>OX439483.1:415930600-416465978 GCA_949320155.1 Melangyna quadrimaculata
CTACATACCCGTATTTTTTTTTAATATCATCATGTTAAAAATTACATGATCAGTGTTATTTGCTTATTTGCCTTATTCAGCGCTGATTTTGGAATAAAATATAAAATGGCTCATACACTCTCATAATCACGGCACTTTACAACCTTTTGTTTCAAATATACCTTGGCCTATTTACCGTTCCTCCTTTTAAAAATCCAAATTACTGTGAACGCGACATTTTTCGGGTTTTACTATTTTAACATATACAGTAGATGACGGATATAAGAAAGTGTCATATAAGAAAACCACGCTTATAAGAAAAACGTTTATAACAAAAACACTGATATAAGAAACTTATTCTGATACAAATTGCATTCACTAATTGGAAAATAAAACTTTTATAAGAAATTTTCCCGTGCAAACTTTCAAATGATGTGCCGTTTAATTTTCACAACATTTCTGAACCCATCATCATTGAATGGCCAAAGAATTGACAGATTGAAGATCAGCGAGAAAGAAAAAAGCCCATACATTGACATACATACATATTTTATTTCTTATGTGTTTTTATTTATACAAGAAATTTTTTTTCTTACATACATTTTACTTATATAAGAAATTTTCTTTCTTATATACAATGTTTTATATAAATCTACTGTACATACTAGGTAGGCTAAATCAACGCTGTAGTTTTCTTTTTTCCGAATATGTTTGTCGGGCTCGGGCTTAGGGTTATCGTAGACCAGCCAATTCAAATTTCGAAGCCAAATAGCTTTATAGTGAGCACTGTCACCAGAAGCACATTTACCGTTGGTGAATTCAACCAGCCCGGCAGGTTTGAACACATTTTCTTCTTCCCCAGGGTGCTTAAACCATTTTGAAATCGAGCCCAGGTAGGGTTACCATTCGTCCCCCTTTTGGGGGGACAGTCCCACTTTTTCATCTCATTAAGAAATTTGTCCCACAACACAGAAAATGATTAAGGGGGACGCAAATGTCCCCCTATTTACACATCCTCAATTTGTCAACTTTTCTACTACTTCAAAAACTACTTTCTTTTTCATATTTAATTTTTTTCTTAAGCCAATCTGTCATCATAACTTTGAAAGTTTTTTAAACTGAATACATGGCTTATAGTTTAACACCTGGCGAAAAGACAGTTGACGAATGACGATTTAGTTGAAACAGAATTGATTGTTAAACATAACTATAAATAGAGTTGTAATGATTTTTACAAATTAATATATGAAAATGGCAGTTTGTTGCAAAAAATAAAATCAGGCGATAAATATAATTTATAAAGGATTTGAACTTGTCCTTACCTTTATCTCACCGAATTTGTATATGAAAACATGAATATCTGAGCTGATGTTCCTTTTTTAAATCATTAATTTTTTTTTCTTTATTTTTTTTTTTTTTAATTAAGTAGGTACATGTATGTACAGACAGTTTTGTTCAGTAAAACTGATTTAAAAGTTTTATTTTAAATAGTAAAATAAAATAAATGTAGAAAATTGTAGTCAATTCAGAAATATTAAATTTAAGTTAAACTTCAAAAACAAATAATAAAAAACAAGGTCGATGCGTCGCGATGATGTCGTAACCGTTGCGTGTTCGTAATTGTTCTTCTTTCTGGTCGTGTGTGATTTTGTCTAGCTGATTGTATTTTGACTATCGAATGATTTATCAAAGATTAACAGAAGATGATGGGATGATATGGTATTGGCACATCGTATTTCGGCGTACGGACTAGGGGAATTGACAGTAAGGCACATCCTACATTTATATACTGAACCATTCTTAAAAAGAATTAATATTTTTATAAAAAATCAAGTTGGTTTTGTATTTATTTCTTAAATTAAAAGAAGAGGATTTTGAAATTGTGTCCCCCTGAAACCCAGCTGTCCCGCTAAAAAAAAAACTCAAAATCCCACCTTTGTCATTTTCTGAAATGGTAACCCTAAGCCCAGGGTTATTTTCCGTTGTCGTAGGGTTCGAATTATTCTGCAATTATTGGCAAAACAAAGTCTCAAATAAAAAAAAAAATCGATTCAGGTTCGCTTAAAAAGCTAATATGTATCTTAGATATTATATTCTGTTGGTCGAATTGCCAAGATTATGATGTTTGAACTTAAAGAAAACGACAGAGCATCACGGTATATATTTTTTTAATTTATTGAAGCGGTAATGCCTCTTACAAAATAATTGGAAAATCGTTATTTTCAAACCCCCACCCCCACCAAAGGCTGTAAAAGAAACCTTCCAGACTCTTGTTTTCAATAACCCTCATACCAGCGAAGCCAACTGAGGCTTTTTAATGCCTTTTTTGATTGCCTGAGGCAAAAATGCTCTTTTTTTTATTTCTTCTACATACATAGGTATACTAGATTTTATCTTAATTCTTAACTAAAGAAATTTATTTTTTATTTAAAAGCGAAGTAGGAAAAAAGTATTAAAACTGTGTTATAAAAACAGAGATGGTTCTAAAACATTTCCTTTTCTTCAAAAACTAGTTTACTTTATTCTTTGCCTGCTGCATTCCTCGGATATAGTTGTAATAGTGGAGCGGCATAGCACCCATACAAAGTCTAATTGTGCACTTTGTGATACAAGCACGAAATTTTTATAATAGTTGGTGCCTTGCAAAAACATGATTTTAAGAGATTGGGCCACTTGATATGTCCGCCCCTTTAGGTGGGTGGGGCAATTTTGTTAAGAAAATTACTTACAATGGGAAAACAAATAATAAAAAAAAACGACAATACCTACAGAATTGTGTTATATAACTTTTCTTAAAGCTAATACTTCATTCTCTTATATTATATTTAAATAAAGATAAGTTTTCGAAAAAAAATTCAAAGTTAAAATTTCGTTAAAAAAGTTCAAACTAAAATTTTAAATGATTTTTTTTCAAAATTTTACGTAATTAATTAATAATTTTATTTAAATTTTTTTATAGTATAATTAATTGTTGATAAAATGATAGGAACAAGATGATTGTAAGTTTTATAGTTTTTGAAAAAATTTAAAATTACAAAAACCACTTTTTTATATTTTTTTGTTGATCTTTAAGTAAGGGGGGTCTTTTTCCCTCCGTTTAGGCAGAAGGGGCAATTTTCTAAAAAAATAACTTAAAATATAAAAAAAATTATTAAAAATCAACGGCAACACTCAAAATATCATGTTATAGCTTTTTTGAAAGCCAAAAACCTATTCTTAAATTAACTTTTAAAATCAAGTTGTTTGAGCAAACAGTTTTTGAGAAAATAATTTTCAAACTCAAAATTTAAAATTCTTTTTTCCAAGATGGCGGAGGCCCCACAAGACCAAAAATCCCGCAAATCGAGATTTATGCTAAGAAGCAACCCCTCTTCAAAACTGCATTCAAACTTTTCAGACGTCAAAACTTTTTTCAGATTGCCCTTATTTGACTCCCCGTTGCCTGTACTAATCGGATGTGCATTAGAGGCGCGGTTTACAAGGCGACAGGTAAAGTTGTTTGCGATACGCCGGCCGCCGCCGCACTGCCACCGGCCGTTGTTTATCTCCGTGCTTAACAGCGATTCGGACGACCACGCGTACTTAACTTCTCCGCGCCACCGTCCTAGAGTAGAATTTGCAGTTACATACACTTTCAAGATATCATTTATTCGTTTTTAGTTTAATGGATATAACATATAAGATACAATGTTTGATCATATATACATAAGTGTACTATATATAGCGACTGTCACGCTGGAGGTCTGGGATCGCTTCCCAGCCTCGTCCACCTAAAAACTAAAAAGTTTTTTTCAGGGCTACTGCCTCTTGCGAGAAATTGACAAATCCTCCAAGAGTATCACTTGTCACGAATAAGTGCTTCTCGTCTAGCCGTTCGGATTCGGCATAAAATTGTAGGTCCCTTCCATTCCTGTCGAAAGGCGCACACAGGAATGGTTGCGAGTTGTTAGTCACTAGGCCCTGGTTCTATACTATATATAGGACACAAAAAAACCCTATTTTTATTTGAGAGATTTGACATTTTATTATTTTTTTGTCCGTGTCATAATGTGTAGCTATCTGAAATTTGGCCTTGCTTCAATTGGCCTTATTACACGTCACTATAGGTATGAGTGATATTTCAAAACCATTTTATCACCAAAACATTTTCTTATTTTAGCTGTTAAACAAATCAAGGAAGGTTTTTCGTTATGTCTAAAAAGTTTGTAGGTACTCATTGAGCCTTTTACACCCCAACATGACATCAAACAACCAACGATAACGAATTGGGAGTAATGTTTCATTTGTCAAGAGAATACGCTGCAACCTTTAACAAATCCAAGTTTATTAAAGAGAAAAGAATGTGGATCTAGCTACAAGCTACTAGCTATTGAATTTGAATCGATTAAATAATGGTGAAGGCATTGAAAAGACACTTATTAACAATAAATCAAAGTGGAATCAGTCATGTAAACTTAAATACAACAACACAAAGCTTCAACGAGCAGAAAAACGAAGCAGGGAAAACCATGCCGTTCAAGATGAGGATCAGAATATCAAACCTAAGATCACAAGGTCACATGTGGAGAAAATTACCGCATACACTTGTTTTTTCTGTGGAGAATTAGCGAACACTAATGAAAGTCTTCGTGAAGCTTCAACATTTGAGCTAGACAGACGAGTAAGAGATAGTGCAACTTAGTTGAGGATACAGAACTTTTGGCTCGACTGAGTGCAGGGGATATGATTGCTTTGGAAGCAAAATTTCACAATAAGTATTTAGTAGGCTTATATAATTGGGCAAGAGCTTTCAAAACAGAACAAGAAACTGTATCAGACAGGGACGATCTTTGTATATATAAACTATAGTACTATCATGGTGAATGTCGAATAGACTGCCATCTTCAGATCGATTGTGAAAGAATCTCATCGAATTTCACAGTGGAGAAAATTGAGTTTTGTGGAGAATTTCTAGTAAGAATAAGAAAGGAACTTTTATTTATAATAGTTAGAGTGAAATAGGTAGAATCAGTAGCGGGGTGGTTATAGGGGCTAAAGCCCCCCACACAGTCGAATAATTTGAAATATAGAAAGCAATACATAACAACGTGTAGAATATTATATTCCGTCTAAAATATTGTTAAGATATGAAATTTGATGGAAAAATTAACGTGGTTGGGGCTGAACTATTTGCATACGTCATGTTATGTAATTTTTTTTCTAAGCCCTAAGATTGGGGCTAGAGCCTGAAGCGAATTGGATAAAAAGCAAGTTGGGGGCTATGAATATGGACATGTTTCATGTAATGACAATTTTTCCCTAAAAATAGAACCCAGAAAATTGGGACGGAAAAAACAGCATATATTGAACAAAAAACCTAGCCCGGGTTAAGCAACTTACTCCCTAAAAACTAACCTAATTTCAGAGAGTTTTGGGGGTTCAAGTCTAGGGACTGTCAAAGCCCGAAGTTGGGATAGGTAAAAAGAGATAAAAAAATGGTCGGGGAAGTTTAGTGTAAATGTTTAATACAACAGGAATTTTTTCTTACGGCCTTGGCTGGGCTTATAGATTTTTGGGGCTACGTTTTCAAAATTTGAAAGGTCCAAGGCAATTGTACATACAAAACATTTTTGTACTAGGCAATTATGTACATACAAATTCTCTAGTCAAGTAGCCAAATTCCAAAAGCGTGAGTTTTCTCTGTGCGCACTCAGAAAATCTCTCTTGACTAGAGTGACGTGCAAATTTGTCGACATAGTTTTTTAAGCATGAATATAAAGTGTATGCAGCGTATCGACGAAAATTCATTCACGCCCTTGAATTTGCTTCTAATTCCGCTACAGCAATTATGAATAATTGTTATTGTACTTTGTATTGAAAATATTTTAAAGCGCGACAGGATCGGATATAAAGGCGCAAAAAATTCGTTGTCTTTTATATAACTACACATGAATCTCCATATATCTTTTTCACAAAAAAATACTTGAACCTTAAAGATTAGGCCACACTCGACGGAACTGCACTACATCGGATCTACACTTCATACGAATTCGTATGAATTTGTTTGAAGTTCAGTTGCCGCTCAGTGCGATACAGCTCCTAAAATTTCATAAAAAATAATGTTTTTCCGCGTTGTCGTGTGTGTAGTGTAGTTTGGCTGAAGTTGACTACGGTCTTGCATTAAACCTAAACTGATCTCTATTATTTGTTGTAAATTTTTTTTTTTTTTTTAAATTAAGCGCGCACTAAAGGGGTTCTTACTACCCTTAAAATGTTTAAACACAGTGTGAGCGTTAGGAAAATAGGAAAGGATTAAAGAGGAGATGCCGGTGCACATTGGTTTTGAACCTTTGAATATTAAAATGGCAGGGAAAAATAGTGCCGGGTAAAGCATTCCACATTCTTGTAGTGCGACTAAAGAATGAAGTTGGGCTCAAAGGGTAAACTGATGTGCATTCCTAGAAATACGAGTATTACGGTTGAATTGTTTTAGGGGAGGAATGCAACTGGCTATTTCGCTAGAGCACTGGTTATGAAAATAACGGTAAAATAACGAAAGACATGAAACATTGCGTCGGTGTTCGAGAGGTGCAAATGCTTCCGTTATATTTCTATCACCTATCATTTTCATAGCTCTTCTTTGAATTCTATCCAATGGACTCAAGTGAGTTATTGGAGCACCTGCCCAATCATGAGAATTGTACTCGAGTTTTGGACGAATAAAGGCTTTATAGATAACAGCCAGATCAGAAGGAGGGAAAAATTTCTTGCATCGCCGAAGAAAACCTAAACATTTAGCAGCATTTTTGGCAACATCAAATATGTGATCGTTCCACAGAAGGTGGTCTGTGATACACATACCGAGGACTGAAAGCTTTTCGGTTTCCTCAATGCAAGAACCACTCATGGATAGTGGCATGAGGGGTGGGTTTCGTTTTGACGACACTAGACAGCATTGAGTTTTTGAAGCATTAAATTCTACGCGATTTTTGATTCCCCATTGGACAATGCTGTCAAGATCAGAATTTAATGAGCTTATCATACGCTGCCGTTCAAGTTCCACATCCGAAGGACATGGATGAGAATCTGTAAACGAATATGAGAAGCTGAGGGTACTGTCGTCAGCGAAATAGTTTATTGGATTAGAAGTTTAAGACAAAAGATCATTTATAAAAATAAGGAAGAGAGTCGGAGACAAAACGGAGCCCTGGAGCACACCAGCATTTATTTTGTGGATTTCAGACTTGAAACCGTCCAATACAACTTGTATTGAACGGTCCGAAAGGTAATTTCTAATCAAACGAAGAAGAGATTCATCGAAACCAAATGCGCGCATTTTCGATAAGAGAGCTTGATGCCAAACTCTATCAAACGCTTTTGAAATATCAAGTGCAATAATCTTACTTTCTCCAAAACGATGTAAAGATTTGTTCCACTGTTCGGTGAGATATACCATCAGATCACCAGTGGACCTATTGCTACGAAAGCCGTACTGCTGGTCATTAAGAAGCCTTCGTTCTTCGAGATATTTCTTGAGCTGAAATTTGATCAGCGTTTCCATGACCTTGGAAAGAAGGGACGTAAGTGCAATTGGACGATAGTTTGAGGGTGAAGATGATACGCCTTTTTAAGGAACAGGCTGGACAAATGCTGTTTTCCATCCACTCGGAAAGAGACCAGTAGAGTAGGACAGATGGAAAAGCTTACGCAGTGGTTTTGCCAGCGTTGAAGAACACCTCTTGAGAACAATGGGAGGGATACTATCCGGGCCAGCGGATTTGTGAACGTCGAGATCTTTTAGAACTCTAGCAACTGCACGAGTGCGATAAAAGATTTGCCCCATAAAATCGTTTACGCTCTCAATTACAGGCGGAGTTCTATCACTTACTGGCAGCGTCGAATTAACAGCAAACTGTGCTGCGAGCAAATTGGCTTTATCTTTTGCGAGCTGACAGCAGGTGTGTCGTTGAAGACGAGCATTGGAACCGCAGACGAAGAAGTGGTTCGAATGTTTTTTGCAAATGACCAAAAAATTTTACTACTATTGGGACATTGTAGTATTTTTTGCCTTAATTTTTGGTCATGCAAAAATTTGGTTCTTCTAATATGACCGTTACAGGTCTTTCTGGCTTGTTGAAACTTTTTCCGGTTTTCTTCAGTAGGGTTGGCTTTGTAACTACGGAAACTTACTTCTCTAACCCTAATAACCTCTTTACAGCTCGAATCAAACCACGAGTGTTCTTTGGGTTTGATAGATTTAACCCTATTCGGGATAAAATTGATCTTAGGATATGCACATTTTATTACTTTAGGTCGCAAACTGATTCTCCAAACTCCAAGCCCCCCCCCCACAGCCAAATCCTAGATCCGCTACTGGGTAGAATGAATGTTTTTTGTTAGGTTTACATTTTTTTGTCGATTACTTTGCTATGCAAAGGTGCAGAGAATTAAAAAGTGTGAACAAAATTTGGGAATTCTCCTTGGTTTGTTGGGTCTTGTGCGGTTAAAGAGGAAAGGGTGGTTTTTTTTACAACTTAGGGTGTCTTGTGTGCAATGCAAGAAGACAATGGTGACGTCGCGTCGGCCGGCGGCGGCGTGAAGGTCAAGGCATAGGTAGGTTGTTTTTTTTTTTTCCAGATATTTATGTATGTAGGTCTGTTGGCAAGAATATCAGTGATGCAATAATTCATGAGATTCATGGCGATGATGATTTTTGATGAGTATGGGTCATGGTAGGTAGTTAGGTAGGTATGTCGCTCTTTTATTGTAACCTAGAAAGGTAGGTATGTTTGTAGATAATTTGTATTAATATCTAGGTAGGTACTAAGTACATGTTAGTAGATACGTACCTTATTTTTATGTGCATGTTTATTTATTTATATTATAGATATAAATGAAAGAATACAAATTGCAACAGCTTAAACTAGAAGTATTAAAAATAGGTAGGTATCTATATACAAAAATTTATATGATAGCAAATTTTATTCAGGGTTGCACTCAGAACGGAATTTTTGAAATTCGCACATTTAATAGGGTAAAATAGGGTAAAACTGAATCAAAGTCAAAAAAACTAACTTCTAAACGCGACGTCGTAGAAACATAGATTTTTTTATTTGAAAGATATTGAAAAATTAGGCAACAAAATATGCACAACTTTTTTTTATTCAAAATCTACAAACCGAGATATACCCGCTTTTAAAACTGAAAATTGATAAATAGTCGTTTCGAAAAGTACTTAGTAGTTATATGGGGATATATTTTTTATTTTTTTTATTTTTACATGTTTGTATAGGGGATGATAAAAAAAATTATCCATGTTTAAGCAATTTTTAACAGGATTTTTTTTTCATACCCAAAATGATTTTTAACGGGTAGTTGGGAAAATCTAAAATTTTAATATCTTATAGATATATTTGATAGCAATTAAATGGTAAAAATGTTATCTTTCTAACTTATCATTTGACAGATTTATTTAAGAAGGGGTAAACATTTTGAAATTTTTTGGTTTCCAATATACTAATGAGTTATAGCTATATGTTCCAGGAATTTGTATAAAAAAATTATATTTCTATTTTACTATTGAGCTGATAAATTAACAATATATAATTTTAACACATATTACTTAATACCATGTGAGTGTAGGCATGGATTGATTTGGTTTTTTCTTATATTTAATCTCAATAAAACAACCATTAATTTGATACCTCATTTTTTAATCTGTACCTCCTTTATTAGTGTCACAATTGATTTTTTAAAATTCATAAAAATTCAAATAAAATCCATAGAAATGCTTTGCTTTGTTCATTGTCAACAATCGTCAACCAGTGCAAAGCAACGTTATCTAAAAATCTACATTTAGACAACTTTAGAGGCTTAAAAATTGAGTAATACTTAATAGTTCATAATAAATGATACATGAAATTTAGGTAGAAGCTTATCACTTAAATTTTGGTGTTAAAAAATATTTCAAAATATTTGTACTAAAAATGTGTTTTACTGAATAATCAACTCTATTTTTCATACTTTAAATTCAAAAGTTAATGAAAAATTTATATATTTTGGAAAAATAATGATGCACATTTATAGGTGTAACCTTCTTCTACAAATATGTGGGTAATTTTGTATTTGTAAATCTAATTGGAAAAAAAGAAGGGGCAATTTAAGCTCTATTTAACCAGGTTTAGAGGCTTCAAACTTGAGTAATACTTAATAGTTCATAACAAATGATACATGAATTAAAGATAGAAATTTATAATCTAAATTTCTGTGTTAAAATGTTTGCATAATCTTAAAAAATTCATACTAAAAAAGGGATTTAGTGAAAAATCAATTCGATTTTTGGTACTTTAAATGCAAACGTTAATAAAAAATTGTAGTAGCCCATAGCGTTATGGTTAGTGCGTTCAACTGTCACGCTGGATGAATGGGTTCGCTTCACAGCCTCGTCCACATAAAAACTAAAAAGTTTTTTTCAGGGTTACTGCCTCTTGGGAGGAATTGACAAATCCTCCAAGAGTATCACTTGCCACGAATAAGTGCTTCTCGTCTAGCCGTTCGGATTCGGCATAAAATTGTAGGTCCCTTCCATTCATGTCGACAGGCGCACACAGGAATGGTTGCGAGTTGTTAGTCACTAGGCCCTGGTTCTTCATGAGCCGTTGTGCCACCCGATTTATTTATTTTTTTTAAGTACAAAATTGATAAATTTTGAAAAACAAAACCACACACTAATCCTCTTCTAAAATATTGCTTATACATTTTAAGTGATTATTGCAACAAAAGCCAATCTAAAGTTAGTTTTATTGATTTATTTACCAAAAAAAATGCAAAGTGGATGATGCTTTTTCAAGGAATTCTATTTTTATATTGTCAACACGCCCATCAAATATTTTCAAATTTACAAATTATAAATTTTGAAAATCTAATAAAAAAGATCGAATCCAGAATTTTGTCAATTGTCAATTTGTCGGCATAAAATTGGTTATAAATCGAAAAGTACTTATCCGAATTTAAAAATTTAGATGTCTACAGAAAGGTTATATATTATCAGTATTTAAATACATATGCACATATAAAATATTTAGATGATTATACAATTTTTAATGCCCGTAGCGTAATGGTTAGTGCGTTCGACTGTCAAGCTGGAGGTCTGGGATCGCTTCCCAGCCTCGTCCACATAAAAACTAAAAAGTTTTTTTCAGGGCTACTGCCTCTTGCGACGAATTGACAAATCCTCCAAGAGTATCACTTGTCACGAATAAGTGCTTCTCTTCTAGCCGTTCGGATTCGGCATAAAATTGTAGGTCCTTTCCATTCCTGTCGAAAGGCGCATACAGGAATGGTTGCGAGTTGTAAGTCACTAGGCCCTGGTTCTTCATGAGCCGTTGTGCCATCCGATTTATTTAATTATATTAAGTTTTGAAAACAAAAAGTATGCTTAATTACATAAAATTTTGAAAAAAAATAGCTTGAAATTTTTTTATTTTTTTTTTTCAAAATTTTGACTTTGAACATTTAATTTTCAAAAACTATTCACTCGAACAACTTAATTTAAAAACTTAATTAAAGAATAGACTTTTGGCTTTTCAATATGCTATAGCGTCACTCTGAAATTGTTACCGTTATTTTTTTAATATTTTTTTTTTTGTTTTAAGTGATTTTCTTGGAAATTGCCCCTCCCGCCTAAACGGAGGAAAATAGACCCCCCTCCCATACGAATCTTGTCTTGTCTAAGTCCAACCTACACGCTCTAGCCTTTTATGACACCTTATGCAAACCACCCTGTATACACGTACTAAATACCTACTCAAAAAAATAATTTTGGAAGAAAAAAGTACTTTCATAAGTTTCGATTTTCTCTAAAACTAAACTATATACCAGCTCCTGGTTCTTAGCGTTTGACTAAAAACTAATTACAGCAATCGTTTTTGGAACAAAGAATATTACGTAAGATTCTGAAGTAAAAAATGCAAATAAATTTTGTTTTTCAATTTTTTTTTTCTAAATTTTGACTTAAAATTTTTTTTTTCAAAAACTAGTCTCAAAAAAATAGACTGAAAAAAGCTATCGCATAATATTGTAAGTAATATCAATGATTTTTAATAATTTTTAATGCATTTAAAGCAAATGTTTTATAAAATTACCCCTCCCCCACAAACGTAGGGAGATAGAAGTTTTAAGCTTTAAACATAAAAAAAACACTAACTAATTTAAATTATTATAAATTTCTAAAATTATATTCCTTTTAGAAATTTATAAAAAAAAGATCACGAAAATGGGAACAATTAATAATTATTATTATTGTGTTAGGTATGCAAAAATTCATATTTAAGTTTTTTAAATTTATTTTACACTTAAATTTCAATTAAAGGAAAAAATTCCTAACGAAAAAAGTTATTGGTAGGTAGGTATCTATAGGTAGGTACATACCTGTCTACATTAAAACATTTATTTTGTAAGCTACCTGGAATCAAAAAATCGGAAATAAAAATTAAAATAGGTAAGTAGGTAGGTACCTACCTGTTGGCACGTTTTGCAATTGGTTGATTTGAAAAAAATAAATAAATAACACTGGCTGAAATTCAACCACCACATTGACAGACTCTAGTGTCAAACAATTAAATCATATCTACCTATGTAGGTAGATACCTATACCTACATCCTACATGCCTGCTTGTATGATAAATTGTGAATTAAAAGTAGGTAAACAAATACAACCTTCCTACCAACAAGCACTTACCTACCTCAACATTGCATAGAAATTCTCCCTTTTTTCATAATTTATTTTCATACCTACCTACATATAGTTATGCATTATGTATGGACCTACCTATATTTGTCGGCATAATAAATTGTAAATTTCTTCAAAACATTTCAAGTCAAACTCAAATCATGCAAACAACATAAATATTAATAAAACCTACCATTCATAATTTATACGAATATTATCTACCTATGTAGATGTTCCCGCAAAAAAATATGCTCAAAATCTTGCAACAAATTTCACGGCAAATAAGAAATCTTTGCAAGACAATTTAATATAAGTACTACCCTCAATAACATACGATTACATATATACCTACAAATATACTTACACAACATGAACATATTTTTCTTTCCCGCATTAAAATCAACCAACCCTTGATAATATAAGAATGTATACCTCCACGCATTATTCTTTCCCGCAAAAAAAAAAACTATATTCCTTGCTTCAAGGTTGTTGACAACCAGTAGCGGATCTAGGATTTGGCTGTGGGGGGCTTGGAGTTTGGAAATCCAGTTTGTACATATGAAGTTATATAACAGAAAAAAGAATTTTGACATCAGTTTTCCTTTAATAATAGCCGTGTTTTTGTGCCTTTATATCCGCTCCTATCGCGCTTTAAATTTTTTTGCAAAATAAAGCACAATAACAAGAATTTGGGATTGATGTGTTAAGCATGGAAATTATTTTTAAAAGCCAATATTAAGACTCAGCAAAACATAGTAGTAAAACTAATTTTATAACTTTAAGTTCTAGCCACGTTACAGCCTCAAACCACACGAACAAATTCGTTTAATTATAGGTATATTGCTTAATAATTGATTAGGTATCAAGTGCCCACCTATGTACACTTTGTAAGTGTTTGTTTAAATTAGCTGAAGGTATGCTTTGAACTTCATCTTTTTAACAAAATTTAAAAACTGTTTGTAATGCTAGTTCAGAAAAATGATATTTAAGTGGTCTTACTGGCAAAAGCTCATATGTGTTTTGACAGTATCAGTCCTCTGCAACTAACAATTTATCCTGTTTTAGTGTCTATGCAAGCTATTTTCTAATTTGTATAGCAACTTATAAAGACCTTATGCAAATCAGTTTGGCGCACATTATACAAGTTGTTTCATTTCCTTAAGACCTTTGACCAGAAGTTCTATATAATTATATTGATTTCCATGGAAAGTCTTATTGATAAAATAAAGAAAGCAAAACAGTGTTATTGCTCCACTAAACAAGTTATCTGACTTTCATAAGACAGGTCGCATAAATGAAACGATTCACATTATAAGGCCTTAAAAAGGCCTAGTAAAGCAGTGTATTATATAAAAAAAATCGTTGCTTTTAATTTTATTATTATTATTGTTTTTCCTTCCATTTTCCCATTACGTTAGGGAGTTATCACCGCTTTTATATTTATACTGAAATGTATAGAAATTTATTTAATTTGAAAAAAATTAACTTTTACTCACATTAAATTTAATAATCCGGGGATGGAACTCAGCTCCTCTCGATTAGTAGGTCACCACGCAACACACCAAGCTATAGGCATGTACAAATTTTAACCAGTTGATACCTTTAGCCCAAAAAATCAAACTAAATTTTCATTTAACGTTGGTACGCATAAAAGGGGTTTAGAAGATTGAATTTAAAATGGCAATCACTAAATTCTTTAATTGTTTGAAAAAAATTATACCAAAAGTATGTAGGGGAAAGGTTGGAACAGTGAGACAGTCCGAACAGTGAGACATTTCATTTTTTAGCTTCCCAGAAACTTGCATAGACATTTCGGTGCAGACAAAAACTTTTCTTTTCAATTCCGCAACTTTTATTTCTTTTCCGAACAACACTCAGATGCGCGTTTTCTCTCAATGAGTAAAGAGTGAAAAAAAGGGCAAAAGTATTTTTTGTTCGTGTTTTTAAAATTTGTGTAGCATCTTCAAATATTTAGGTAAGTGAGGCACTTTTTTTTTATTGGCTTATTATTATGTGGTTTTTCAATATACAAACAAAAACCTACGGTATTCTTTCCAGTTTTTTATGCACAAAAGTGTTTCCTGAAAATGAAAAAATTAAACAGTGAGACAGATTCAAAGGTCGAACAGTGAGACATGTCTAACCTGATCTATGTTTCGTTTATTCAACACAAAAATATTTTTTATTTATTTGTATTTGTATCGCAACAACATTTCTTACAAAAAAAAGAAACAAATGAAAAGTATAAATTTATTTGATTTATTAAAAACTTATTTAAAGAATAACGTAAACTGAAATGTGATTTTAGTTTTTTTTTTTTTTATCTTACCCTTTGATATGTTTTTTGTTCCTTTTGTTCCTATAAATTAATAAATAATATTTTAAACGAATATAACTCATGTATTTTTTGGTAAGAAATTGCTTAAGACGAGTTTTTATTAAAAATATTTTGCTGTCCCACTGTGCGCCCCACGCTGTCTCAGTCTTCAAACCCCCGTCGAACAGTGAGACACTTAGACCTTCTACAACAATTTTACTCATAGGAAAGTTGTTTTTAATTTTTTTTAATGAAAATTTTATAGCAAACTGTAGGGGAAATATGTCGTAAGATACCATCAAAAATTCACTTTCATAGTTCAAAAGAATTCGGAATTATAACCGTTTGAAAAAAAGTGTCTCACTGTTCCAACCTTTCCCCTATACATATATTTCAAACTAACATTTTTCAAAATTATAAAAGGAATGCATGACCTTTTTTTATCGTACCATGTTTGAAAGAAGTCCTAAGTTTTTTTTTTTCAAGCAAGTAGATATGTGCGATGCAGTAGTGTAATTAAGTTGCTTAATTCTATCAGTCTCACCTAAGGGGACAATTAGGTATGTATAATATGTATTTCATTTTCCGATATACCAAATTTTGTTTTCTAATTAACAAAATGCGAAAGATATACCAAATTAAGGAAGGCAATAATTGTAAAAAAAAAAAACTAAATTCCTCTTTTTTCTTAGCTTTCATTTTTGATTTCCGTAAATAAGCTTTTAAAAAAATTCTAAAGCTATTCATTTCAAATGGATGGCAATATCTGTCACAAATATAAATTCTTGATTTGTATAAGTTTGCTATTAACAAAATGCAAAAGCTATAATTTCATTACGGAAGCCAACATAGATGTCACAACCATAATTTTTGATTTCCTTAAGTTTGCTATTAGCAAAATGCAAAAGCTATAATGATCCCTACGTAAATAACTAACTTTTACAAGAAGATCAAATCCCACTCATTAGGCGCGAACGCAGGAAAAAATTTCGAGGGGGGGGGGTTTAAACTAAAAACTCAAAAATTAAGAGTGCAATTGTATGGCGAGGATGTTAAATTCATACATTTCGAGGGGGGGGGGGGTCTCGTCATGCGAGACCGAGATCGAGAACGAGACTTTTCTCGTCTCGTGGCCAGCCCTAGAAACGAAGGATAAAAGTTTACTCTAAAAAACGAATTAAGTAAACTAAACGACCAACTTTTTTTAATTTGTTGGAGTTTTAAATACTTTAAAAAAAATTCTTGCAAGACTTCACTTTTGAGAAACTCAAACGAAGATATTTTTCATGCACAAAATGGCAGAAGCAAAATTCTTATAGTTTTTATTTGTTTCATGCTTAAAAAATTTAAGTAGGCGTATGTTCAAACATTTATAATATGTTTTATAAATTTATGAAAATTGCGTTATTCAAAGCAATATAACAACCCTGACTAAAATCAAATTATTTAAACATCTATCAGACATTTTCATGATACGCGATTAATTTCTTTAAGAAGCCGTAGAGAAGTTGTCTGTATTGACTTTCAGCTGACTGTTCTATAAAAGCTATAATTTTTCTAGCTTAGGCAACCAATTTCGGCAGGTCTTAAAAAGGTTTACGCAGACCTCATTACATGAAGTCTCATATCGGAACAAATTTAAATGCACTAAACAAGCTATTTTGAAATAATTAAACCGTTAAATGCTTGGCTTGCATTATTATCCTTAAAATTATTCTATGTTAGCAATAGCCAATCAAATTCTGAAAATTGTTAGTTGCGAAGATCTCATTTTCTTTAATTAGCCAAATCAACGAACCTACCTGTTTTCTTCAAATTGTCACTGGAAAGCACGAAAATAATATTTTGTGGATCGAAAAACAAAATATCAAAATTTTAAGACTTTTAGTCGGGCATAAGAAACAGCTGCTCTAAAAAATAAGCTGCACGGCCCAATTCTGCAAGTGTCAATGAATTTTCGTTTACACTGCACCTACATACACTTCCTATTCCTGCTCAAAAAATGTGTCGATAAATTTATAAGTCAGTCAAGAGTCTATAGAGATTGTAAATATTCATGTCTACCTGCAAAATTTTTCTGAGTTTATAGAGTTTCTCACGCTTTTGGAATTTGGCACCTCGACTAGAGAATTTGTATTGAATTGCTTAGCCAAAAAATGTTTTGTGTGTATTGCGTTGGACCTTTGAAATTTTAAAAACTAAGCCCAAAAATGCTCTAAGCCCAGCCAAGGCCGTAAGAATCAAGTCCTGTTGTTTTAAACATTTTCACTTAGCTTTACACTCCGGTGTTCTCTTATTGTTTTAGCCTTAATTGCGTTTCTTTCGTGAAATTAGCTAAGTTCTTAGTGTAAGCAGTTGTTGCTTTTGACATGTAACTGTTAAGCCCCGACCAGGTTTTTTTTTAAATTATGTCTTCAAGCCTTGGCGCCAACTTCGGACTTTGAAAATCCTTAGACTTATGCCCCAAAAGCTTTCTGGAATAAGGTTAGTTTTTAGGGAGTTAGTTGTTTAACCCTGACTACGTTTTTTGTCCAATATTCTCAGACATTATTAGTCCCAAGTTTTTGTTTTTCAAATTTCTGGGTTTTGTTTTAAGGGAAAATTGTCGTTGCATGAAACATGTCCATTATTCATAGCCCCCAATTGGTTTTTTTCAATTCACTTCAGGCTTTAGCCCCCACCACGTTATTTGGCCATCAAAATTCTCACCTTAACAGTATTTTAGACGAATATAAAACTTGCTTTCTATATTTCAAATTATTTTAGCAATCGGTTGTGGGGGAGGGGCTTTAGCCCCTATAGCCACCCCCCTGGATCCGCCACCGTTGACAACGACGATGCAAAAAGCTAACTTACATGTATGTATGTCCACTTCTCTTCTCGCATATAGCATAATCAGTAAATTAAGCAAATAAAATAACCTTGCATTGCACATTCAATCAAAGAGGATACGAACATTTTTTTGCCATTCTCTTCACCTAATTCTCATCATTGACGTTGAACAAAACCTTCGATTGGTAATCTTACTCCATTTGATTCTTACCAGAATCGAAAAAAATACACTCTTCTTGCTCTAACTACTTAGTTTCGATTCTCTGATAAATGGAAGTCTCCCAAAAATTGAATTCTCCGCCGACAATTGTCTCCCAAAAATGGAAGTCTCCGCCGAGCTAAAGTGGCGCCACCAACGAAGCATTGTTGCACAAAAAAATTTTGTCCATGATAGTACTATAGTTTTCATATACAAGGGGACGATAAGATTTCGGGTTATGTTTTTGCAGAACTTGTTGTGTACCTGTACATTGAGGAGACACATGAGCAATCAGAATGTGTTACAATATTTTAATTATCACATTTAGTCCAACTATATGTCACGAGATTGGAAAGCTTTGGAGTAAATCTTGATTTTAAAGTTCACAGCACTAGACTAAAAATAGGAATACTTGCGCATTTTCCAAATTTACGATCCTACAACAAAGGGTGAGAGATTATATTAGCATTTGATGAGGATATTGGTGCCGGATTAGAAAAAGCATATGCAAAGGACAGCGACAATAATGCAGTTATTCTTGCACGAGCAGCACAGATAGTGCGTCAAGACATGTTTCAAGATCTACATCCTTTTAGAGGGTCATTTCAAGAAGGTTGTCATGAAAAACCTGTTTCCAACCTTTTGATAGCACTGATCAACATGGTGTTAGAAGGTCCGAACATTAAAGATCAAAATACTGAATCTGTATCTCCTGCTTGTCTTTACATATCCCAGCTAATCAATTTCAATAGCCTAAGACAGAAATGCAAACAGGGAGACACTCCATCATCTGTTCGACACAGTGTTGCTCAACTGCGATTGATCAAGCTCACGAGCAGAATAACGCCTGTATAAAAGGAGATGGAGGTGCTGTAGGAATCCTAGACAATGCTAATGCGATGGATGCTGGCAGGTCCCGATGTTGCCAGAGCAATAGAAGAGTTTGAGAAAACTTTCAAATATAGAGAAGTACAATCGGAAACTCACTATCATGACCAGACCGCAACCATCCAGACAGCATTCGCAAAAAATGTACGATCACTTGTGCTTGTGTTCGAAGATTTTGGAAACCCTTTTGAAGAGAAAGGCATAGACTTATTGCATTTAGAGAATAAGGAAATCGCTTCCTCATCCGTTATTAAAACATTACAAGAAATACAACAAATTGGAAAAGATCAGTTTACTTCATTCGTAGAAGAACGTCTCATAAAGAGAACAAAACCATTGAACCATGTCATACATAGAAACAACTTCCCCTTGTTCAAAAGCTCAACTAAAAGGACTTCAAAAGAAGGATCAAAAATAACATCCATGAAAAAAGAGATTGATCTATTTTCTCAGATGTATATTGCCTGCCAAACTAGGAATGGAAATCTGGAAGAATTTTTTAAGCACGAAAATCAGATATATGGAAAACTGTACATTGGTACAAAAAGTGATCTCTTGACATGTTTTGAAACATTCTCTCTTCCACAAACTGAGAAACCTACTATATCAAATATTGTGGTTGATGGAGCTGCAACCGTTAATATGTTGTCTCCTGGTATTGCAAAAACTTTTGATGATTATGCGAGCTTAGTTTTTATTCCGTATGTGAAAAGGCAGTTTGACACTAATATCACACGTTACGTTATTGTGTGATGGGATATAAATAAATCCAATTCATTTAAGGTACTGCAAGAGCTAAGAGAGGAAAGGGAGTGAGATTGCGTGTGGTTGGAAATGCACCAATACCAAAAAATTGGAAGGACTTCTTGCGCGTGGACTGCAACAAGACAGGACTTTTTCACTTCCTCTCAAAATCTGTCATTGAAGCATTTGATGAGACTGACAAAACACTTCTCGTTACAGTTGATGATTGATATTCAGCAAACCAAAACAAGATTCACTAAAACATGATTTCTCCATATGCAACCACAAAGAAGCTGAACCAGAATTGTATTACATGTAACACATGCAGTTCATTGTGGGCATCGTAAAATATTAATACGTACCGTTGATACAGATGTTGTCGTTTTATCAGTGATGGGAATTCAAAAATTCCAGCTGATGAACATGAACTTTGGGTAGCTTTTGGACATGGTAATACGTTCCGATACCAAGCTGCACATGAGATGGCCAATTCTATAGGGCCTGAAAAATGCAGTGCACTTCCAATATTTCACGCATTAACAGGGTGTGACACAGTTTCCTCTTTTGTTGGGCATGGTAAAGTGACAGCATGGAGTACTTGGAGATCGATGCCCGAGTTAACAGAAGCCCTAAATAATTTGAGCTGCACCCCGAAAATTATTCTCGAGGAAACGATGCAAGCAATAGAAAGATTCATAATATTATTATATGATCGAACAAGTACGAGCAATAGCATAGCATTTACAAGAACAAGCTCATTGCAAAGGATTCCACCCCCCACATAAGATGCACTTAAGCAACACGTTAAGCGAGCCATATATCAGGGCTGCTTCATCTGGGGGAGGCACTGATTCCAAGTCCTGTATTACCTCCTGTAACAAGTTGGGGTGGGAGTGAACTGAGTGATGTCTTTTATGTTCCGGAGTGGATAACGATCCCTGAAGCAGCTAAGCCATGTGTGGAGCAAATTCGTTGTGGTTGCAAAAAGGGATGCCAGAGCGGCTGTAAATGCAAAAAAAGCCATTTACCATGCACGGATCTTTGCATATGCGAGGGAGAATGCTCCAGAGTTACATAACTTAGGTACTTTTGGTAGGTATACCAATTTGTTAGTATAGTAAGATAAAATAAAATTTTGAAATGTACCTGGTAAAGTAAAATTCTTAAATTCAAAAATATTTGTAATTAAAAGAAAATATAAAAAAAAAAATCCTAAAACTAAAATGCAGTGTGTTTTTAGATCAAAGATGATCAACAAAAAAAAATATAAAAAAGTGGTGGCTTACAGCCGTCTAGTTCCTATCATTTTATAAACAATTAATGATACCTTCTTTAAAAAATTAAAATAAAATTAGTAATTAATTACGTTAAATTTTGAAAAAAAAAAAATCACTAAAATTATTTTTTAACTTTCTTTTTCGAAATTTTGACTTTACAAACTTTGTTTCAAAAACTTACAATTGAAAAAACTTTATTTAAATATAATATAAGAGAATGAAGTATAAGCTTTAAGAAAAGCTATAACATAATTCTGTAGGTATTATTGTTTTTTTTTAATATTTTTTTTCCCATTTTAAGTAATTTTCCTAACAAAATTGCCCCGGCCACCTAAAGAGGCGGACATATCAAGTGGCCCAATCTCTTAAAATTATGTTTTTGCAAGGTACCAACTATGAAAAAAATTTCATGCTTGTATTACAAAGTGCACAATCATATTGCTAAGCCGCCGCACTATAAGAATTTTTATGTGCATTAATTTAAACAAAATGAAGATCAGCAACATATGAAAGGCAGATATACATTGAGTAGAATCGTTCACGTAAAGATAAAGACGTTTCAATTACAAGAAACTCATAATATATGTACCTATATCTTTATTTCAAAAATCCATGTGTGATTATAAAGATAAGGATGCGACGACCTTAATTAAAATCTAAAACTATATTTATTTTTGACTTAATACCTATGCATCTAAACATCTTTTCTAAATTATTTAAAAGTTCTTGAACAAGTTAAGAATTGTTTCTATGATCTAATAAAGGAATGTTTTTGTTCATTATTGTTGCAATTATTGTGTTTTAATTTAGATTATTCTTAAGAATATGATGATTTAGCCTAAACGGGTTGGTAACGCTGCCTCATACTAATTTTTTTGGTTATCAATCCACTCCCAAAATTTGCTGTCGGCTCTTAGTCTAGTATGTTGATCTTTAATTTGCGAAATAATTAATTAGTTTAATACAAAGAGAACACATACATATGTACATACAGGGTATTTAACATTGAATTTCAATGCAAAATGTGAAAACAAATAATTTTTGAAAAAGTTAAATCATAGCTGGTATAAAAAAAATTCATGAATACCTGAGTGGCCAACTATTTTAAAAATATGCGCGTTAAATGCAGATTTCAAAATGGTATTACTTATTATTATATCTAGAGTCAATAGCAAGTTGGTAAAAATCTGCAATACTAGAGTAAATTTAGCAAAAACAAAAGTTTTCAAAATTAGCACAGTAAACGTGAAAATAATACCAAGCGTTGAACATAGCAGATTTTTGATTTATTGGCTGTTTCTACGATGTTGTCCTAATGATAAATCCAAGCTTTCAACTTCTAGGGCCGAATGCATTATTGATAAAAATGTCAAAAAAGTGAAAAAAACGGTTACATTTTCGAGCTTGTTTTGAATTTTACCTGTTCTATTGGGCTTTAACAAACCCATCAAATATGTTGTTGGTTGCTATTAGTTTATGTGTTATTTTCTCTAAACAAAAAGTTTTTGAGCCAGCTTTTAATCACATGATCACTTAGTTAGAAAACAAAAACAAAAATAGATAATTTTTTAATTTTTTTTTTATTTAAAGCAAATACTCAAACTGTTTTCCACCCACTCTTATACAGGTTCTGCACCTCCGAATAAATGAACGTCTTAGTGAACGTGCAAGGTTTTGCTCAGAAATTTGTAATGCAGCTGCCTCCATACGATTTCTTAGCTCCTCTAAAGACCTGATCGGCTTGCTGTATACGATTTCCTTAATGCATCCCCAATAAAAAAAAATCAAGTGGATTTAGGTCTGGTGAACGGGGTGGGTGGCCATAAAATTGGTCCCAGACGTCCTATCCATCTGCCTGGATATCTGGCATTTAAATATGCCCGCACAGGCACAGCATAGTGTGCTGGACAACCATCATTTTGAAGCCAATGGGATTCCTTTAGTTCTTGAGGCACTTCTTCCAGCAAGGTTGGGAGATCATTTTGGAGGAACTCCAAATAACTTTGGCCAGTTAAAATCCCCGGCAACTCAAAGGGTCCAATTATTTTCCCATTGAGAATCCCAGTCCAATAATTTATTTTGAATTGGTACTGGGACCTGTCTTCCCTCATGATGTTTGGGTTTTGTAGTGCCCAGAAGTGGAGATTATGGAGATTAGTGTAGCCATCTCTTTTAAATGTCGACTCATCGCTCCAAAGAATTTTGTCAAAAAACTGCGGATCTTCTTCAATTTTCATTATCATTTGTCGACAAAAATTCATTCTCGTTTCAAAATCTTGCGGCTGGAGAGTTTGCACCCGTGTTAGGTGAAAGGGATGATATTTATATTTACTTAGCACATTAAGCGCAGTCGTCTTTCCGATCCCAGTGCGTCGTGCTATTGCTCGGATTGATACTATAGGATCTCGGTCAAGTTCCGCAAGCACTAAGTCTTCGGTAACTGCTCGAGGGGGTTGTCCCACGCCAGCACCACCAACACCCCTACCAGGCAGCCTTCCTTCCGAGAAACAGCTATGGACTCTAATAAACACTCGATAATCCGGGTTACGTGCGCTAGGGTACCTTTCCCTATACAGAGTCGCAGCTTCGTTTGCGTTGCCTCTGCACTCTCCATAAATGAAATGCATGTTTGCATATTCTTGTGCAGAATACAGAATACGTGGCATCGAAAAAGTTCAATCAAACGTCTTAATTATCAAAAAGCAGGTTCAGGAAAACAGCTATTTAGACCGTTAATTTTTCTGAAGAATGAACAATAAAAACGATATAAATAAGTGTTCGTCGTGGTCTTAATCTTATGAATTAAGATCAAATTACAAAAACTTTAATTCAAAATTTAAAAAACTTACGATTTTATGCGTTCTCACTTTCTCAGGATCTTACAATTTACTATTCAAAAAACACAACTAAAATTGAATCAGAAGACTTTTTGTTTGGAGAAAATAACAAATAAAAAATAACAACCAACAAAATATTTGATGGGTTTGTTAAAGCCCCAAGAACAGGTAAAATTCAAAACAAGCTCGAAAATGTAACCGTTTTTTGCACTTTTTTGACATTTTTATCATTAATGCATTCGGCCCTAGAAGTTGAAAGCTTGGATTTATCATAAGGACAACATCGTAGAAACAGCCAATAAATCAAAAATCTGCTACGTTCAACGCTTGGTATTATTTTCACGTTTACTGTGCTAATTTTGAAAACTTTTGTTTTTGCTAAATTTACTCTAGTATTGCAGATTTTTACCAACTTGCTATTGACTCTACCATAATAATAAGTAATACCATTTTGAAATCTGCATTTAACGCGCATATTTTTAAAATAGTTGGCCACTCAGGTATTCATGCATTTTTTTTATACCAGCTATGATTTAACTTTTTCAAAAATTATTTGTTTTCACATTTTGCATTGAAATTCAATGTTAAATAATTTTTTTCTCTAAGAAGTCCAACAGGTATAATAATTTTCTTCTACTTACAGTCCCTGGCCATATTATTAGACGCACTGTAGGTTTTATACAAAATTAAAATTAACTGCTGTTTTGAACATTTGGTTGCTGTTAATTTAATCTATTTGTATAAAATACTTTATTTTCTTATTGTTATCAATTAAAAAAACATCATATTAATTAAAAAAAATATGTATTTATTAATATTTGGACAAACATGAAAATAAGTTAAAGGGCCACAAAAAAAAAAAAAAAAAAAACAGTTGTGTTGTTCAAAGTCGTTAAAAATACGATTGAAGCCACAAAATCAAGCCCGGAAATGCAGCACACGAGAATACGATAAAAACAAATTTTTACTTTTGTATGCTCTAGCAACAATACAATAACATTGCAAAACAATATGTCAAAAATAAATTCAAAATAGGCCAACATACTATGTTTCAGTGACTATCTATAAAGTTAAAAGTCAAAAATACTGCGTATAACCTAGTACAATTCATGAATTTGTAAAAATCCACAGTGCGTCTAATAATATGGCCAGGGAGTGTATGTGTTGGCACAAGTAATGTAAGATATTCCTGCAAAAAAAAATGATGGAACTCATTCACTTGTAGTCGTGGTAGTCAAAAATGTAAAGTAAGA
This sequence comes from Melangyna quadrimaculata, assembly GCA_949320155.1. NCBI lineage: Eukaryota > Metazoa > Arthropoda > Insecta > Diptera > Syrphidae > Melangyna > Melangyna quadrimaculata. Next base: position 415,955,636 of record OX439483.1, read on the forward strand.
AAAAAAAATAATGCACTGAACAAAAAAATGCATATAACTTTTCTTGTGGTTGGGATAGAACTTTTTTGTATCAGTTTTCAGGACGGCCATAAAGTCTACTATGCGGCATTTCAGGGTTATCCATTACTTACGGGACCCCCTTTATATGACACAAATAACACATTTTCTATAATATTTAGCTATTATCGATATGGTCGAAGAGCCAACGATATAAAAAGTCAAGTCATTTGCGTAAAGTTGAAACCCAAACCAATAAATAGCTCTGGAAGGGTTAAACTAGGATTACCTTGTCTGCCTGCACATACCCTTGACGAAGTATGGTGGGGGTGGGGTGTTGAAAATGTAGATTTTCTAAAAATGTTATCAGGGGTATTATCACTTCAATGAATTTTGTTGAAAATATATCCTGATGCTCTGTCATTTTCCTTCTAAATACCTTGATTTTGATAATCCGTATAGTTGAACTCAAGATATAAGCTTTCTAAGCGAACCTTATATTTGTTTTCTTGGAGATTTTCAAAACGCAAAAAATCAACAAAACAAAGTCTGCAAAAAAGTAGATTATGGTTCGTTTAAAAAGCTTATATCTTGAATTCTACTAGTCGGATCATCAAAATCAAAATGTTTAGAATTAAGGAAAATGACATAGCATCATGATATATTTTCAAAAAATTAATTGAAGTGATAATACCGCACATGCAAAATTGAGAAAATCTCTATTTAGTCCAGTCATTTGGTAGTTTTGCCTGGAAAGTTTTGGAGTAGTTTTGAAAACTTTTCATTTTTATAGATTTTGGGGTGCTCTTTCCGAATTTTCATGTTGCCACCTCGCACCCCATTGCCGCTAACGCTGCCATTCGAGGTTAAATGTCGAAAATAGATTTTCGCATATAACTCCGAAACGGTAAAAAACTTTTAGATTTTGTGAACCCGAAGAAAAAAATTTTTTACGACTCACCGTTAAGAAGATATCTACATTTCAAAAAACTTTTTCACGTATAACTCCTAAACGGTTCATATTTTTGAAAACATCTGAATGCAAGGTTTGTACATTATGTAACCTCCTACAGGAAAAAACTATTATTTTTTTCTTAAAAAAAACCGTTTTAAAGATATAATTATTTTAAAAGTTTGACAAAAATTCTAAATTTCCAGTTTTTCGCTTTTTACTCTTAAATGACGAAGTTGTCGAAAAAAAACTTAGACTCAATTTGTAGACCATAATGTTCTCAAGAAAATAGTGTGTCATTTATAGTCTACGAGCTGGCTACAAAAAAAAAAGTGAGTCATCGGTACACGATTGATTTTTACTGGAGAGAATGATTTAGTGTAGCTGAGCACAAATATGCACGTCTGCCAGCGCGATTCAGAGGCTTAATGGGGTGGGCGTGGGGTCAAAGTTGTCAAATTTTGGTGACAAACAAAATTATAAGGTACATGGATTCTGATAACACAAATGTGTTGTGTCCATCATCGTCAATAAACGTAAAACAAAATGGCAGACGGTTTGGGAGAGGCTAAGTTGCCGGCAGACGCACAGTGGTGCGAGAGCGGAAAAAAGTCTTTTGAAAAAGTATCTATCCTTTTAAACTTTATGTTTAAGTACTCTTAGATAACCCAAGCGTATGATTTAAAAGTATTTTTTAACCAGGAGCCTCAAAGTGTTGAAGAAGACCTAGAATATATTGATGTCATCGAGGAACCCACTTGGAAAAAAGAACAAAGCGAAGTGTAGGCACCGAAGTTCTGACGAGCACTCGTCTACGGTTGGTATTTTTCGAATAAAACACGAAAATATGATTAAACTCAATACTTTTTTTGAGAAGGATTAACAAGGAGAAAGAACGATTACCTAGGTTGCAAAAAATAGTAACGAACTCCTATCTAACTAACTCCCGCCGCCGGCCGTTTAGACAAGAGGAGGGGCCCTTTTCTAAAATAAAAGACTTAATTGAAAAAAAAATTAAAACGACTGCAACACGTACAGTAAAGTACTATATACCGTTTTTGGAATCCATAAGTCTGGTCTCTTAGTAGTTTTTGAAAAAATTTGATTTCAAAACTCAAAACTTTAAGAAAAAATGGAAAAAATCATAACCAATGTACCTTACATTCAAGATGGCGGCCAACGCAAAAGAGCAAGGCGGTCGAAAAGAAGAGAACAAAAAGCACTATCTAAGTTTTTGCATTTCAGAATTTAATTTTTATACAATTCGACTGGGATAAATACATCTGAGCTATGATGTCTGGACTTAATTTAAACAGTTTTTCCAATAGTTTCTAAAAATGCATCTGTGGGCTGTTTTATTCTACTAAAAACTTTCATTTAGAAAAATTCTTAAACTACAAATTATTCAACCTTTACATTTCAAATGAAAGTACAATAAAAAAAAGCCTTTTGAACTGCATTTCCTGATAATTTCATTAGATTAGATACCTACTCCAACATGGAAAAATACGACATGTTGAAAGAAAAAACAACTTCAATTAGTTTCTCTGCACCTATAGTTTCATTTGACGTGGATGTCGTTTCGTTCTTTCTTTCCTTACATAAACCACTATTTGTTCTAGTTTCATACCTATGCTATGGATATACATATTAACTTATGAAGTTCTTAAACGAATTTTAATTTAAGTTCAAAGCATAAACTTGTTATTTCACTATATCAAAGTCACTTTAAAGAAAAATGCAAAAATGTTTACCTAGTCCATGTGGTTGTTGCTTTTGCTTCCAATAAAGGAACTAAAAAGATAATGGTAAGTTTTGGATTCGAAGAAAAAAAAACACCTTGAGATATCAACGAAACATGGATAGTTAAAACAATAATAAAATTATACAGGACAAAATTTTTATTTTTGTTTAAAATATGAACTTGGTGTCCTTAGTTGCTACTTAATTGCAAACTTATAACGCCAAAAAAAAAGAATTATTCTGTTGGCTTTCGAGATACAGGGTAACCTCTGCTGTCAACTTACTAGGTCCACTTTCTCAAAAACTTAGATAAGCTCCAGTGAGGGAATGGAGTTTGAAACTATTCACTTGATTGCAAAAAAGTTATGAGAAACAGGGCTACCTGCTAGGTTGACGTTAAGTAAGTAGAGGTTACCGTGTATTTCTTATAAAGGAAACAAAAATTGGTAATTTTTTTTCGTAACTAGTGTTCAATTAAGTAGTGTTTGTGTTAAGCAATTATTCAATGTTGTTCAAAGGGTAGTTATGAGCATTCAAGAGGAAACAAGCGTCCACAGGTTTTTATCAAAACACACCTTTGTCTACCAACTCCTACTCTCACATCCTAGTGGTGACCATCGGGTGTCTAGTACCTCAGCTGGTGATAGGGTTTTAATCCCTGTTAATAGTTGTTGGGGACAGCCAACAAGAGAGGGGGAAGGAGTTTTCCCGCTAACTTCTCCTTTCATCCATGCGGCAGCGGGCGAATTACCCCAGATGCAATCAACGGTGGCGTCTACAGTTCCAGTGAGGCTGAAATACCTAGTGAACACCTTATACAGGTTAATTCGACATATTCAAATTCAGAGCTTAGGCCTATAAGGAGTGGTTAATCCAGTTCCCCATCCTTGGATTTAGCTAAGGAACTGGTCGTCCAAGCTGGATGTCGAGCCGTGCGTCGGGGTGATTTCCCGGTCACGTACGGATTATTTAGTTGCGAATAAACAACAATCAAACGAAATAAGCACAACAAATGTCGGATATGTACGTGGAATGTATTGTCTCTATATAGGCCACGTGCAGCCGAGCAACTAGTGGAGGCCCTAGACTGCTGCAAAGCAGACATCACCGCATCCAAGAAGTGCGATGGGATAGACCGGTTATATGGAAGATAAAAAACTGCGACATTTACTACGGCGACTGCTACCACGAACAAAAGCAGCGTTTATTTGGATGTGGATTCGTCGTTGGAAGCAGACTTAGGCAAAAAGTCTTGAGTTTCAAATATTTTAACGAGTGCCTCGTGGTAATCCGCATCAAGGATAAATTCGCCAATATAAGCCTCATATGCGTGCATGTACCACATGAGAAGAAAGATGAAGACACCAAAGACGAGTTCTACGATCTCCTGGAGAAGACGTACGAGCAGTGCCATAGCTATGAGTATGACATTAAAATTGTCCTAGGTGATTTCAACGCGCAGCTAGGAAGAAAGGACGTTTCTGGTGACATTGTCGAAAAGTACAGCCTTCACGACACCACCTCCGACAACGGAATCAGGCTGATCGACTTCTATGCGGGACGAAACATGGTGGTAGCTAGTACCATTATCTCCTTAAGGTAGACTATTTCCTCACTATTTTCACAAATAGTCTACCTTAAGGTGGAAATAGTCTACTTTAATGAGCAAATGGTGCTTGTGTTGCCTATCACTGGTTCTTGTTCTAGATGCAAATAAGGGCGGCACCTATACATTGGTGATATCTTAACTCTGACGTGGTTCCTCTATGTGTATAAACTCAATGCTAGCACGCAGTTCCCCCCACCTCAATATGAATATGGAAATCTTTTGATCAATCAATCGTCAACCAGATTGATAATATTGCGATCGACCGACGTAAGGCATTCCTCCAGTATCAGGGATGTCCGAATGTTCCGAGGAGCCGGAGCCAACGTTGACTCGGACCATTACATTTTTGTAGCTAAGGTATGGCTTCGGATATCTCGAAAACAGACAAACCGAAGAAATGCTGTGAGGAAGTTTGACGTCGGACGGCTACAATCGCAAGAGATTGCTAGGTCCTTCTACGATCTAGCCTCGAACAACCTTCTAAGACGTCCTATGCCGCCAACACTTACTCTTATAAAAATCACAGCAAAAAGATACTGTGAATTTTATTATTCTAGGGGAATTTGTTTAAATTCGTGAACCCAGAAAATAAAAACCCGTGGTCAGGTTTTTTATAATAAGAAGATGAAGAAATTTAAATATTAAAATATTGAAATTACTTCTGTTTTAAGTGGAGTGAATGAATAAAATTCAATTAAAAAGTACAAGTGACCTCAACTCCAGAAATTATTGTGTTTCGCCAAGGTATAACAGTGGGCTCTTCAGTCAGTCTGTTATACCCTACTAAGACACAAATTTTGGTCGATGTTTATTTTATGATAGTTAAGGGTTCCAAGTACGTGTACAAAAATGAGTGCCAACTTAAGCGTCCTACTTTGATCACAGCAATGATGCAAAAATTGCTTGTTGCACTTAGTTAACATCATGTTTCTTGCCAAAACTATTCGACCGATTTGGATCGAATTTTCGAATTTCGTCTTGCAATACTCTAAACTATTTGATTCCAATCAGAATTGGACAATTTTTGACCTATTTTTTGAGTGCTTCAAAATTACTTAGTTTTTCAGTTTTTTTTTTTAAATTCATGGTAAGATAGCAACACAAATATAACATACATGAATTTAAAACTGATGTGGTCTTGTAGAAAATTTTATAACAAACAAGTTTATAGTGGACGGTTTTTTCCTAAGTTACATATTTCCCAAGGTATAATGGAAAATGTTGGAAAAAGTGGGGTGATCTTAGCGTTTTTTTCACTGTTGCATTTTTCAAGCAGCGAACACAGGTTTTTCGAAGTTGCAAAATTAGCTACAGACTACTCTAACATGTCCCAACAACATATCGAAAATGCAGAACTTCATCGCACTTTGCGCATATAATGTCGAATTTGACTGGGCTGTTAAAGCTTGAGCTCTATTTAAATGGGTCTACCTTGAAAAAGCAAATGCGGGGATATTGGGGGACTTTGGATATGTGGTTGAGGATAGAGTTTTGCATCGTCGATACGACTAATAAAATTTCATGAATTCATTTTTGACCACTCAGATCCTATAGTTCTTGGACTAAAACACATTTCTCAGAATTCATTTTCAGGAGCAAGTTAATGTGACAAAGTTGGACATTTAATATATGTATGTAGTATATCAAGGAAGCACCAGCTATAGCCCCCAACGCCGACGCAGGTGCAATGGAGTGTGGAATTATTTAAAAACTGAATAAAGAAAGTGAAACAGTCAGCTCTACAATCGGGTGCTACAATCTAATTAACCACCACTAACTAGTTTATTATGCAAGCAGCAAGCACGAGTCATATTATAGAGATACAGCATAGAAGCATATGTATGTTTGTATATGTTATATGTAGGTATACATTGATATGTACCAACCAACTCGAGTATTGAATAAAAACACTCTCATTCAACAGAATAACTAAGGTAGATTGGTAGATATCTAGTAAACAGTAAGGAACCGACTGAAATAGTCAATGCTTTCTGGTGTTGCCTACAGTTTATTTTTTGATCCTGAAAAACTATAAACTTATTCTTAAAAGATTTTATTCACAATTTTCCTATAATTTTCCAAAACAATTGTGAATTCTGTAATGTTAATAAAATCAACACTCTACAGTATCAGTTGTATAAATATATGTTACCATGTTTTTTTTTTAGTAAATTTCGTGGAAACCTATTGTTTTAATAACCGATGGATTCTGGTTAGTAGGTATAGCTACAAGGATTTAGTGATGAAAATTTGGAGCCGTATTAGAGGGATTATTTTTGTCGTTGCACTTTGAAAGTGCATTTTAGTTGTGTTGGAGCCGCGATATCGCTGCCAGACCGATGACATGAAGCTTAGCATGCACTGATAAAAACGACATGGACACAAAATTTGAAGCGGCATAAAACACTTTGAGCAGGCGCGAACGCAGGTTTTGGGGGGTTCAACCCCCCCCCCCGAAATGTATGAATTTAACTTCCTCGCCATACAATTTCACTCTTAATTTTTGAGTTTTCAGTTTAAACCCCCCCCCGACATTTTTTTAACCCCCCCCCCCACCAAATTTATTTCCTGCGTTCGCGCCTGACTTTGAGTAAATGTTCACCAGCTATCGGTGGTTATAAGTGGTTATCGATAATTTTTATTTTATGTGTGAACTAAAGAAGTTATAACAGTTGGTCAAAATAGTCCTTTTTGGTTTTTTAATGCATGCAAGATCCCTTTGTTTTCGTATAAGGGACACTCTGTACCTATATATTATGGTATTTAATACTGTTTGTAGATAATAATTTTGTGTGTAGGAGTTTCAGTAACAGTTGGATTTGGAATCAGAAGAGAAAATCTTAAATTTTAAAGCTATGATTTCAGAACAGAGGCTGAAACTTGGCTGCACATTTGCAAAATGGGAAGTTATCTTGTAAAAAGAACTTAAGATACATATATATATAAGCTTTTTAAAAGGACCTTATCGGTAGTTGCCCGTAGCGTAATGGTTAGTGCGTTCGACTGTCACGCTGGAGGTCTGGGATCGCTTCCCAGCCTCGTCCACCTAAAAAATTAAAAAAGTTTTTTTTCAGGGCTACTGCCTCTTGCGAGGAATTGACAAATTCTCCAAGAGTATCACTTATCACGAATAAGTGCTTCTCGTCTAGCCGTTCGAATTCGGCATAAAATTGTAGGTCCTTTCCATTCCTGTCGAAAGGCGCACACAGGAATGGTTGCGAGTTGTTAGCCGTTGTGCCACCCGATTTATTTATTTTTTTTTTTATCGTCTTTTTCTTGGAGAAATTTAAAACACAAAATTCAACAAAACAAAGATCGATTAAGGTTCGCTTAAAAAGCTTATATCTTCAGTTATATTAGTCGGATTGCCAAGATTATGATGCATCATGGCATATTTTTTTAATTTATATTAATTTTTTATTATTTAATAGCTCTGACAAAAAAAAAATGGAAAAACTCTATTTTCAAACACCCACCGTCGCCAAAGGCTGAAAAAAACCTGCCAGACTTTTGTTTTCAATACCACGTTGTATGCACCTACATACCTTCATACTCATATTTTAGTTATCAATACACTCCCTAAATTTCCTGTCGGCTCTTAGACTACTCTATGTATGTTGCAACATTGCAAGTTATATGGTGGATTTACGATTTACATGTATCTTTGTCCGACTTCTGCAAAAAATGGGGATGCAAAATTAAAATTTACATTTGTTGGATAGAGAGGGAACACCAAAATGCATAAGATCTTCATATATTGCTGGCATATTGCTGGATTTACATGTATCTTCGTCTGAAAATATGAAGAAAAGTAGGGCGGGACAGATGTACCTATGCCAAAAATCCGAGCGTGTGAGAGAGAACCATCAAGAAGATGAACATCTTCGTCTTCATATCTGCATTATGGCACTTCCTATAATCTGGATGTACGAAGATCTTCTGCATTTTGGTGTTCTCTCTCTAGTCTCTATCTCAACACAACAAATGTAAATTTTGCATCCCCTTTTTTTTTGCAGAAGTCAGACGAAGATACATGTAATGGTGGATTTACATGTATATTCGTCTGACTTCTGCAAAAATAAAGGGATGCAAAATTAAAAGTTACATTTGTTGGATAGAGAGAGAACACCAAAATGCAGAAGATCTTCATACATGAAGATTATAGGAAGTGCCATAATGCAGATATGAAGACGAACATGTTCATCTGCTTGATGGTTCTCTTTCACACGCTCGGATTTCTGGCATGCATCTGTCCCGCTCTACTTTTCTTCAAATATGCAGACGAAGATACATGTAAATCCAGCATAAATACACCAATAACGAAACAAAACTCACAGCGTAGCATATGGTGTAACCTAAACAAGAATGGACTGGTAAACCTATTTTTAAAAATATTGTTTTAGGTACACGTATACAAGGTAAATGCATACACATGTAACGTAATAAACACGAAGTGTCAATCCCTTTTGATGGATCGATGAGCTTACATCAACATCAGCTGATGTAGAAAAAGATTACCTATAACTATAAAAGAGTTATGTTTTCAGAAATTCACGCTTTTATAACATTTATTAGAGTCAACATTTAAAAATCAATGCGTGGGTATAGCGTAGGTAGGTAACATTTTATGTACATGCAACAAAAAATACAAAAAGAAATAGGTATGTTTATGAAATGTATAAAGTAATCCTGAAAACAAAGGATAACGTTTTGAGTTGATTTGGTCTATATTAAATATAATAAATAAATTTTATTCATCAGGAAGGATAGCATTAAAATTTCCACAAAAAAACATATAAGCCTGAGTACTTCTATTCAAATTGTTTAGTGTTCTGTCCATTTACCTTGTCGTGGAATCCATCTCAAAAAAAACTTTGACGAACTTTTTTATTTGAAAACTTTTATGATTGAAATATTTTACAAAAAAAAAAACAAGTAGAATAAAGCGCTAAACATGCCGTTTCAAATGTTTTACCTTCATAGCAAGTGATTTTAATTTAATAATAGATTTAGGGTGTTAATGACCTTATTTTTTTTATTAGAGCTTTTACTATTTTTGAGTTAATCACCCTTATCACAAGCTCCCTCTTAGCGAATATCCGAACGTTTCGTTTCGCTACGAATACGAACAAATTCATATCATAGGCCCCGAACGAAATGTGAAAAAGCATTGTCACACAGAAACCATTTATTCGGACTTTCGGAATCAGCTGGTAAACGTCAAAATGTGGAAATCAAAATTGATATTTAATCTTGAATCTTGCTGGTTTGTATATTTTTTAAAATGGGTTCATTTGCAATCGCAATTTTCGCCATAAATGAAGACAATTTGGAACGAAAACGCGAATTAAAAATACAAAGAAAAATTTTAATGGATGCATTTAATCCATTGAACAATGATGACAAAATGTAGGTACAATTTAAATCTATCTTATCAAAATGTATACATGGTTCATATCCAGATTCAGAAAAAACTATCGAGTTAACAATAAAGCAGCATGTAAATATTTGTTGGAGGAGTTGGATCAAGAACTGGACCCGTGTGCGTTCTCATTTTCAATCACACCTACAGCAGACAAGCAGCTGTACTCAGATTCCTGGCAGAAGGAGGGTGCCACTACGGCATAGAAAAGGATTTCGAAATCGGAATGGCACAGTCTACGTTTTCTGCAAACCTGACAACTGTGTTAAATATTTTGAAAAAAAACTGTTACCAATAAATTTTTATACTACAATAGAAAAGGATTCTACAGTCTTAATGCTATGCTGGTATGAATAAAAATGGAATAATGCGTAGTTTTATAAATGTACATATTTATTTTAGATATGTGATAGCAAGATGCGCATTAGATTTATTGATGCAATGTATCCAGGCTCCAACCACGATTCTCATGTGTGGAATCTAAGTTCGGCTAGAGCAAATTTCTTAACGAAATTTCGAGAAGGCGAAAAAAGCAGATGAATTTTAGGTAGAATACAAATATTATGTACGTTTGTACATAAATAATATTTTTCCTTGCATTTATTTTAAGGTGAAGCCGGATATCCTCTCGAGCCATGGCTTATTACTCCATATCAGAGTTCATAAACAAAATAAAAACTTAATATTTTGACTCGTCGATTTCAAGTATTTTAAGTTTTAGCTCAATTTTACGCTGTAGGAATTCTTTTATCTTGTTATGTCTCTGGGACTCTTCAAGACATTTTTACTTTAATTTAGAGAAATTGTCCACTCCTCTATTTATTCGGCGCAAGCTGCTTGAGATATCATCCGCATTTTTATTTTGCTTTTCCCAAAAAATTTCTGAGTGGCGATAAAACTCCTTTTGTAGTTTCATTTGTTCCCGCAAAAGGTAGGCGGTATCGTTTGAGTGGCTTTGTGGCATAGTTGTTGGAAAACGCCGGCGTTGGCGAACACTTCCCGAATCAGCAACGTCTGAGGACATCGACACATCTGGATTTTGTTTCAACATCTTCGTTAAGTTGTTGATTTGGATCTTCCAAAGAACTGTTGATGCCAAACGAACGAGAGTTTTCTATTCCACTAGTTTTACCTGTAGCCTTGATTTCTTTTTTATTTTCTACTAGTTTTTTTTTTAGTATACGCCTTCCAGTAACCATACCTAAAATAATTTTAAAATTTTTTAGACTATTCGTCCTATCCGCAGCATTATGTAAATAAAATGTACCTTCCTCCAGCTGCTGGCATCCTTTACAGGTAGACCAAGGCTGTTTAGTTCTTCTTTTACTTTGTCCCAAAAGTCCGTGACTTCATCTTTTGTTGATTTGGTGTACCCGTGAGCAATTTCAGGGTTTTCTTGCAGCAAATCCAATAGCATTTGGTACTGTGTTTTGTTTTTTAATTACTTTTTTGGACCTTTAAAAAAATATATATATATTTTTCACAAATAATTTTGTATTTGAACTAACATTTTTGTCAATTTGTTTCCATTCACCTAGGTAGACAAAACTGTTATGTCTAGTTTTGTATTGCTCCTACAGAAAAATCTGTTCGTAGAAAAATCTGTCAAACTTACTTTTCATTCAGAACTCCGAATTTCGTAGCAGAATTATTCGATACGAACGGAGCTATGATACCTTTGTTCGGGATTCGTAGTACGAATCTACTACGTCGGGGCCTGTGATAAGGGTGAATAACAATTATTATGACTTTAAGGTACTGATGCGATTATGTGGTCGGGACAGCCAAAACTGTGAGGAATTTCAACGTCAGACTGCTGCAACAGCAACTATCCTGGTCCTTTTACGATCAAGCCGTCATAATGTCGCTAGTGACAGGGGTACAGAGTGGTGGGACAACATTGCCACAAAACCTCTGACGTGCTGGGTTTAGAATAGAGGGATTTCACAGCCGGAATGAAGTTCTAAAGTTTATGTGTACTAATAAAGACTTACATAATATGACAGACTTATGGAAGTTCAGCGTTTAACGAGTTTTATGCTCTGTCCGACACCATCCAAAAAAATTGGTGCCCATTACCTTTACGGGAGATTTCAATTTAAAAAATTCTAATTAGCTTCGCTTTTCTGGTCAGTCAACACCAAAATGAAGGTATATTGAGGTCTTCGGGGATTTAAACCACAAAGCCTGTCGGAAACCTGCCGAGATGAGCGATGAAAGTTGAAATATGTTATGTATGTTACACCGTCAGTGCTGAGGATCTGGAAAGAACACTTCTCTAGACTGCTTAAGGGCGAAGACAGTCAAGATACCGCTAGTAGCCAGAACACTCCAATCGAACACGCCAACCGTTCCGTCCACCTACCCTAACCGAAGTGCGGCTGGCGATATCCAAGCTTAAGTCGTACAAGGCTGCTGGTGCAACTGGCTTACCAGCTGAACAATTTAAATCAGCGGGAGATGAATTGTTTAGGAGCATACAGCACCTCATCTGCAAAATTTGGTCGGATGAAAGTATGCCCGATGGATGGAACCTCGGTATAGTGGGCCCCATCTACAAAAAAGGATATGCTCTGAAATGCACTACAGAAGAATTAGTCTCCTAGGTAGGTAGGTAGAGATGGCGGTCACAAGCATCCTCGCTCGATGACCCAGTTAACGCTGTAATGCGCCGTTTTGAAACCATAACTCGTTTGACCTGTGGAAAAAGAATATTTTTTGTAAGATAATGAGGGTATTTGGTGATATATCTCCCAACGGATCATCGTCTACGCCCGAGCCCGGCTGCAGTATGCTACGCTAAGCAATTTGCTGATTTGCCCAGGACGCATACGATCTGATCCCTCGCACACTCGGATATGGTAATCTCTGTACACCTCCGTCTGTTTGCACAAGATGACTTGTGGTTACCAGAGAAAGTACCACCCGCCTGTATGACCAGACGCTTTTATTGGATTAAGACATGTGATGAAACTTATTAAGGACTTGGACATAGGAAAAACACCCGATAGAACCAAAGGTCGCAACTAAAAACCATCTTCACTGTGCCAACTAGGCAACTTGTTGACTGGTATTGAAGCGAAGGTTGGCACAACCGTGTGATCGTCCGGTCCTCGTGCATCATGAGCCACCTTCAAAAACCAGTAGTCTGCTAGCTCACAGTCAAAAGAGTTTGAGGAAGAAAATGGTGCAAAAGGAAACCGAAGTTAATTCTAGATCCAATGAAACTTTCTTGGACTTGAACATAGGAAAACACTCAAAAGGGTCGAAATTTGCAACTAAGAGTCATCTACATTGTGCCACCTAGGCACTTGTTGACTAGTATTGAAGCGGAGATCGGCCTAATTGTGTGATCGTCCGGTCCTCGTGCACCATGAGCCACCTTCAAAAACCATTAGTCTGCTAGCTCGCGGTCATAGGAGTTTGGTTAAGCAGATGGTGCAAGAGGAAACCGAAGTAAATCCTAGATCCATTTCGTCGCGTTGAGGAAAGAAGTCAAAAATGAGTCACCGAATCCTTTAATGTTGAAAAAGGTCTGATGCAACCTATTTAACATCGTTCTTGAATCAATTGTACGCAACGCAGAAGTCAACACCAGCGCCAGCAATGGAACAATTTATCAAAAGTCCGTTCAATTGTTGTGGATTGGCGGTTCAGGAGGACATGACGAAGTATATGCTGTCATCGAGAAAGGAATCTCAACATCGGCGACTCGGACAAAATAACACGATGGACAGATATAACTTCGAAATTGTCAAGGACTTTGTCTACATGGGCTTCACTTTTACCTCGCAAAATGACATCAGTGCATAGATCAAACAAAGAATTACTCTTGCCACTGTTTCTTTGGTCTAAGAAGGCATTTACGTAGTAATGCCCTCTCTCAGAGAACGAAGGAGACTGTACAAGTACAAGACCACAATCATCCCGGTCGTGCTCTATTGGGCCCATTGTACTACTCAATTGGTCTCTTTTCGAGCGGATGAAAGCAGCAGTTACCCAGTCCACCCCTAAAAAAAGCCTTGCTTCTTCATCCACAAACTATCGATCAATTGCACTTACGTCTCTGCTTTTCAAGGACATGGAAACACTGAACGTGGCATCAGGTTCACGATGGTATATCCAAGAAGAGAGTGACACAAATCTTTACATCGTTTTGGAGAAAGTATGATGTTGAGTGGAAAATATTGTTTTGGAGAAAGTGGTGTTTTGGAGAAAGTAAGCAAATTTCTTTTTCGCTGGATTGGAAATAATTTTTTTTTTGTATTTGATGGTTTCAAGTCTGGAATTGACAAAATGAATGCTGATGTCTCCCACTCATTTATTGTTTCGCCTCTTAAAACTCTAATCCATTGTTTTGCTGAAGACAATAGGTACCCTCATGTTTTAAAATTCGTTTCTAGATTCACATCTTTGTAATTCGGACTTCAACGTTACAGCATGATAAGCTCATTAAATTTGAATTTTGATAGCATTGTCCAATGGGGAATCAAAGCCCAATGCCCTTGAAGCGGAACCCATCCCCCCTACCCCTTTCCATGCGAGCCGAACTTGAATCGTGGAATGCTCATCACTTCATCAGGATATCCTTGAGCTTCGGACGTAATGTACAGAGGTTCTATTTTTAACCGGACAACAAGAATGCTGAATGCTTTATCTGGCTCTATATTTCCTTTTCATTTTGAAATGCAGAAATTCAAAACCAATGTACCTACATATTTAAAAATGCTTTGCAGTTAAGTTTTTTAGTGGAAGTTTATTTATTATAATTTGTTTATGAATGTTTGAATTTTCAACAACCACTTGAGTGGGATACCACCACTGTATTTGGCTGGAATTATTGCAATTTCATGGCTGCCACACCAATCATCAGATTCCTTTCAGTGGTGCTTAGTCTTTATGTTCAATTTTAATTTATAAATTAGTGTCGTCAATTGGAATCGAACCTAGACCAGCTACCTCTGAGGCCTATGCACTTTTTTTTTAAAATTCATTTTTATTTTTCATTTTCCTTATAACTATCTTAAAGCTAGACAAAAATTCATGAAAAACTAGCCTACTTATCAATATCTTATCGACCGAAGATTCGCCGGATTGGAGTTGTCCCTTCCCTTTTTCGGGAGAGGATGAACCACAGCTGTCTTAAATCGCCCTGGATAGTATGCATTATTCAGAGCGTTGTTAAACAGTGTGGTATAAATGTCAACTACTTCCTGAGGCAGATGTCGCAGTCGCAGTACAACGTTGGATGACTTCTGACTTCTTTTTCTTAAATGAAGTGAAGATGAGCTGGAGCTCAACTTTCGAAATTAATAGGGAATTAGCCCCGTTTCGCTCAGCGATGGTGGCGTTTGCCAAGTGTTCTTCATTAAACCCGGTGAAACCGAGATTCTCTGATCGCCATTGCGTCAATTTATTTCGAAGGTAGAAGTGGTGAAGCAAGGCTCTGTTTTCCAGGTCATGGTTCGGGCGAATGCTAGCATTCACCTTGTACACTTGCTGGAATGCAGCCCCCACAGCCTCCACTTTCCTACGACGATCTTCGATTATAAAGAGGTCATCGTCCAAGACGGCTTCCTCTGGATCTAGGCCTGCTATCAGTAGTACGTCTCTGTTCTCTGTCGTTCTCTGAAGCTTAAGACACGGAAGGTCGTTTTGATCATTCCGTCTAAATATTTTATTAATTTGAGGAAACATACTCGGGTCGCTAGAATTAACAGACCGAATTTTGTTGTCCCAATAAAAAATTAATAGCCAACCGGTAATTTTCCTTGATCAATTGGTTGATGTTTTTGATGGACGACTTCAGTGTCCTAATTTCCAGATCGTGTATGTCAGTATACCGTCTGTACAAAAGTTTCAGTCTTGTCAGAAGTCCACCTTTTTTCTGTGAAGTGCGTCAATGGTCGCGTTGCGGTACATGTCTGTGACTTCGCGTTCTTTGTATTTTGGTATTGTTTTTTCCATTGTTCGTTGGATTGTACTGTCCATTTTTTCCAGATAATCGTCAATTTCCGTATTTGTTAAATTCCTGTCATTTGGTGGGGATATATTATTTGTACGTATTTCGCTCGAAAGCGTAATTGTAAGAATACACCGGTACGTACTCCTCCAACTCCACGAGCTCGTTCGGAAGTTGAATTACGGCAGCAAGTTCGCAGTGGTCACTATGTCGTACTCGATCGTTCGTAAACAGTTTCTTACCCACAGTGTCAGTAATTGTCAGTCTTGAGTCTTTCAACAATAGATCCAGATAGGAAGCGCTCCTTGGAAACGAAGGCCTATCAGTAGCCAGAAGGTCGAGCATATACTCAACTTTGTATTGACACATCCAATTAAATAGATGGCTACATAGGCCTATGCACAACGCCTTGCGCCACCGAGGTCACCTGATCATGCCCACCCAATGTAAGGTTTTGTCTTTATGAATTGCATATTGAGAGAACTAGAGGTAGCTGGTCTAAGTTCGATTCCAATTGACGGCACTAATTTATAAATTAAAATTAAACATAAAGACTAAGCACCACTGAGAGGAATCTGATGATTGGTGTGGCAGCCATGAAATTGCAATAATTCCAGCCAAATACAATGGTGGTAGCCCACTCAAGTGGTTGCTAAAAATTCAAACATTCATAAATAATATAAATGACGGAGCGAAAGCTATGCAGCCTAATCCCGAGGGGGTTATCACACAAAAAAATAAAACAATATAATTTGTTTTTAATTCTAATTATTAAAAATGTCCTTCAAACTTATTTTTGGTGCTACAGAAAGCAGTTTTTGAAGTGAAACTTCTTTTGGCGCGTTGAGAGTGAAATTTCAAGGTTGAATTTTTGTGAAACGAAAAAATGTAACGCCACATGTGCAACGCTGAAATCTTTGATTAGCTAAGTGGTGGGAGGTAGAGTAAAAGTAAATTTTTTTATTGATAGGCTAATATATTTTATATTGCAATAAGTTTGGATTTTTTGATAATATAAATTATTGTAGCAGATAAAAGGGAAAATGTCCTTTTACGTCTTTTTTCTAATTTCGTTTATTAGAATGCTAGAGTTTTGAATACAAATTTTTGACTTTGCAGGAATTTTGAGTGTAGGAATTTTTGGAAATAGTCGAAAAACCTACTCAAATAAACTGGATTTATATCTTTTAAATCTTCGCCTTTTTTTACTTTAAATTTTCACCATTATTATTTAATTTTCAAGTTTACAACCCCGCAATCCATCGATCATCTTGATATAGAACACTTAGCTGCGTCTTACGCATGTAAGCTTAACATCCCTATACATATCGATGTTTTTTTCCGATCGCCAAAGAAGTTTCACTTCTGGCACGAGTACTGAGTTACACGCGAGTTATGTACTAATCCTCTAGGATTTACAAACAAATATAACTTCTCCTACGTGGAGGCAGAAATAAAACTCAAGGCGAACAGTTTTTAATAGACCAAGATGCTCCTCTTTTACTCAGATGCAAAATGGAACTGACTTCAAGCTAATATACAATTATTAATTAGAACTATGGTGCCACATATAAATATACATATTACATATGCATATTATATTGGATGATCATACGATCATCAAATCTGCTGAGTTTCAAGATGCTTTGTCTTCTTTGTGGCGTCGTAAGATGCTTTGTCTTCTTTGGATATGGTGTGTAGATTTGTTTATCAAAAATCGGATGTTGTCGTCTATATTGATGACATCGGCATTTCTATGGTTACTAGCTGCGACGTGTTTGGAATGGGTATGGTATGTGACGGGTACCTTTGTTACTCCCCCCGCCTTAGATTGAAGACTCTCCTGAGGCTTCACGTTTATTATTTCATTTAATGGTTTGTTTATTTCTTTTGATTTTATTTCTTCGGCACATATTTTGCTTACAATTTTAATATTCTTATTTCTATACAAGTATTTTAATACAAAGTAGGCAATAGCTATTATAATATTATATTACAGTGGAAAAAGTAATCGTATTTCGATTGTTCTTATATTCTATAAGCTAATTTTATTTTGATTTTTTTATTTCTGAAACAATTAAACTCATATTTTTTGGTTTAATTACTATTTTGTGATTAAAAGTTTTTATTTTATTCTTATAATGTTAATTATTTAAAAGTATAACAATTATTGAAGTTAACAATGAAGTTTTTGTGAAAAAGGTAAGATTTTCCATTACAATTATGTTCTATAGTGCTTTCGAAAATGTATAGCAAGTAATAGACCTTTATTTATTTCTTCTACATAACTATTTGCTTTATATTTGATAGTTTTACATGGAGAGCAATATATTGGATTTTTTTAGATTCCTTACATATTTATTTAAAGGATATATTTTATTTTCATTTTTAACAATTTTTTGTTCTTCTATATTTTTAACTATGGTATTATTCTTAAAAGGTAATAATCTTAATTGGTAGGTCGGATATTCTTTATACAAAAATATTGGAATGCTTATAATAATTATAAAGATATTTGAATTATCTTTCCCGAAGATATTTATTTTTATTTCTTTTAATTCATTTAAACCTATAAAATTTTCTTCAATTTCATCAATATCCAGAATGAATCTTGACATAATTCCTTCTTTAGCCGCGTTTACGTTATCAATTAATTTTTCTATTTCTTGATCCAATTCTGAAACAATATTTGAAAGTTTCAATAAGGAAATCTCATTTTTTATAATATTTATTTCATCCCTATCATTTGCAGTGATTTTAAAAAATTGAGTTTTTGTTTCTTCTATATTATTTTTAATGTTTTTAAAGTTGGTTTGAAAAGTATCATTGATTTCGATTTGTTGTAGTGATGTGTCAACTCGGTTTGAGTTAAGCACAACTCGAGTTGACTCGGTTTGATTTTTTTTTTTAACTCGAGTTAGATTTCACCCGAACCGAAAGACAACTCGGTTTGAATTGACCGAGTTGATTCGGTTTAAATTTTTTTCAAACTCAAGTTAGATTTTGCCTGAACCGAAAGACAACTCGATTCGGTTTGTAAAGGGAAGTATTAGAAAATACTAATAGCATTCGGTTTAATCAACTCGGTTTTTGTTTCGGAATCGACTCGGGCTAAATATATACTGTTTGTTATTTGGGTTGCAAGTTAATTGATGGAATAACGGACTAATTAAATATAAAAGCCGATACAAATCAGAAATTTTCACTGTTTTTACTGCTTCACAAAAAAGTGATTTGTGGCCAATTGGAATACTTGCCTAAAAATATAGTTCTTCCACCATCTGTAAAACTACAAACTATCAAATTCCATTGAAGGATATGGCTACGATGACCGAAGGATTAAAAAACCTCTAAAAAATCTGAAAATTTCGTAGTTTTTTTACTGCTCCAGAAAAAATTGATTTGACGCCAACTGGTTGACATTTGGAACGAAATACACTTCTTGCCTTAACATATAGTTCTTCCATCAACTGTCAAAGTCCATTGAAGGATGGCTACGATGACGATGGATTAAAAAACCTCTAAAAACTCCGAAATTTTCCTATGAAAATCCGATTTTAAACAAGCGATTTGAAGGCTTTAGGGTGACATTTGAAACAAAATATATATCAGTCGTCAAAATATAGTTTATTGCTCATCTATCAAGCAATAAACTGTCAAATTTCATTGCAGGATGGCTACGATTTTGATGGATTAAAAACCCTCTGAAAAATCAGAATTTTTCCTATAAAAATCCGATTTTTTTTTTAAACAAGCGATTTGAAGGCTTCAGTGTGACATTTGAAACGAAATATATATTAGATGTCAAAATATAGTTTGTTGTCCATCTGTCAAGCCGTAAACTGTCAAATTTCATTGAAGGACGGTGTTTACATTGGACAGACTCTTCCGAATTTACAGAAGAGAACGTCAAAAAATCCACAAATTTTTATTTTTTTTTTTAAATGACTACTTTTCTCTCGTTCTAGACATGAAGTAAGTTTTAGAGAAGTCAAAAATAGTCGGAAGATTCAGTCCAATGTTTACACCGTCAAGGATGTCTACGAAAAGTGCACAAAAGAACATGTCTTTAAATTTATGTACCTATAAATATAAAAGTTCAGCTCATTTTTGGCGTTAAAGATTAAACTTGAATTGGTAACCATTTGAATTGCTTGGTTGTTATTTGATTTTTGATACACATAATAACCCTAACGAATCAACTCAAAACAAAACGAACCGAATCATTAAAAAACAACGAAGTATTCATCAATTTTCGCTTCAAACCGAGTTAGCCAACTCGATTTAGAAAAACAGCGCATGCAAAAAAAACGTATGAAAAATTTTTCTTCAACTCGAGTTAGCCAACTCGAGTTGCAACTCGAGTTAGTTAAATTTTAATTCGAGTTAACTCGGTTTGAAAAATTTTCGGTTTGATACATCACTAATTGGTTGATTATATGCTTCTGCAAGTTTCTTATGATTTTGATCTATTACGTCTAATTCATTAGTGATTTCTTGCCTGTCATCATTATCCATACTCCATAAAGTATTT
Organism: Melangyna quadrimaculata; assembly: GCA_949320155.1. Classification (NCBI taxonomy): domain Eukaryota; kingdom Metazoa; phylum Arthropoda; class Insecta; order Diptera; family Syrphidae; genus Melangyna; species Melangyna quadrimaculata. The sequence goes on from OX439483.1 coordinate 415,975,855, forward strand.
TGAAAATTATCCTATTGGATTGAGGAGACCTCTTTTTATTCTATTATTGTGTAATTTCATATTATTTTTGACAGAATGTTTATTTGAACTTAATAGCATTTTTATATTAGTTTGGATTTTTATAATTTTCTGTGATAATGCTGGGTCACTCTGAATAATTTTTGTTATTTCCGGATTTTGTTCTTTATATGTTGTTAAATTGTTAAGAATATCTATATACTCTTGTAGGTTTACCCTATGGTAAATTCGATAATAGTCGCTTATAATTGGTATATCTTCATCTTTTATTAATATAACTCCTTGATCTTCAATATTTTCTATTTGAATATCTGCATTTGAGCTTGCTATAACATTCAATATTATTGTTAACATAAATTTGTTTTTATGTTGAGATGAGTTGAAATCTGTAATGAAAACAGAATCTCATTGATTTTATTTTTGTTTATTAATTGGACCATCAAAATATTTCTTCTGTCTTTTAATCCGTGTAGGATGAATCCTTAAATTTCTTTTTCCTCTGCTATTTATGATTACTCCTTCATTATTTATTTTCACTTCTACTTTTCGAAATTTAGGCTTTTCTTTATGTCTAACCTGACCATAATTTTTAATATAAGCTGTATCATAAGGATAAGTCTTATTTGTCTGTCTATTTCTGTTGTGATAACCTAACCATTGGTTCTTTTTTGTTTCTAAAATATTAAAAATTTCGTTTGAAAATTAAACATTCCCAAACTGTACTTCTATTGGTTTCCTTTCTATAGTTGAGTGAATTGTGTTATTATAATAATTAGAGACTTTAAGAATTTTGTCTGTAATATCAAGTTTGGGTTCTATAATATTTAGAATTCTGATATGTTCAAGTAATGACGAATGACATCTGCTCATATCGGCGTTGCCTGTATGTCTATTTGGAGAATTAAAGTGTATTGATAAATTTTCTCGTTCTATGAATTCTAAAACGTTAGTTGTATTAAATTCATTATCTGCTACTATTAACTTGAGTTTATCAAAATTTAGTGTATATTCTTTTATTAATATATATATTTTGATTTTAGTTCGGCGTAATTTTCGTGAATTCCTCTATGGTTGGTTTATTCATGAATTACTTTTATTTTCTCTAAGAATGAGTCTTTGTTTAGTAAATCTTCTGCTAGTAATGCACATTTTATGAAACAATTTATATTTAAGTAGGTTAAATGAGCTTTCTTCTAATTCTGAGTACATACCTATAACTCCTTTGTCAGGTAGATATTCCTTTCATATTTTAATCATTTCATCATTATTAATTTCTTCTTCTGTTATAAAAATCTTCTTCTTACTATTTACCTTTGTATACGTTTGTTCTTTTTCTTTTATTGAAATTATTTGAGTTTTAAATTTGTTCACTATACCTTTGTTTTCTATTATTTCACTTACTTCTTTTGCATTATTTTTACTTTCGTTAATACTTATTTCATTTTCATCAACATTTATTCTTGACAGAAAATCTGCTACTTTATTTTCCTTACCTTTCACGTATTCTATCACATAATTATATTCGTTTAATCTTGTTTTCCATCTGATTGTTCGTGAATCGGGATCTTTAAGGTTGTTTAACCAAACAATTGGTCTATGATCTGTTCTTATATTAAATTTGACTCCATACAAATAAGGTCGGAAGTATTTTGTCGCCCAAACTATGGATAACAACTTTTTTTCGATAGTTGAATAGTTTATCTCATGTTCATTGAGAGTTCTAGACGCGAAAGAGATGGGATGGTTATCTTGAGAAAGGACAGCACCGATGGCTTTATCTGAAGCATCAGTTGTTAGAGTAAACATTTCCTTGAAGTCGGGATATCGTAATATCGGATGACTTGTAATAAATGATTTTAATTTTTCAAAAGCTTTCAAGTAATTTGGATCATTTTCATTGATCTTGCTCCCTTTTTTCAAACATTCCGTTAATGGAATGGCAATTTTAGAATAATTCTCGATGAATTTTCTATAGTAGCCAGTGATTCCCAAAAAGGATTTTATTTGTTTCACTGTTTTAGGTGCACAAAGTTTTTCTATGGCCGCAATTTTACTTGGGTTTGGTTTAATGCCTTTATCGGTCAAATGGCCAGAAAATTCTGTGTGTTTCGAGAAGAATTTACACTTATCGATTTGTATTTTGAGGTTGTTATTTCTTAATTCTTTAAAAATTAATTTAATATTTACTTCCATTTCTTGTTAAGAGGTGGCAAATATTAAAATATCGTCAAGGTATACGACGCATATTTTATTGATATATTCTCTTAGGATTTCATTCGTCATCCTTTGGAAAGTTGCCGGGGCATTCTTTAGTCCGAACGGCATTCTTATAAATTCATAGTGACCTTGGGGAGTGATAAATGCGGTTTAATGTTGATCTTTTCGATCCACCATATTTTGGTGAAAACCTTTAGCCAGGTCTAATGTAGTAAAGTATTGAGCTTTACCGAGTTTATCAAATATTGACTCGATATTTGGGAGAGGAAACTTATCCTCGTGGATCTTTTCATTTAATTTGCGATAGTCGACTATTATTCGCCATTTCTTTATTTTTGAATTCTCTTGTTTCTTTGGTACAACCCAAATTGGTGCATTATATGGGGAATTAGACTTTTGTATAATGCCTTGTTTAAGCATATCTTGAACTTGTCTTTCTACCTCTTCTTCATGTATTTTAGGAAAACGATACATTTTTGAAAAGATAGGTATATTATCTGTAGTGGTTATACTATATTTAGTATTAGAAGTGCAACTCAAATCAGTTCCTTCTTTGTGAAATAAGTCATTATTATTTCTTAACACTTTTCGTAAGGATTCTTTTTCTTCTCTTTTTAAGTCTTCATAGAGACAATCTAGATTACTTGTTTCTTTAAGTTCATCATAACAATTAATTTCTTGAGGGCAAGCATAATTAAATAAAAGGGTTTCATTAAAAATTTTAAAAGAACCTTCCCCTAAATTGAGGATGGCGTTCAATGAATATAGGATATTTTGTCCCATTATAGCTTTGAAGTTTTTTCCGGAAAAGTTTAAAACTTTCCACATCATTTTATGGTTTGAGGGTGCGTTGAATTCTTTAGGAAAAGATGTTTTAATTTGTTCTGTGACCGTGGTCTTACCTATAACACCATTGATATCTTGGGGGTGTTGAAGTTTTTACCTTGGACATATCTTTAGGCAATTGACATCTATACTACTAGTTGATGCTCCAGAATCAATTAGTACAGGTATAATTTCATCTTCAATTGTTGGATTTACTATGGGTAAAGGACCTCTGAGGCCTCCTCCTGAAAATTTATATCACGGTTATTTTCTCTATTATTTTGGTTAATATTTGAATTGTTATGTATGCTTCTTGAATTTTGATTTCGATCAAAATTCTTATAATTCCTATAATTATTGTTTCTATTATACCCATTATTGTTATTCTGATAGTTATTAATCCTATAATTGTTATACCCATTATTGTTATTCGGATAATTATTATTAATCCTATTATTGTTCGCTTGATTATTATTATTATTAAAATTTCTATTATTAGAATTTCTAAAGTTTCCGTTATTATTGAAATTTCTATTACTGAAACTTCAAATACCATTGTTTCGATTGGAATCAATATTATTTTTATTACAAGAAGGATATCCTTCTGAAAATTGTGGATTCGAATTTCTATAAGTATTCAAAAGTTCGTATGCTTTTTGCATACAAATTATGTTTCGACTAAGCACGAAACTTTCTTGATTTGTGTTAAGTTGGGAGCAACATATTCTAAAAAAAACATACTTTTAACATTTTCAGGTGAAAATTCAATGGACTTGACTATTTCAAATTTATATTTTATGTTATTCTTATCCCTTAGTTCACAAAGTTAAGTAACTTTCTAGGCAATAATTTTTTAGACTTACGGCCTGTTGATATATATAAATGTAATTTTCCTGTGGTTCAAAATTTTTATCAGGGTGTCCTTCATTGCTGACCATGTCGTAAAAGGTCCCAGCATTCTGATGGTTTGTTGGGCTCTTCCTTGAATGAGTCCTCTAACTATGTTCTGCGTTGCAATGCTTTTGTGGCTTGTGTCAGGTATTGAAGGTTTATGTCCACATCGTATATGAAAGATGCAACATCTCTTGGTCCTTCTGCACTAAATGGCTTTATTTTCTGGATTATATTCACAATTTCCATTTCCGGTAAGATGAATGTAAGTTGTTTTATTTCAGGTGATTGCTGTTGTTGTTTTTGTTGTTGTTGCTGCTGCTGTTGGTCCTGTTGCTGTTGCTGCAAAATTTGATTCTGCTCTTGGTCTTGTTGTTGTTGTTGCTGCTGCTGCAAAATTTGTTGCTGCTGCAGGAGTTCCTTCTGATACGCTGTTGCATTTAGAAGTTAGTTTATCTGTTGCTCCATATTTGTTTTTTTTTTTTTTTGTATAGGTACTTATTTTATTTTTGTGATTTAATTTATATTTTCGATCAGAGTTTTTCTTGGGTCAAACCGACCAGTCTCAGTAGGCATTTTAAGATTGCGTTTTAGACTTTCCCTTTGTTAAGGTCACACAACCCCAATCGACTCAATTTAAAATCAAAATATTTGTTCACTTTTTATTTGTCATACCGAATTATTTTAACCGATATGTATACGAACGGATACTGGGTATCCTACCGACTGCGCCAGTTATGTACTAATCCCCTGGGATTAACAAAAAAATATAACTTTTCCTACGCGGAGGCAGAAATAAAACTCAAGGCGAACAGTTTTTAATAGACCAAGATGGTCCTCTTTTATTCAGATACAAAATGGAACTGACTTAAAGCTAAGATACAATTATTAATTAGAACTATGGTGCCGAATATAAATATACGTATATATATTATATTGGATGATCTGCTGAGTTGCAAGATGCTTTGTCTTCTTTGTAACGTCGTAAGATGCTTTGTCTTGGGATATGGTGTGTAGATTTGTTTATCAAAAATCGGATGTTGTCGTCTATATTGATCAGGGGCGTATACAGCTTTAGTTCTTGGGGTGGGGTCATGCCAAAAAAAAAATAACACAAACTAATATTTGTTAAAAGTCAAGTGCCTTATATTTTTTTTGTTCATATTTTACTGTGTAGCTATATAAAATAAAAGGGAAAAAATCTTAATTAACTATACTAAAGGGTATTCCAATAAGGACGGGTTGATTTTGACAGCTCGTGGCGGCCATATTGTTTCTTTTACTTTCGGTCAAAATATCGTCTTTTAATCAGTTACTACAGACAAATCATCATGGTGAGTTACAGCGTCGAGCAACACGTGCAAATGATGTTTTAGAGCAGTTAGAAGTTTATCCCAATTTTGGTCGAAAAATCATCTTTAGCGATGAGGCCCATCTTTGGATGAATGGGTACGTGAATAAGCAAAATTGCCGGATTTGGGACGACACTAATCCACGCGAGATTCACGAGGTGCCAATGCATCCAAATAAAGTTACTATTTTGTGTGGATTTTGGGCTGTATGCCTGGAGGCGACATCACGCCGTACTTCTTCGAAAACGATGCTGGCCAGGCCATCACCGTCAACGGCGATCGCTATAGGTCGATGATCACCAACTTCTTGTGGCCTAAATTGGATGATATGGACACTGAAGATATATGGTTTGAACAGGATGGCGCTACGTGCCACACAGCTTCAGACACAATCGATATTCTGCACGAGCGGTTTCATGGCATGGTTATCTCGCGCCGAGGCGACGTGAATTGGCCACCAAGATCGTGTGATATGACCCCTTTGGACTTTTTCTTGTGGGGCTTTCTTAAGCCGCAGGTCTATGCGAATAAGCTGCAAACCACCTCGACCCTCAAAGACAACATAATCGATGCCATCGATGCCTCATGGATGCGCCAAAGTCATCGAAAACTGGACCTTTCGAATCCGAGCCACCCAGCGAAGCCGGGGCGGCCATTTGAACGATGTTATTTATATAACTATATTAGGGCTCTCAAATAAAGATAAAACCTTATTGATATCTTGTTTTATTCAATTTTAAAATCGACCCGCCCTTAACCCCATTAACCCTATAATACATTACATTTGTTAAAAATAAGTTAAAATAATTTAAAATCGTTCATATCCTGGAAAAATATATCGTACCTTAACGCATTTAATTTCAAGACAGTTAAGAATCAAAAGTCGGCGTGGAATAGCAGACTACGAATGTAATACTAAATTTTCACTGCGCCAAGTTAGGCAATTTCGTTGAAAATATACATTTCGAACTGCCAAAGCCAATTCAAAATGAAATGAGCTACCTATACAAAAGAATTGACAAATTTAAGACGAAAACACTTTTTTGGTATTTGCAAAGTTACCTCATTTTTTTGGTTCCAAAGAAAATTAAAATAAACAACTGAGTCGAACGAACCTTTATTAGCTGGACCGCGCTCTTCGTTTTATTCCTGACTTTTTTTTTTCGGAGGGCCTCAGCAACAGCATACAGCAATCTCCAGTTGCCTGACCAAAAAAAAAATCAGTTTAGCTAGCTGTCTGAAAAAAATTTTTGGATTCGCTTGATCATTTGTTTTGAATTTTATTCAGAATTGATTTTAATCCTATCAAAGTTTTTATTTCACCCGGGGTTTAGACAAGCGAGTAGAACTAAGTAGCAATTGTATCATTGTGTTAGTTTTATGGATGTATGTGTGATTAGTAGCTCTCTGCGCGTTTTGTCAACTAGTATGATTTTTTAAAAATATTTCATACAGAAAAATATACAAATTATGGAAACTATGGAAACAAAACAAATAAATGAAAAAAATACACTACACTAGTAGGATAACTGGCAGGCTACTCGCAGGCAAAAATATTATACTATTTGGGCTACTAGTTGGCTCTCTCGTGTTCAGATACACTTACACACATAAACGCTACTAGTTCAACTCGCTTGTCTAAGCCCCGGGTCAGCGAATTAAAGTTGCAGGAAAAATTAGTAAAATATCATAGGTACTGTGCACTGTTTTCTGTTGCTTAATTTTAGTAAATAGATATAAATATTCACTACTGAAAATAAAAACAATAGCTCTGATTTTCAAAAATGACCACTTGTGTAAATTGCTCTTTTTACAATAGTGGAAAAACTAAAATACATTACATATTCGTATTATAATTGAATACAAAAATTGGTTTTCGTTGCTTTCCAAGAAAAGTGTGAAAAAAGTTCACGCGTGATTTTTATATGCTTCTGATTTGATTCGAAAAAAAAAAAATGATGTCCTTAAGACTTCCACGACAGCAAAGTGAAAAGCACTTTCCAAAATAAATATGTACATCAAAAATGTACCTAATCTTTCTTACCAGTAAGTCTTTCTGATAAAAATAATGGACAAAGTAGTTAAATTCTGTGAGCCCAGTCGCGTTTTTGTCAAGGATTCCATCCGACTGGTCAAACGACTCACCGCAAGAAGTTCCAAAAAATCTCCTTTACCATAGCTATTGGCTTTTGCATTATGGGATTCATAGCAGGGACTGTTTTAAGTGGTAGTTGTTATGTTTTCTGGCAGTTGATATTTGAAATTGATAGTTCTAAATCACGTTTCTGGTAGTTGTTATTTAACACTGGCCTTTTTTCGACCAGTTCAACACAAAGTACTTCTACGAATGTCAAATTTCAATCACAGTGTAGGATCTAATATTTGCTGACTATTTTAATTTGCAATGTTTTATTACTATTAAGATTATCTAAGAAAGTACAGAAAACATGTTCAACTTTTATCTGATTTCAAAATTTCAAACGGATACATCTTTAACCCGCACAGAATTGGGCCATTCGGTTTTGTTACTTCAACGACTTCACATGCAATTTCAATTGAAAGTAAAAAGGAAACCTACATTTTTAGCGGCTTATTTATGATTCTTGAACAACTTTTTTCAATTAATCAAATGCGACAAAAAAATCGTTAAGCAAGCAATAAAACAAATTTCAGCACCAGCCTTTAGACAGCAAAAGTGAAGAATTTTTACAAAAAGATCAAATTTTAATTACAAACAAAATTGGGTTTGGCATCACGTTCTGCGGAACAAACTCGTATTGAATCGGTTTTCCAAAACTTAAATATTTTATTGGAAAATAAGAAAGTGTCGATAAAAAAGCAAACCGAAAAACGGGCTACGTTTAGAAAACAACAATTTAAATCGAATCAAAAATATTTTGTTTAATTTTGTTCAATAATTATTTGTTGGTAGTTCTGATTTTTCTTTTTAAACAGTCCCTGATTCATAGGTTACTTTGTAAAAGTAATCCACATCCAAATCAATAACAATATTACTCGATCGTAAATGTTGAATAAGTGCAAACAAAATCCTTTCATAATAGATTTTCATCACAGTTTTATATATTTTTGTCTTTTAGCGTTAACATTAATATGTTTTGGTTAGAATAACTATAAATCGAAAGTTATCACTTTTTTTGCTTTTAAAAATAATCTGTCATACAGAAATCAAACAAAACAATTTCTGTATGTGTTCTATAATGTGTTTAAAGATTTTATTTTCAGAAAAAAAAATGTTTTTTTTGAAAATCCTTTAGTTTTTACTTTACTGAGTGAACATTTGGTAACAACTCCGCACTTTGATTTCTGTTTGGTTTAACAGGTTTTGGCTGTCATCTCAAAACAGAAACTAGCCTGTGCATATATTTTAAGATTTGAATGTAATATCATAATATGAGAAGTTTGTTGTTATGTTAAATTTGAGGTACAAGGAACAAAATCAAAGTATCATCGATAAAAATATAAAAATTAACGTAGATATTCAAAATAACGTAGATATTCCATTGTCATGAAAATTAAATTTCTTATTGAATTGAAGTTACCAACATTCAAATTCTCTATTGAATTCTAAATTAACAATCGAAAATCCTACTAGCTTTCTAAGTAACAAACTTTCTTTTTTTTCTATGTGGTTACTAAATAATTATTTCAGATCAACAAAATAATCTTGAGTTCTCGGGGGGAGGGGGGGGCAATGACCCCGTGACCCCCCCCCCTGTATACGCCGTTTATATTGATGACATCGGCATTTCTATGGTTACTAAAGCTGCGAAGTGTTTGGAATGAGTACGGTATGTGATGGTACCTTTGTAACTCGCGCGCTTTTTTTTTATTTGTACTATGCTATATTTTGATAAATTGCTTTTTTGTGTGGCACAATCTGTTCCAAAAAAAAAAAGTCACTTTTGGAAATTCAAATTCACTTCCCACCAATATTGTCGAACTTATAAAACTAAGGAATAGATATAGGTCACTATGGATTAGAACTCGAAATTATTATTATTTCACAGAAATTAAAGTTTTAAATAACATAATTAAATCATGTACTGCAGATCTTAGGAACACATCGTGGAATTCAAAGCTTCACAATTTTGATAAGGCCAGTAAGCCATTCTGGAATCTTATTAAAGTAATTAAAAAGAAGAACAGTCAGATCCCTGCGATTAAAACAGGTAACTCTGTTCTTTTGACAAACTTAGAAAAGGCAAATGCCCCAGCAACATTATTAGCAGTGGCCCCATTGAATCTGCTGTAGAACAATCAATGGTATTGATTAGTTCACATCAAATACAGGTTGATGATGACTTGATTTCAGTACAGGATGTAAGATCTGTCCTGGCATTTCTAAGGAACTCCAAGAGCCCTGGTTTTGATGGCTTGAAAAATGTAATTTTAAAAAATCTTCCCAAAACAGGTGTTAAATTCCTTCATGCACTTTTTACTGCTTGTTTTAAAAGAGGTTACTTCCCAAAACAATGGAAAACTGCCAAAATTATTCCAATTCAAAAACCTGGGAAAAGTCCTTCAATACCTAGCAGTTATAGACCCATAAGTTTACTCAGTTCTCTGAGCAAATTTCTGGAGAAGCTTATCAAAAATAAAATTCTGATGCATTTAAATACGCATAATATCCTTCCACCAGAACAATTTGGCTTTCGAAGTAATCATAGCACAGTGCACCAGATACACCGCATAACCAATGATATTAAGAGTAACCTTACAGTAGGAAAAAGTACTGGTATGGTTTTACTAGATGTCGAGAAAGCATTTGACACGGTATGGCACGAAGGGCTCCTACATAAACTTCTGGTCCTTGATTTTCCGCTCTTCGTAATAAAAGTAATTTATTCGTTTTTATCTGAAAGGACGTTTAGAGTCTCAGTAAATAATTCGTTTTCAGATCTGTATGAAATTGTTGCGGGTGTACCCCAATGATCTGTTCTTGGTCCATTTTTATATAATATATACACCTATGATTTTCCGCGATTAACAGACTGTAAATCAGCGATTTTTGCAGATAATACATGTTTGTATTCATCAGATTCAGTTAGCTTTAACATCGATACCAACTTGCAATCTGCATTGAATATAGTGCAGTCGTATTTCAACGACTGGAAAATTAAAATTAATGCTGGTAAAACACAAGCTATCTTTTTCACAAGGAAAAGAAAAGCTTGTCTTTTACCTAGTAACATGCTTCAAATCAATGTTTTTTCAACAGAATGGAAGTCCAGGACTAAATATTTAGAAGTACATTTGGACAAAACATTAACTTTTGGTATTCATATACAGGAGACAATAAATAAGGTAAACTTAGCTATAAAAATGCTTTACCCTTTCATCAACAGAAAATCTAAACTTAGTACCGAAAATAAGCTCATCATTTTTAAAGTCATCTTCCAGAGCATTATGTTATATGGCTCACCTGTTTGGGGTAAATGTGCTAAGCGCCATATACTTAAACTAAAATAAAGTACTTAAGATGATGCTTAATCTACCGTGGCACTATTTTACCGAAGATCTCCACGTATTGGCCAACATCGAAAAAATTTCATTCCGAATACAATATTTATTTGAACGATATAATCTATCTTGTAGCTCATCTGAAAACTACTTAATCTCAAATCTGGTTGTTTGATTAATGTAAGCAAAAAATACAAAATACAAAAAAAAATACAAAAAAACCCCAAAAAAAATGGTTAAATGCTTTATATTATTATTTATTTATTTATTTATTAATTTATTTATTCATTTATTTATTTATTTATACATTCATTTATTTATTTATTCATTGATATATTTATTTATTTATTTTTTTATTTCTTTATTATTATTTATTTATTTATTTATTACTTGTTTATTTATTTGTCTACAACATACATATATATTTGTAATTTGTGACTACACATATATTTGTTTGTATATGTTTATATATTTATTTATTAATTGTTGCTGTTATATAAATGAATAAGCACTCATTTTTTTTTTTTTTTTGTTTCATATTATTAATTTATTAATTTATTAAATTGTTAATTATTTATTTATTTCCATATGTATGTTTTCATTTGATGTTATAAAACCATGCATTGCATTTTAATTATAAAATTAAAAACCACGTATTTGAGATAAGTACTTTTTGGTGCTTTGCAGCCTCCCATTCTCTCCATTCTCGGATAACATTATTTAACAATTTAAAGAAGGTTTTTTCTTGTAGCTTTTCCTTCGATTTTTCATTGCTATATTTATTTGATAATTGAAATAAATATGATATTTTTGTTCAGTAGTAAGGTAGAGTTATACCATATCTCTGTAAATTGTGCAATATAGTTTTAATAAAGAAAAAAATGCAATTAATCTCAGCTACAATAAAAATAAATTTCAATTTATTTGACTATACTATAGCAATATTTTACCAGGAAAATGTGTCCAGACAAAAAAACTGTTTTTATGTGTCACTTCTTTTTTATTACCTTCATTATAATATTAAACCATCCATAAATTATAATCAACAGTGTACCTATGTAACCTACATTAGCATAATACTTTAAGATAATTGAGTTGAATCCTTTTTATTCACACTAGGACATGGGTTATCTATTGTTATTTATCCTTCTACTTCTTTTGAATTTTATTTTTTGTTGTTAAACCTAAACTTTCCATTGAAGTGATTTTTTTTTGTTGTTGTATTTAAATCTCCTTTGAATGATAATCTTACGAAACAATAGCCATGGACTTTTATTTCACTGACGGGCAGCAACAATCGCTTTTTCAGTCCTTTTGTCCTCCTACTTAATTTATATATGAAAAGCCTTAAGGATTTAATCTGGTTGTTGTTATAAGGACTTTTTGTTCATAGGTACCTATCAATTGATGCGTAAATTCTAGGTTTGATATCTGGAAATAATGTTAATGAAAATGGTTAATAATGGTTATTGAAATAGGCACAAATAGAACTTATTGTTTCATTTTGTTTCCAAAGGGCCAGAAAAATACTAAGATACAAATGTTTCATATGATTTAAACAATATATGTCTGTAGGTATGTTAATATAGCTATCACTCATTACAAGGTAAGCAAATACAGGTAAGTAAATAAAAACCGTTGCCGGCGGCGGCAGCGGTGGCACATAGATACGAAAACCATATGGATTCCTTTAGAGATAATTTTCTTACCTATCTACCGTGGAAGATCGACAAATTATTTTCCTTTCTTAAATTTATCATAATTGAAAAAGAAATTTGCTCCAAGGATCCTTTTTCTAACTAAGTAAATAATAGAAAATTATTTTTCAGAATGTTGAGTTTGGAAATTAATTTCTCAAAAACTATCGATTAAAATAACTTTATTTAAAAGGCAAATAAATCAAGAATGGGTTTCTGGGTTCAAGATAAACTATAGGAGAATATTGTGGGTGTTACCATTGTTTTTCAATAGTGTTGTTTCTACCTTTAGTCAGCAAAAAATCAGAAATACCAGATTTGACGCAAACGGTGCCTTACATACAAACGACAAGGGTACTGTACTATTTTGTAAAAACAGCTATTTTTGTATTATTTGCCTCGGGATAAGTTATCTTCCTTCTTTTATTTTGTTTAGGCTTTTCAGGATCCTAATATCCCTGTGGAAGATGATTAAGAAGCTCGTCCTATTCGAGCTTATTTGACAATCCTATTTCCAGATATTCACCAAGTTATAAGAAGATTTTCATCATGGCCAAGAGTGATTTGTGTTATGTCTTATGTTTTCAGATTTAGACGAAATTCTCGACCCAAATTACCAAACCCCATCCAAAATACAGATTTTTCTTTGTCACAACCAGAAATCTCGTATACAAAAACTCTTCTAACTCGCTCTCTGCCAAAATCAACCCATATCGAAGAAAAGTAGCATTTTGACTCTTACGTATTATGACAAAAACCCGATTATTTTAACCTATTACTCAACTTGTACAGATCTCTATGTAGACTTTGTCCACAAAGCCACTCTTCACAGACGGAACAAACTCGTTGTACAATTGGTCCCATCCGAGATATGGATTCCAAAACTTAAAAACCTGGTAAAACATAAAATTAACAAATGCCGAGTTTTTAAATCATTTAACAAAAGATGGCTTCCTTTTCCATTTGAGCAGCATTTTCCCGTTTCGTTGCACGTGTCGCGGCCTCCAAAGCAAGATAACGAATGAATGATTTCAAACTTTTCATAAAAACATTTGCCCAAGATGTATCTGACAAATATCAACCCCAAGGTGTTAAATGGAAATTTATACCTCCCAGTGCCCCCACATTGGTGGATTGTGGGAAGCGGGCGTTAAAAGTTTTAACCATTTAGGCAAAGTTGCAGATGATAATAAATTTACTTTTGAGAAGTTTTCGACGCTCCTCTCACGAATTGAATCGTGTTTGAACTCTCGAGCGCTCATAGCCTTGACAGATAATTTCAACGACGTTTTAACCTTATCCCCTGGTAATTTCCTTCGAGGAGGACCCCTTTTAGCTCCACCAGAACCTGATATGAGTTCTATCTCCCTTAACCTAAGCGATCGATGGAAAAGGGTACACATTTTTCAACATAACTTCTGCCTTCGACGGAAGGAAGAGTATCTTAATAAACAAATCACAATCACGCGTTAGGTCGCTCCGACTTTGACATAATGAATAGAAACAATGAATTCGTATGAAACAAACCAAAATGTTACCTTAGGCGTTGCGTCGCTTCAGATCGTTAATATATCCGAATAGATCTATTTTCTATTCTGGCTTCGCTTTGACAGTTTACAATTCTCATTTTATTTTTGTTGTGGTTAGATTTAATTTGGGTGCGAAAGTTTTTATTCAATTTAGCATTTCTTATTTAAAAAAAAACTCTTTCAATAATTTGTATCAATAAAAACTAAATATTTTATTTATCTGAGTGACTCGATTAATAAATGCAAAAACAGCAGCAGTGAAATTATCTAGTTAATATGAGTTTTTTTTATTGTGGTTCAATATCCAGTTCTTCGTATGGAGATTCTGCAAACTAAATTGCATACATAATTATGTATTTTCATTTTATAGTTGTATTGATTGAACCAAAATACATATTATTAACATTACCAAAAGCAATAAAATTAATCAATTTCCTGTGAAATCTATTCTATATTTTGTTTCATTTCAAAAGAAAAAAAAAAAAATGTTTGATTCTTCACAGCTGTTTTGTCAGTTCCTACCCTCCTTGGACGTGTTCGATTAAGTATGAATTTAGGTTCCGGAGAGTAAATTCACTCCGGTTTGCGTACCTCTGATGCCAGAATATTTTTATTCTTCAATGTAGGTTTTCTTAATAGAAATTAAAGACACTATTTTATTTACTTGCAATACATACCTAGTGACTAAACGCACAATATAATGTATATACATAAATAAGGTAAGTTTTGCATTTTAATGAAATGATATTTTGATGTAATAGTTTATTAGGTATGCACTATACGATGATAGACAGGGAAAAAAGAAAGTTCTGTGTATGATGAGTACTTTTCAATCCATTTTCAGCGTCTGCTTTTGCATGACCACTTTTGAGCCATGACTTGTCGAAATTTGTTAGATTATGGCGAAGGTGAGTTCAGATTTTGTTCTCGTTCGCACGCATTTATTTTAAAAAAAGGCATGACTCAAAAGTCGTCGTGTAAATGTAGACTAGCGAACGAACAGATTCTGCAACACCTACAAAGTTGCGGAGATTGTATACAAACCCTTACGCCTAATTTATTCACTCAAAGTTGAATATAACTGGGATTTTTACAGTCAACTTGAGAAATAGTTTTTATACACTCAAAGTTAAGACATTTTCAACTTTTTATTTTCAACTCTAGAGTTGATCAACGAGCGAGCAAACTTGGGATTTATCTTCATTTCTGTCTATTCATTCATGTTATTCAGTTCTCGACCGATCACCGAAATCAAGCATCGTCGAATCAGTGAGTACTAAGATGGAGGACCGCATGCGTTTTTTTTTGGTTTCATATTTTTTTTTTAGGTATAATTAAATTTTTTTTATAAAAATGGTGCCTTTCCCCTACCAAAAATAGAACAAGTGTACAACTTCCATAAACAGATCACTTCAGTATTGTGTTCTTTGCTG
Source organism: Melangyna quadrimaculata (assembly GCA_949320155.1). Lineage (NCBI taxonomy): Eukaryota > Metazoa > Arthropoda > Insecta > Diptera > Syrphidae > Melangyna > Melangyna quadrimaculata. Next base: position 415,991,298 of record OX439483.1, read on the forward strand.
TTCTTGTGATGTTTAAGTAGTTGGCGACGATTTCGCCGGAAAAGTATAAAAATATACTCTTGATCTTTGTTTGGCTTTTCCTGTTTGACCCTGCATTATTCTTCTCAAACATTTGACAAATTTCTACACACCAAAAAAATAAAATAAAAACAGAGACTTGCTTCTCCATTTTCCGCAAGGAAATTATGAGAAATTAATTTAAAGGAACAGATCTTTTATTCTGTCAAATTCCTATCTTGTCAAAGCCCGAAGCCTGACGCGACATTCTGTTTTCCAAATTTTAGGGTCGCGCTTAATGACACATGATATCGTAAAGTCGGTAAAAAGCCTGTTAAAGTCGGAGCGACCTAACGCGTGATTGTGATTAGGCCATAAAGATCTCTAGACAATATATAAATGGAAATATTAAAAACGCGATACATAGCTCTAAACGATCTCGTTGTTATCCGCAAAAAAAATATATCTCCTAATGAATGGCGTTTAGGCCGTATAGTTAAATTATACACAGGTTCAGATGGAAAAACGGTATTTTGAAACGTTCTATCGTGAAGCTTTATATCCCATTGGAGGATGAGGAGGAAAATGCACTTTCAAGTACCGAATAATTTTAGATTCATTTTAATTTACATATTGAGTATAGGTTTATTTTTCAATGCAATGTTTTTCAAAATTATATTGATTTAAAATTGAATTTATAAAAACTTCAAATGTAATACCTAATATTTTACCCATGAAATATTGTATTCCCTTTTCCCATACTAACATTTCCTTTCTAAAAGAGTGAGTAGAACCCCTCTTTAATAAGGTTCTCCAACCCCGTACAAAATAGTAATTAAGGCGTATCATACGAAGTTGTTTTGCAGGAGTTGTTTGCAGTGAGATTTCCTCACGAATTACTAGATGGCGTTCAAGTCAACTTCCTTAAAATTTCATTCAATTTTCCATCAAAGGAGAATGCCCAAAAAAAACCAGAGTCGATTAAAAAAAATCATATATGGATTGAAAGGGCTTTGTTTGAAGATAGTAAATATGAAATTATTTTCTTAAAAAGTTATCCCCGGGACAAGCTACGTCAATTTATTTATTTTTAATAGCAAGGTGTTTTTGCATGTCTACAAAGTTGGTAAAGGCAACACAGAAAAACGTTGTCGAATAAAAGAACATACCTCTATATCTCCTGGACACATGGAAGTGTCAAAAAAAGTTTCGAAAAACAAAGTTCCGAAACACGAAACTTCGAAAACAAAGTTTTGAAAAAAAAAACTTTCAAAAAGACAAAGTTCCACAACACAAGTTTTCAAAAAAAAAAATTGTTACAAGCATGGCGGACGTTATATTTTATTTTGGACTTTGGGGTTGCAATATATGGAAAGTACTCTTGTCCAAGAAATCAGTGAAAAAAAGAAAATTATGAAAACAAAACATTTCGGACTTTTACCATTGTTGTTGAAAAGTTCTTAGTTTAAACGTTTTCATTTTGGAATTTTACAGCAACATAAATGCAGTAAGGAAATAAAGGTCTTAACTATTGACATTGATATTATCACGACAGTATATGCGAATAATTTAAGTTGCACTTAATTTCCCACCTATACTTTTTCCTCCAACTGTTGTCCGTTGTTGTAATTTTTTTCGAAACTTTGTCTTTGGGAACATTGTCTTTTGGTAACTTTGTCTTTCGAAACTGTTACTATTTAGTTGCACATTCTTAGTATCGAACTCTTATGCATCAAATATGAATTTTTATTCTCACAAAATAAACTCCATAGCGGCCAACGATTGTACAAAGTATAGCAACTTTGCGAGTAACGAGTTTCTTGTGATTAAAAAGCGGTATGCTGTACGAAATAAAGACAGATGCATTTCTATACAGTGGTAAATGCAAAGTCATATAGCGACTACCTATACTTATTTTTATAACGGACACTAATTCGAATTCTTATGATTTAAGATTTTACATTCATTATTTTTATAATTAAACTTTTGTGTACCAATATGTGTGACAACCGCCATTTTAGACAGCGTCATCTTATGGCTGCAGATTTTAGTGACTTGTAGCTGACCTATTTAATAGCATGGATCAACCACAATATGTAAATATGTCACTGTTTACTTTTTTTACAAGAAGAAACACTTTGTTTTAAAAAAAATACAAATGGCCATAGCCAGTCCCGGGGATAATTTTTTAAGACAATAATTCCATATTTGTTACCTACAACAAATGCCCTTTCAAACCATATATGACTTTTCTTAATAGACTCTGGGTTTTTCGCCCATACATTTTTGGCCATTCTCCTTTCCCACAGAATAAAAAAAAAAAAATTGGGTGGCGCAACTGCTCGTGAAAAACCAGGGCCTAGTGACTAACAATTCGCAACCATTCCTGTGTGCGGGTGTCGACAGTAATGGAAGGGACCTACAATTTCATGCTGAATCTGAACGGCTAGACGAGAAGCACTTATTCATGATAAGTGAAACTCTTGGAGGATTTGTCAATTCCTCGCAAGAGCCCAGTAAGTAGCCCTGAAAAAAAAATATTTTTAGCTTCCCACAGAACCCTTTTCCTTTTTACTACTCACTAAGATGGTTCACTTTTACACAACCCATCTTAGAGGTAAGACCTATTGTATAAAACACATAAAACCCAAACTTACTCATCTCGTTACTTTTTACTTAATTTTTTTCTTCCGAACCGCACCCCAGCATAGCATTAGTTGTTTCGGTATTCGAAGATTATATACATATGTAGTTCTTCTCTTTTGTTTTTGATGTGTTTTTTTCCATTTTAGCTAAGCATTAAAAGTCATCATCATCATAACCCGTGTTTTATTGGAGAGCTATCCATAGTAGTATTCCATAGTAGCTATCCATAGGAGGATTTTACATGAATAGCAAATACAACATCGGCAGTTCCGATGCGGATGCGTTTTTTTGGTAATTTTCTACTGTGCTATTTATAGAATGCCAAACAAAAAACGGGTACAGTTATGGCCGTATTGGCGTAAGGCACAGCAGTCTATGCAGTTTATACTCAAGTCCTAAATACCAAGTCTTATCAAAATGATCATTTAGTCGGATTCTTCTTAGTTTTATGAGAAAGTTGCTTTATTTATTTGTTCATATTTTGAAAAGTAAAATTAATAAGAGCATTGATTTTTGAAAACAAAAACAGTACTTTAACGTACAATTTTGAAAAAAATTAGCTTAACATTAAAAAAAATTTTTTTTTTTTAAATTTAGAGTTTGAAAATTAATATTTTAAAAAATCTAATTGACATTGTGTCATTAAAAAAATCTGGTACATGCAGAATTCTTAACGAATCTCTATACTATATAAATTGAAAATATCAGGCTAAGTTTATGTATTAAAATTTTTGGCAAGGGCTTTAAAATTTCATACTCAAGAGTTGCTTAAGTGTGGTGTCAACATGATTTTTATTATTCAAAATGCAAAAATCAAGTTAAACAGATTTCTCTTCTGCAAAGGATATAATATAATTCATGAGGATGAATTAAAGTTGACTAAAATTTTCTTTAAAAAAAAAATTACACATGATTCCTCGTATTGAATTATGCCAGTGTTTTATAACTGTCCTATATGACATCTAGTGGCAATATTGATTTAAGTTTTTTCAAATTTTTATCAAACGGTATCTTAAAAATACATTTTTTAAACATATATGTAGGTTAGAGTGTCCGTTATTTCCCAAACTAATTTTTTTGGACAGCACACCCTGTCAATCGAAAGTTTATGCCGAAAGAAAAAATTATTGACCAAACAAATTTTTTTCCTTTTTTTACACTTCACATTTTGTTTTTTTTTTTTCTTGGAACTATAACAATTATTCTTAACTTTTTTAGGAAATTTAATTAATTTATTGGTCCTTAAAAAACTGCATTTAAAAATATATCAAAAAAATTTTAATTATAATTTATTTAGATTTTTTAAGTTAATAAAATAAATATTTTAGCGTTATATAACTTTCTCAGCAGTTTTTGCTGTTTTTTTTTTATTAATTATCATTAAGTTATAAGTTTTTTACAAAACTGCATTAAAAAAAATGAAAACAAATTAGAAATAATTTATTTCGATTTTTCAAAATATTAAATATTTTTATTTGTTTAAGTATTTATTTATTTTTTTTTCTTATCAAAAAAAGTTTTTGTTTAATTAATTTTTAAATGCAGTTTCTTAAAGGACCAATAAATAAATCAGAATTTCTAAAAAAGATTAGAATAATTGTTATGGAACTAAAAAAAAAAAATAAAATGTGAAGAGTGTAAAATTCCTATACAAATTTGTATGGGAAAAGTACGACCTTGGAGGGTTAATGATCTCGGAAAAAATTTTTTTTTGGTCAATAATTTTTTCTTTCTTCCTTTATACGGGGTGTGCTATCCAAAAAAATGAGTTTGGGAAATAACGGACACTCTACTGTAGGTATATACATTTTTGGAAATATTTAAGGGAAAAAATGTTTTTGAAAATCCATTTTAAAGAAAAGAAATTGTACCTAAAAAAAATATTTTTCTCTAAAAAAATTAAAAAAACAAAATATCTTAAATAATTTTCTTGGAAAATGACTGAATTAAGTTTGAAAAATAGCCCATGCATGACTTCGACAGTTCGCTAGCGAATGATCATAAATATTATATTTTATCACGAAAAGTCGAAATCTCACTTGAAGGACAAGATAGATAGATAGATGTTTATTATTCAATTCAATTTACAAAGCAAAGTTACCAATTTTGACAAATTCTTGAGTAAGTATAATAAAGACATGACAATGCCTTTGTATTTAACAAATAAAATTATGAAGTAAATTTATTATTTTTTTTTTTAATTTAGTATAAAAAGATACATTTTTAAAATAATTAGGTTTTTATAAAGATAAGCATATTTTTTTTCGATATATTGGTACTACATTCATGTTTAGCATGTTTTATTAAATTATTTAAATAATAAGGACTTTTAATTTAGTGAAAACAAAATTTTGTGAGACTTTTAGATTAGTTAAATCAAAGTTGAAAAGTTTTTTTTTTAAGGACTTTTAGTTTAGTTAAAACAAAATATGTACCTTTTTTGTTCGTATTACAAAATAAAAAAAAAAAAACCTGGATCAAAAGCTTTCCCTCTCCCGCAAATTACAGATGCTGCAAATATCGGATCATTTGCTGTAGTGTGGTACAAAATTCACTTTTTTACCAACTCTACTCTTATTTTGAATATGGTTCCTATGATGTGGCTATTGTAAGAACTGCTAAAATAGTTGTTCGCGTTGAGATTATAGATAAACTTTGCAAAGTACGGTCTTTCTATAGATGACCTGGCTTTTTCAATAAAGGCATATTTCTCGTTCTCATCGGGGACAGCTGTAATTTCATAGAGATATAGTTTGCACTGTTTACCACTCGCTAACGACCAATTTAAAATAATGCCACAATCCTCAGCTAACGAGTTCCATTCTTTTGCCAATTATATTTGTTGCCGTATCGCATACTCCATTATCTGTCTAGGTAACCTTGATTTATCCATGTTAGTACTCTCACAATATAGTCATTTGATATATGAAACATATGAAACATTGATGGCAAGCCTGTTTCTAAGTGATACCTACATATATTTTAGTGTATTTTTCTTCTGAGGAAAAAACGCAGCAAATACTCCATTTGTTCAATCATTTATACTCCCCATACCTGAGCCCCATAAAACAAAATTGTTGTGACGTCGCATTCAATACTTTATAGGTTTACTGCAATTAGCTTGTTGGTACAACTTTTCTACAGTACGCACAAAATTTTTTGAGACCCCTAGATTGTACAGCTTATAGAACAAGGACTTCCGATTAATCGAATCAAAAGCTGCCTTGAAATCGACGAAAAAAGCATATAATTTTTTATGTTGATTCAGTTTCCATTGCGCGAGAGATCGTTGGACAAAGATGTTGTCGACTGTCGAGTATCCTTTGCGAAACCCACTTTGGAATTCACTTAGCTTTAGCTTGCTCTCCTCTTGAACCCACCTGTTAAGTCTTTCATAAAGAATTATTGTAAATATTTTAAGAGCTGAAAATGGTAAAAGAAATTACAGAAGAAAAAATATTAACCAAATAGCTACAGACTTTTACAAGCAACAGTACTCAAAACGAGCATCCTACATATTCTGAAGATATGCAGCAACTACAACATGCCAACTATGAGGATGAATTCCCACTTTTTCTTGAAAGCGAAATCGAGAAAGCAATAGAGAACCTAAAAAACGACAAAAGCAAAGGGAACGATGGAATTGTAGCAGAATATCTAACCCGGGGTTAAGACAAGCGAGTAGAACTAGTAGCGTTTATGTGTGTTAGTGTTTATCAGAACAGGAGAAAGCCAACTAGTAGCCCAAATAGTATAATATTTTTGCCTGCGAGTAGCCTGCCAGTTATCCTACTAGTGTAGTGTATTTTTTTCATTTATTTGTTTTGTTTCCATAGTTTTCATAATTTGTATATTTTTCTGTATGAAATATTTTTAAAAAATCATACAAGTTGACAAAACGCGCAGAGAGCTACTAGTCACACATACATCCATACAACTAACACTATGATACAAATGCTACTAGTTCTACTCGCTTGTCTAAACCCCGGGTAAAGTTGGGAACATTTTCATTGGCCAACTGGTTGAGAGATATTTTCAACCAGGTTTTGGTCACAGAGGAAGTTCCAGACCAATGGACGAAATCTGAAATAATCCTCATTCATAAAAAGGGTAACTATGACGATATAAACAACTATCGGCCTATCAGTATAATTTCATCGATTTATAAGGTTTTTTCTAAATGTATATTCGAGCGAATGAAAACCATGCTTGACCTCAATCAACCTATTGAACAAGCTGGCTTTAGATCAGGTTTTTCCACAGTGGATCACCTACAAACTTACTTACTTACTTTACTTTTGATGGCGCTCACAGCCCAGGATGGGCTTCGGCCTCAACTAACAAGCCCCTCCAGCCAGCTCTGTCCCTAGCTAGCCGCTTCCAGTTGCGCACACCGAGTGCTTTGATGTCGTCATTCACTTGATTGCGCCACCTGTTACGGGTTCTTCCTCTGCTGCGTACCCCATCGGGGTTGGATTCGAAGACTCGTCGGGCAGGTGCGTTGGTGTCCATACGCTCCACGTGCCCCAGCCATCTAAGCCGCTGTATTTTCAGCTTTTTGACCAGGTCAACGTCGCTGTATAGCCCGTATAGCTCGTCGTTGAATCTTCTCCTCCATACTCCTTCGATACACACCGGACCGAAAATCACACGAAGAATCTTCCTCTCAAAGCACCCTAGCAGATTTTTATCCGAATCTTTCAGTGTCCATGCTTCTGACCCATAAAGCAGGACCGGGATGATTAGGGTTTTGTATAAAGTCTCCTTGGTTCTCTGAGAGAGGGCCTTACTACTTAAATGCCTTCTTAGACCGAAGAAACAGCGGTTGGCAAGAGTAATTCTTCGCTTGATCTCTGCACTGATGTCATTCTGCGATGTAATAGTGGAGCCCAGGTAGACAAAGTCCTTGACAACTTCGAAGTTATATCTGTCCATCGTGATATTTTGCCCGAGTCGACGATGTTGAGATTCCTCTCTCGATGACAGCATATACTTCGTCTTGTCCTCATTAACCGCCAATCCCATTCTAGCCGCCTCCGATTCAATGCTCGCAAATGCCCCTGCCACAGCTCGCTTCGTTCTGCCGACAATGTCTATGTCATCCGCATATGCAAGCAATTGAACGGACTTTTGATAGATTGTACCGCTGGTGTTGACATGTGCGTTGCGTACAATGGCTTCAAGAACGATGTTGAATAGGTTGCATGATAACGCGTCGCCTTGCCTCAATCCTTTCTCAACATCAAAGGAATCGGTGGTGTTCTTACCAATTTTGACGGAGCAGCGAGATTTCTCCATCGTCATCCTGCACAAGCGGACGAGTTTGGCAGGGATGCCGAGACTCAACATGGCTCTGTATAATTCGTCCCTTTTCACGCTATCATACGCGACTTTAAAATCGATAAAAAGGTGGTGTGTATCGATCTGGAATTCCCGGGATTTTTCTAAAATCTGTCGGAGTGTGAACATTTGATCGACGGTTGACTTGCCTGGCCTAAAACCGCACTGATAAGGGCCGATCAGATCGTTGACAAAAGGTTTTAAGCGGTCACACAGGATGGCCGACAAGATTTTATAAGCGACGTTTAGGAGACTAATTCCTCTGTAGTTGGTACATTTCAGAACATCTCCCTTTTTATGGATGGGGCACACTATACCGAGGTTCCATTCATCGGGCATACTTTCCTCCGACCAAATTTTGCAGATGAGCTGGTGTATGCTCCTAGCCAATTCATCTCCCGCTGATTTAAATAGTTCGGCTTGTAAGCCATCCGCACCTGCAGCCTTGTACGACTTAAGTTTGGATATCGCCAGCCGAACTTCGGTTACGTCGGGTGGACGGAACTCTTGGCCATCATCGTCCAAGTTGAATGGAGCGTTCTGCCTATTAGCGGCATCTTGGCTGTCTTCGCCATTAAGCAGTCTAGAGAAGTGTTCTTTCCAGATCCTCAGCACTGACTGTGTGTCTACTACCATATTCCCACTCTCATCTCGGCAGGCTTCCGTTCTAGCCTTGAATCCTTGGGTGGATCGCTTCACCCTCTGATAAAATTTTCGAACATCTCCCCTACCGCTACAACCCTCAATAGACTCTACCGCCCGCTTCTCGTGCTCTCTCTTTTTCCTCCTGAGAAGTCGGCGTTCCTCTTTTCGTTTCAGCCCGTAGAGCTCCCGGACCACTCTCTCAGCAGCTCTTGTTCGAGTCTGCAGCATTGCCTGGTAGGCCTCGTCCTTAGCTGCATGCGCTAGCCGGCACTCCTCATCGAACCAGGGGTTTCGTTGTATTCGCCTAGTGAAACCCAGCACATCAGAGGCGGCACTTCTAATGGCTTGTTGACAGTTCCCACTGGTCCTCTGCACTTGATGCTGGTAGCGGACCTCCTGAGAGATTAAGAGTTACGTGGTCTGCAAAAGTTCTGGCAGTCTCTTGCGATTTAAGCTTCTCGACATCGAATCTTTTCACAGCATCTGCTCTGCGTTGTCGCGTCATGGATATCCGCATACGTAGTCTAGCTACCACCAGGTAGTGATCCGAGTCAATGTTGGCCCCTCGGAACGTTCGGACGTCCAAGATACTGGAAGCATGTCTCGCGTCTATCGCAACGTGGTCGATTTGGTTGACGGTTACTTGATCACGCGACCGCCAAGTCCCCTTGTGTATATTGAGGTGTGGGAAGTAGGTGCTTGAGATGATGACATTTCGCCCCGCCGCAAAGTCTGCCAGCCTGTGTCCGTTGCCGGAAGTTTCGTCGTGTAGGCTGTGTCCTCCGACTATCGAACCAAAGATGCCCTCCTTTCCGAATCTTGCGTTGAAGTCACCAAGAATGATCTTCACGTCGTACTTCGGGCACATATCATACGTTGTCTCCAAGAGATCGTAGAATGCTTCTTTGGTTGAGTCTTCTCTCCTTTCATGGGGGGCGTGAACACAAATCAGCGAAATGTTCTTAAATTTGCCTTTGATGCGGATTGTGACCAGGCGCTCGCTTACACTTCGGAAGCCCAAGACTTCTTGCCTAAGTCTTCCCCTTATCACAAAACCACAACCCAAGAGCCGCTGACCCGGTTCCTTCAAGCACCCGCCGTAGTAGATGTCACACGTTTTCAGTCTCCGTACGCCCTCTCCATCCCATCGCACTTCCTGGATGGCTGTTACGTCAGCCTTTAGCCTGTCCAGGTTCTCCACTAATTGTTCGGCTGCACGTGTTCTGTATAAGGACAGGACGTTCCACGTGCAGATCCGAAATTCATTGCCCTTGTTTCGTTTGCTGGGGTCGTCAACTTTAAAATCATCCATATCCGAGGCTTGTTGTTGTTTCGGAACAACTTTTTTTTACGTGGTAGGGAAGTTACCCCGACGCACAACCCCCGACCCGGAGGACCAGACCCTTCGTATAACTCCAAGGGTAGGGAGCCGGATAAACCGCTCCTTATAGGCCTGAGCTACAAATATGTCGTAGTAGCCCATATAAGGTGTTCACTAAGTAGTTCAACCTAACTGGAACTATAGACGCCACCGTTGATTCCATCTAGAGAATTCGTCCGCTGCCGCCTCGATGAAAGGAGAAGTGCCTTAGTGAGAACACCCCTCCCCCCCCCTCTCTCGTTGGCTGTCCCCAACAGCTTTCCACGGGGATTTAAACCCCGTCTCCAGCTGAGGTACTAGACACCCGATGTTCACCACGTGGAGGTGAGAGTAGGAGTTGGTAGACAGAGGTGGATTTTGAGAAAAACCTGTGGACGCTTGTGTCCTCTTGAATGCACATAACTACCCTTTTGAACATCACCTACAAACAGTTTGTCAAATAATAGAAAAATGTAAGGAATACAACATAACCATTTACTTTGCTTTCATCGACTTTACAAAAGCTTTTGATACAGTCGAACAGAGTTTCATTTGGAAAGCACTTCTAAATCAAGGCATTGATGGGAAAATTATCAGAATAATGAAAAATATGTATGACAGGAATACCGCACACATTAAAACTGAATGTATTGGATCAGTTCAAAATATCACGAGGTGTTAGACACGGAGATCCTCTCTCGCCTGCCCTTTTTTCTGCGGTTCTTGAAGACATCTTAAGAAAATTAGAATGGAAGGATAAAGGTTTGAGAATAAATGGTCAATACCTTTCCAATCTTCGATTTGCAGACGAATTTATACTCATGTCGAATAGAAGTGAAGAGATGCAAACAATGCTTAATGAGTTATGCTTCGAATGCAAAAAGATTGGCTTATTGGCAAACCAAGAAAAAACTAAAATGATGTCAAATGGTGATGTCAATGACTTAAGAATTGAAAATTATATACTGCAGTACGTTGAGGATTACACCTATCTTGTGCAAATTATTTCTATAATGAAACAAAAGAAGTTGAACATAGAATGACAAACACTTGGAGACAATTTTGGAATGTTAAATATCTGCTCGACTTAAATATTTCCAAAACACTAAGAAAATACGTTTTCGATTCAACAGTACTCCCAGTACTCACATATGGCTGCCAAACATGGCAATTTACAAGAAATACGGAATCAAAGCTTCGATCTTGTCAAAGGGAAATGGAGAGAATCATTGTAAATGTTCGTTTATCCCAGCGAATAAACCATAGAAATATAAGAAGTCAAACTGATTTTGAAGACGTTAGGTATAGGCTTAGAAAACTCAAATGGGAATGGGCTGGACACATTGTACGCATTGCTGATAATCTCTGGACAAAAACAACAACAGATTGGATACCTTTAGATAGGAAACGAAACTTAGGAGGACAATTTAAACGCTGGAAAGATGACATACGGGCATCATGTCCACTCTACTATCATCATGCACTGGATAGACAAAACTGGAGAAACATGGGGGAGGCTTATGTTCACGTAACATAGATTCTTTAAATGTAAATAAATGAAAAAAAAAACAGCATTGTATATATAATTAAAATGAAATATTTGAATTGATATTTAAGATCAATAATAACTATATATGTAAAGATAAATTGAGTTAATGAAGCTTGGAATAATAATAATAATAATTTGATGATTAATCATCAAAACAAGCCATAAGCTTGCTGTATGCATTTTTAATAATAATATCAAATTACTTTTGCCAATAGACTAAACATCCTATCGGGTGAACATGAATATTCGCAAAAGAAGCAATCTCGTTATCTCTCACCACATTATATATACATATCATGACTGTATCCATCAGATCAGTCATGAAAGATATTTTTAAGTTAATTCAGTTTAAAATATATACTCAACAGCGACGGATCTTTTTAATAAAAATAAAAATTTTAAATAAACGGTTTAAATATATTTTTATTTTTTAAAACTTCTGACGCGCAGTAAAACAATTAATTCGATTCAGTTAGTTTTAATTTGAAGAGTTCTGTATTATATTTATAGAACTCGGAGGGTATTCCACTCGATCCAACTGCCTTCCCATCTTTAAGTCAATTTAAAACTATGCTCAACTCAGTTGAGGAAATTTCTGCATATAATAATTCGTTATGAATAGCGGGTTATGAAGAATAAAGCATTGATAGTGTGCACTCATAATTCGCAACGGAACTGCTGCCGCATCTGCTGACTTCACATTTTCATTTATACTAGCCTAGTTAATTTCCAAAACTCAGCCGAATCTTTACATTAACTCAAAGAAATCGCTAAACCTTCTTCAAATAACTTTTTCTTTCCTGTGCACGTTTTCTTGTACAATTTATTCATTTCAATGTATTCAATTTTAAGGATTGGCATTTCATACTTGCGGAACCGCTTTAGAGGTGCCAAGGATCTATTCCTTAACTGCTCACACTCAGCATCATACCATTAATTTTTTTTTCTGAAGCCGTTCGATTTTTTCATTAAGCTCGCTGCTTCACCAATTATTCCTTCCTTCAAAACATTTTTGTCGCCTGGTTCACCTTCAGCCTTCAGACAGTCAAGGGTCCCACTACGGCGCAGGGACATTGCTCCACAGGACATAAGTCAAAAATGGACTTATGTGCCACTTCGGTGGGACATACGTCCGTAATTTATTTTTTAAAACGTGGGACGTAAGTCCAGAGTTTTTCCATATCCTCCGTCGCGTCGGCCGTAACTAAACAAAATCGCGAATTTCTGTATCTTATTATGCTTTTTCTCAAATATTAAAGTTTATGAAAAAATTCGCGTGAATTTTGTAATAAACTTTAATATTTGAAAGAATTAAATCAAAGAATAATAAGATCGCAAACATCTTTATTCAAGGCAATGTAAACGAAAATTTCAAAGTATATCTTTTTTTGAAAACAAAACATGTCAAGTGGTACATAGCTACGTACACTTTATCTATGGACGTACGTCCCACTTGAGTAGGTAGGTAGGTAGGTAGAAATGGCGGCCACGGGCAGCCTAGCCCATAGCCCAATTAGCGCTGAAGTGCGCCGTTTTGATACCATAACTCGTTTGAACCTGTGGATGGAATTGAAGAGAGAAAATATGGGCATATATAGGATATCATCAGAAAGTGGATCACTCACTCAACCAGATCAGCACCCGCACCATCCACAGTTCGCCCACTAGGCAGTTCGTTGGCTGGCACTGGAGCGTCCACTGATCTGCACCACAAACCCCCACCAGAACCGTAGTCCACTATCTTGTGATCATAGGGAATCGACGGAAGGTATAATGCAGAAGTAGCCGAAATTTGTCCTAGAGCCATTTCGTCGCGTTGAGAAAAGCAATCAAGTCTTTGATCTTCATTTCAGAAAGTTCGTTAATGTCGTCAAAGAATGCTCTTCCGAGTGACTGTTTTCTAGCTTTGTCCAGAGCAGGACATTTGCAGAGTAAATTAACTACTGTTTCCTTTTCCTGCTGGTCCTCACAGCTCCGACAGTGAGTATTGTGAGGTATGCCCAGCTTCGCTGCATGCTCTCCTATTGGCCAGTGTCCGGTACAGGTTGCAACTACCCTGGCTATGTCTTGCCTGGGTCTGCGTATTAGATCAATTGTTCGGTTCTTATCATAGGTGGGCCAAATCGTCCTAGATATAATACAGTTTGATAAACTGCTCCACCTACGGTTTGCTTTAGTAAGATAAATTGAGAGAATGTTGCCCTTCATAACTCCAAGCGGTATGTTGACTCTTTCCGCAAGTGAGCCATGAAGGGCTGAACCTTGCCTGGCCAGCTCGTCAGCCCGTTCATTGCCCTCAATGCCACTGTGACCCGGGAGCCAGATAAGAGTGACATTGAGGTCAGTTTTCAGACCCGCAAGCTCATTCCGGCATTGCTGGACTAGTTTGGGGGATGCTGTAGTTGAATTAATGGCTTTAACAGCCGCTTGACTGTCTGTAATAAAAGCTGCATTACGGTTTTGGTTTGGATCTGTTTTAATAGTTACTTGCAAGATTCCCTGATTGCCAGCAATTCAGCTTGAAAGACGCTAGCAAGGTCAGGTAGCCGAAAGGACCTAGATACATTTAGAGACTCAGAGAAGATTCCTGCACCAACGCCACACTCCATCTTTGAGCCATCAGTAAAGATAGTTGTGTCGAAATCTTTCGTCACGACGTTATCATTCCAATCCTTCCTGGATGGAAATTTAACTTTGAAATCCTTACTGATACTCATTGTAGGGGTGCAGTAGTCAGTGGGAGTCGAAAACATTTCCATTGGAATCAAGTCTGTGATATTGCTGTGACCATAGGGCTTGGCAAACCAAGAGTTTGATTCTTTAAGTCTTTAAGCGCTGCAAGATACTAGATATTTAATATGTTAATCAAGTGGTAGAAGGTGCAAAAAAACACTTAAGGCATCAGTCGGGCAGGATCTTATAACCCCTGCCGTGCCAATGCTAGCAGTTCGTTGAACCCACTTGAGTAAGACATAATCAAATTTTGAACTTATGTCCCGCCAAGGTGGGACATAAGTCTATTTTGGACTTATGTCCTGTTGAGCTATGTCCCTGCGCCTCCCACTACATCTTATAGTCAGAAATATTGGAAAATGATCGGAGTAAGTAACATCTCCAACTACAAAATCTTTTACCAAAGAGAACCAATCTCCTCCAATGAGTCCGTAATCAATTACGAAGCATCCCTGCTTTCCGACATAATTAAATTCACCATCTTTATCCCCTCCAGTACTACCATTCAAAATACTCAAACCGAAATCTTTACAGAGATCAAGTAATTTGATTCGTTTGTTGTTGACTTTAGCATCTTTGCTCCTCCGCTGAAAATGTCCTAGCGCTTAAGTACATAAAAAATCATACAACTTATCATAATCTTGTTGCCAGTTATAGCAGTTAATGTAGATAGGTGTTATATATAGCGTTTTATTTATAATTTTAAGTGTTATGCAGCCGATAAAATCGTCTACTTTGACTTCATATTTTGATTTTTAATTTTTTATAGCAATAAGAGTACCCCCGCGTGCGCGGTTACATGAACGCGGGCATGTGAACTTCAAAAAATATTTTTCAAAATCATTGCTTGGTCCTCTAATAAATGCGGTTGAAGTTAAAAAAACAGTTTCAAAGTCCAATAAATAATTAAAAAATCTTGGATAACAAAGTTTTTTATTTAGTCCTCCCGCATTGTACCCTAAAACTCGCATGTGTAAATCTGCATTATCTTTATTTATTTACTCTATGGCATCCCTGCGGTATTGCCCTTCAAGCAAGATCACGGACCCGAATTTCTCGGTTTACTTTGGAATCACTTGGGAATCCAAAAAACCTGAGTGTCTCGCACACATTAACAAATTTTCTGTGTACACATGTAAAAAGAAGAACAAGAATCGAGAGAATTTTTTTATGCACGGAGAAAGTCATTTTGTTTTAATTTCCACCACTTTTTTTTAAGTTCAGTTTTGTAGGTAGCGCGGCGAAGACCATTGCTTTTTATCTTTTTTTCTTGTGAAAACTTTAAGAAATTTCCATTCAAAAATACAAGTTTATTGTTTATTATATGTATATGTTTAGTTGTGAAAATATATATTGTACCTTTTATAATTGATAAATAAAAATAAAGTCTTGAAATGAACAAAATTCTGTTTGTTTTTTTTTGTATGCAATGTAGAAACTCGACTAGATGGGGAAGTTTCTTTTTAATACCATACATTTGGGTATGCCTCGATTCATTCATTTTTGTTGGTCCGTTTTGGATTCCATTTAGGCTCCGTTTTCTCGGAGTATGGTGAATTGGAATACTTTCTCTCTCTCACAATACATTCACATAATGGCTCCGTGGTGATTCTAATTTCCATACCAATTTGATCCGATTTGGAATCATTTTGGATCCGGTTTTGGGTCCGTTTATGAACTGGTTTCGGATCCAAAACGGACTCGCTTGCTTGAAGGGTGACCAGAGCATTTAGGCAGCACTGCGTGCTGAAGTTGCGTGGATGAAGCCGAAACTATAATGGTCGAAGGGGCACTGAAGTGCTCGGAAGGTTTTTTAGTAACTTGGTACTTTTTTTATTTATTTCAAAAGTTATTGAGTTCATATTTTTACGTGGTTCCAACAAATTAATTTTTTTAATTTTTAATCCTTGTTCTCCATTTTTAAGTTCAACAAAAATGGCAATGGCACAGTGGATATAGTGTTTGACTGCTAACCTGGACGTGTGGGTTCGAGCCCCAGTCTAGGCAGCATTCTTTTCTATATTCCCCAGTTTCAACTGGATGCCACCCGTGGAATTTCATGAGATAATTAACATCTAATTCTTAATCCACTGTGCCAACAAAAATCTTTCCTTTTCTTCTATTCCTTCTAACTAGTGCCGTGCATTGCATTTAAGAGACCTGAGGTCTTACTGGTATATAGTTAAATTATTATTATATTATATTATTATATTTTAATGTTAATTATACTAATATATTTCGAGGATAATCCTCATCTTCAGGGTCTAGAAATTTACATACATAAGCATTTTTAACAACATTTTAATAAAATAAAAACATTACCCAAGATACTATTTCGTTAAAAATAAAACATACAATATAACAAAAATTGACTACAATGAAATCAATTTTATTTAAAAAATTTAATTTGATGAAAAACGAAAAATTGTAGTATTATTGAACTAAATTGAACTAAAATGGACTAGTTCAGTAGCGTGAATTGAACTAAATTGATCGCTCACTCAAATGAACTAAACTGCCCAACTCTACACGCTACCTACAAAACTGAACTAAAAAAAAGTGGTGGTAATTAAAACAACTCTCTCTATTTCTACGTGCATAAAAAAATTCTCTCGATTCTTGTTCTTCTTTTTACATGCGTTATGCGTACACAGAAAATTTGTTAATGTATGCGAGACACTCAGTTTTTTTTGGAGTCCCAAGTGATTCCAAAGTGAACCAAGAAATTCGGGTCCGTGATTTAGCTTGAAGGGTGATTCTGTGCTTCTGTCATCCACTACTTCATTAGGCGTGTACTGAGCGCTCCGGGCGCTCAAAAATTTTGTAAGTGAGACAAAAAATCTCAACTGAGCACTGAGATTTTTTGCGGAGATTTCTGATCCAAAAATGTCTTGGATTCATTACTCAATTTTTTTTCTCAGTCGAAACAGCTGTTGGTTTGACAACCAAGTTATAATTTTTTGCGTGTGTGCAAATAAGAAAGTGGTAAATAAATACAAAATAAAGACGAAATGTTGATGAAAACTCAAACAAATTGAATAAGCTACAATCATTTTCATCAATTTCAATCATTTTTTTGCTTTAGCAATTATTATTAAATACTAAAAGAAAAGTTGAAATTTTATTTCTAAACTTGTATGAGAATAATAATACATGTTTGTTTTTGAAACAGAGCGGAGAATGATGTCCCACCAAATGATTCCGCCTCCGTTAACATTTGACATTGAGCGCTCAGTTTGTGGTACACGCCTATTTAGTTTTGGAAAACAGACTCTGAAATAGTTTCCGGGGAGATTGAAAACCTGCATTAATTTTGTAAAACCGCATTCAGGTCCCTTTTTAAGGCCAAATGCATCATCCCAGGTGTATTCGCTGTCGTCTATTTATCAATCGGTCGACTTTTAAAATGATTTTTGCGTTGCTACGTTCACGTTTAACCAACTTCCTTACGTGCAGCAAATGTGCCCTTCGTGTTCTGATGCTTCGAGGGTAGTCCTTTTGGACGGAAATCTTAGTGTTTTTTTTAGTTTTGACGTGTTCTTTAAAATTGTGTACACAGTTTCCTTGCTGTATAGTTCAGTTTGACAATGAAATTTTTATATTTAGCATTACAAGATTTAATTTGTTTGACTTCTTCTATGTATGACGTTGCTTGCTTGATCATTTGACAGTTGGGCACAGATCTCTGCTACTTGGAATTTTTGTTCAGCCCATTCGTAACGCGGAAGATCAAATTTTTTTCCGAGGTCTGCATTTGCATATGCTCAATTTGTGTTTCCAGGAAACCAACTTTGGCCTGCAGTGAATGCACAAATTCTCTCAGGCTATCATTTTCCCGCTTTAAAGCATTTATGTCCACACGAACCTCATCTATATGTAGTTAGATGTTGTTGCTTTATATCGAACAGATTTTCTAGGTCTTTCTTTGTCATGTCCTTTTACAGACCAGTGAAAGTGTTTTTCCCCTTTTTGCTATCCTGTAAAAGCATTTTTTCGGCAGAAGTGATGGAATTTGGGCGTTTGTTTTAATTCATGGAGTCTAGACAGTACTGCTAATGACTGTTATTCCTTGTTCTATACTCTTTTGTTTTCTTCGATTTATGGCAAAGACTACAATGGCAAAGTAGTAGCCCGTAGCGCAATGGTTAGTGCGTTCGACTGTCACGCTGGAGGTCTGTGGTTCGCTTCCCAGCCTCGTCCACCTAAAAACTAAAAAGTTTTTTTTCAGGGCTACTGCCTCTTGCGAGGAATTGACAAATCCTCCGAGAGTATCACTTGTCACGAATAAGTGCTGCTCGTCTAGCCGTTCGGATTCGGCATAAAAATTGTAGGTCCCTTCCATTCCTGTCGACAGGCGCACACAGGAATGGTTGCGAGTTGTTAGTCACTAGACCCTAGTTCTTCATGAGCCGTTGTGCCACCCGATTTATTTTTTACAATGGCAAAGACTACAATTGCAAGGAAATTTTTAATATCAAAAAGTGCCCACTAATTTGTTTATTCAAAAAATTGTGTTTTATTTAGACCAGAAAAACACTCTTCCAAACATGAAGGACAATGTGGCATATTCAAAGTCATTTTAGACCTGGGTCTAAGTTAAACATAGGTTTGGTTGAATTTTCAGACGTTGGATCTATTTTTTTAAGGTTATCATTTCAAAATATTTGAAGCTATTTGTGTAGTATACCAAGTTAATTATCTTATAAAAATATAAAACCAACAATTTGTAATTAAAATCGGTCTGTATTCGTTGAGCCAAAATTGTCGTAAATTGTAGTTTAGTATAGTTATAGTTATTATTTAGTCTATCTGCGACTATGAATATGCCCCAATATGTTTCAACTCCGATTAAAGTGGAACAAAACGATTTTTAAAATTAAAAAAAAAAATATGTTGTAAAAATAGACCATTTTCTCTGAATTAAGACATTACTTGCTTGCCTAAGACCAATTATTTCATAATGAGACCAATAATTCGATAATCATTTTCATATAAAAATCTTAATCAGTTTATTATTAAGAAAATGGAAAGTAAAAAAAAAACATTCTATTTAAGGTAGTTACTGTTAGTAGGTATACTCTGTCCAATGAATATGTGCAGTACCGGCCTTATGTGAGAGCTTTCCTTCTGCAAAGGGTGCCTGCTGCATATAAAAAAATCCCAAATCCCCTAAAATAACCTCTGTCTGCATGTGCATTTTCTCGTATTATCAAGCGTACAACCCACTATGACATGCCTTTCGAACGGGTCGATCCGTAGCCGTACTGATCGTATCCTCGTTAACAATCCTCTTTAAATAAAAAAAATAAAAGCGCATCAAATCAGAGTTACCGTGGCAATGGAAATGCTTACAAATGCTTATTTTTCTTTGGATTTTATAAGGGAGCTTTCAGGATGGAAGCTTTTTATACGCTTTTAAGCATACTTGAAGACAAAATTGTTACCGTTTGCATTTTTTTGTTGTATGGATTTGGTTTTTTCTTGGTAGTTTGGAATAAATTTAAAAGACATTAAAAAAATATTTGGCTAATTGAAATAAGAAAAAGGATTTATTTGAGTGGATTTTCGAGCACGTGCGGTTTGGCATATAATTTGTATTGATGTTAAGTATTAATATAGTCCGTTTACTTACAATCGTTTTGGTTTCGGGTTGTGAAACGAAAAAATGAATCTAAGCTTTTTGCATTTTTATAGTATGCAGTACGGAAACCCTTGACAATTCTTTCTTTCACACAACTAAACGGGATTCCTTTGCAGTTAGAGTGAGATACAAACGTCCTATCTTCCCTCCCTGTACTGCACATATTCATTGGACAGAGTATAGTTGCTTACAGTTAAATTGATTGCAGCTAAGAATAAGGCCGGTGTTTTTTGAAAATTAAACTTTTTTCACATTTTGTATGTATTTTGTATGTAGGTACTGTGGTTGTGGTCCTTTTATGAGCAAATTTTAAATAATATCGACTGGTTTGTATTCGAAGACTGCTATGTTCCACTTCTTAAGATAATAGTTTCCTACTATCAAACTTTACGTATTTATTAAATTTTATTTTGAAATCTAATAGTATTTCAAATAACAATTTGAAGTCAGAAGATGGTTATATAACCGTCCTATATCCCTGAGTTTATTAACATATGAAGTTAGAAATACATAGGTTTTAAAATCGTCCTAGAAACGTTGCAGTGACGTTCCAATACACAAAAATTGTCAGGAAGAACATAACCTCAGTTGAAATTTGGGGTTATAAAAAACGGTTTAAGAATGTCAGTAAAAAACCATCAACCGTTTTGTTAATATTCGTTTTTTAAACGGTATTTTATCGGTTTTATTAAACCGTTTAGATGAAGTGTAAAACAAGCCTCCATTTAATTAATTTTCGGTTGTTTTACAAACTTTACGCTACCATTTGGATAGGGTTTTTAAATAACCTGTATTATGTTGAATTCAGGTTATTTTAAAACATTATTTTGACGAGATTTTCCAATAGCTAATTCGAGGTGTGTGCGTTTGTCTGTAAATTGTTGAATCGGAGTTGGAAACAAAATTAAATATTTCTTGAGTTGTGGATTGGTGAACTAAGAGTTATTGTTTAACTTAAGGATTACATTTGTTTACTTTTGGACCAGTAAATAATATTTTGGATTGAAACAAGTTTAAATTATGACTTATTCAGTGTTGAAAAAGAGTTAGTTAAGGACTTATTCAAAACTTGTGTCTGCATTTCTAGGGCTGGCCACGAGACGAGACTCTGCGAGACTTTTGTAAGTCTCGTCTCGGTCTCGTTAAAATCGAAAATATTCAGTCTCGTCTCGTCTCGGTCTCGTTTCCGAAAAGTACGATTTCCGGCCAACTTGTTGATTATTGGAACGAAATATTTTAAATTATAGTTTGAATGCGTGCAGAAGAAAATAAATATTTAACTGAAATTGGATTTTATAATTTATTAGACTCTGTAATTTTTGGTCCAAGTATGCATTCTCGTCTCGGCCTCGTCTCGGTTGCTTAAAAGCCAGTCTAGTCTCGTCTTGTCTCGAGACCGAGACTTTTCTCTTCTCGTGGCCAGCTCTATGCATTTCATTAATTTTCAACAAAATAATAATATTTTGTCTCGAAAATAGGGTTTGTTGATGAATTATTCCAAACTTGACTGAAATAAATAATAGTCTGTATTGAAAAAGGAGTAATTTAAGAACTTGTTCAGAACGGTGGTTTGGATTTGGTTGATTTGCAACTTATTGGTTGTATCACAACACAGTGATACAACAAAAAAAAAAAACAGAACTTTTAAAAATTAATTACTAGCTTGGAATTAGATTCAATTTATTCTCCACCTATAAATAAAAATTGTCGAAAAGCGAGTTATTCAAAAACGTATTCCAAATAAGTGATTAAGAATGATTGGAAAAAGTAATCAAATTCAACATTTATGTAGCTTCATAGATTGGATGTTTTTAAACCATACAAATCATGAAGTTGTTAGTAAATGGTGACCAAATGTCTAATATTTCGCTTTTAAGTTGTTAAATGAAATTTTCCAAACCAACAAACAAGTCAACCTCGAAGTTGAGATTTGGAGAACATTTTCCTTGGGTCTAATTGAGTTTTCCTTAAGACAAATTTGGCATTATTGTTACCTTAAATAAGCTGAAAGGGCTTTAATAATTAAAAGAATTTCGAGTCGAATTTAGCCCAAAGTCAAATTTTACCCATGCAACAAAATCCAAGCTTAGCTAGATTCAACTTAAAGTTAGTTTATTACTTAGGGCCACAATATTTATATTACTTATTTACTTTATTTTTGACCGTGTTTATCATGTACCTAATTCATGTTTCAAACTGTTAGGCTGTGTGTCAAGTGCGTTAAAATGTAGGTCAAATTTCATCCCAGTTAAATTTGATCCGTTTTTATAGGGGTAAATAAAATAGAAGGGTTTTGCTGTGCCAATTGCATTAAATGAGACTTTTTTAAACATAAATTTCCCATTGACGTTCCTTGCGTTAAGGAACCTATCCGAGCCGGTGCAACCTATCCAAAAATGTTTAGATACCTTGATTTGTTGTTGCAATAGCTTTGTTCAGAAGGATTTATAACACTAATCTATCCAAATCGCTTTGGAAACGATCTTCAACGCGGAAATTGCATTTTGACAGTGGCAATCATGAACCTAGTATACCTGGACTACTAGTCGATCGTCATTGCCATACAAAAGTTGAATTGAAGATGGTTTCACCGATTAAAAGCGACAACAGTGCCTATTGCGCCGCACTGAATGTTTCGCATTCATTCATACATTCGCCAGTTCGGTAGTTTTTGCTGTTGTTTAGCATTTTTTATCATTGTGAATGATTCGCCCTGCATGGCGAATGTTCCGCGTTTAGGCGAAACATTCCCTAGCCAAAATTTATTTACATGCACATAAATGGGAGTGCCCAAGCCAACGGCGAATGTTTCTCCACGGCGCCGAATGTTTCGCGTTGGTTTGGAAGAGCGTTAAGCGGGGTACACATTATCATACATATTTGACAAATTTGTTCACGTTTGATGGTGTGTACTCGCTCTTTGAACTTCTTCTTGAACAAATTCTTTGTTCACAACTTTGTTTGATACCGTTGAGTGTTTGACACCAAACATTTTTGTCAAACAGGTTTGATAAGGTGTACCTCGTTTTAATCCATGATTATTTAAACTGGGAAATCGTCGAACGTGTTTATTGTTGATCAAATTGTTTTCAAAAAATCCAAAGTATGAGTTCCTTATCGTGGATATCGCTAATAAGCCAATTTTGGTGGATAAGCGATAGTTAATTAGAGCGTGTGAAAGCCACAAATAAAATTTAAACCACTGTGAATAAACTAAGTCGTTTTCAAATTGCCGCTAGTGTATCGATTTTTTTTTTTTTAATAAATGGAAGTTAGGTCCTAGCAGTCCAGGTATAATAGGTCCATGGTGTGAGTAATGTGGAAGAAGTTGTCAAAATGTATCCACTAGTTAAAACTTAAACGAGTTCCTGAGCAGCTTAAATTTTGACGACTTTATTCACCTCAGTAATGTCAAAATTTAGCCATGGGATCAAATTTAACGCACTTTTAACGCAATTGCCTCACGGCCTTATTTCGGATTCGCTTTTAAAATATTGATACGGAATGCTACTAACACTTTCAAGAGGCATCTGCATACAAGCGAAGGCTAAAAAAAAAAAAAACAGTTCAATGGAATGTACAGTTTTTTGAAAAATACAATGCATGTTGCATGACTGGATCACGTTTCAGACATTCATAAGAAAGTATTCAATTTTAATAATGCAATAGTATCGGAACCTGTATGGAAATGTGTGGATGAAGTCAAAAGAACCAAGAATTTATTTGTTCTCTTTTTATAAAAAGAAATATTTGGAATTAAATATAAATGTGATAAGTAAATATATGTACCTACTTCTTAGAAGGACTTGTGTGCAAAATAATCTTAGCCATTCACGTGATTTGCGGAAAAAACACAAAAATTCAACAACAAAAAACTTCAAAACCCTATTTCTATTGAGTCAATTTTCATGCAGTTTAATTAAAATTTATTTTATGCTTTTCAGCCACGAAGTTTAATCAAAATCTGTAGAGCCGTTTTCGAAAAAGTTTGTTGTACCGGCTCTAGATAAGATAAACAAAAAATTCGATTCTCTCCGTCAGCGTTAAATACGAAATTTGAATCAAATCTGCCCATGTCTCTAGCCAAAACACCAGATTAACAACCAATTTAATTTATTGATTTTCTGGACTCCTCATAATATTGTGAATTATATCTGAATACTGAATTTACAAACTAAACTCTTTCATTTTTAAGAAAAAAATTAAATAACTTTATATGTACTAGTAACATTATTTATTTTTTTAATTTTCTTACTGACAATCCGGGGGGTTTGAATACCCAAAACCCCCTGCGTCGCGCCTGTAATGTAAAACATATTTTGTTGACTTACCCATTATTCTTAAAAATTCCAATATTATTTATGAACTCAGCTTATAGACACAATATTGCTGCTAATGGCTACTGTGTTCTTTTAAGATTAATCTAATTAGGTATTGATGCTGCCTGGTGAGTGACAACAACAGAAAACCATACAGAAAATAATCTATTTTTCCATGTAACAAAGCATTCTCCACACAGAATATGAATTTATCTTGAAAACAATCTTAGCGATAAATCGAATAAAACAATCACTCACAATGAAACAATTCGATGGTTTCATGGATGGTGATGATGGTGGGAATTGTTCAATAAAAATCAATATCCTCAAGTCAAATAAGAAAAACTTTGCTAATGTAAAGTAAAGGAAATTTTCATCAAGAGGACAAAAATAGTGTGAAATAAAGAAGGTAGTACTTCAGTTCAATTATAATTGGCCATTGGCCTTTATCACTATTGAACCCGAAGTTATTGAATTTTCGTATTTATAGGCTATTGATTATGTCCTAAAACAAAAACAGGGCAATAAGGAACTATGTAAGGCGTTCGCCGGGTTTTCATTATAAAAATCATTCAATAGGTTATTGAAGATGAGAAAACTGCGGAGTGTTATTAAATGAAAGGGTGCAATTTTGAGGAAGGGGGGGGGGGGGTAAATACAACATTTTTTCATTTTGTGTATACAGGGTGATTTGCATAAGGTGTCACAAAAAAAGGGCGTGTAGGTTGGACTTAGACAAGAAAAAAATCGTATTGGAGGGTTGGGTTTATTTCCCCCCGTTTAGGCGGGAGGGGCAATTTTCAAAAAAAAATCACTCAAAACAGAAAAAAAAAAATATTAAAAAATAACGGTAATACTTACAGAGTCATGCTATAGCATTTTGAAAAGCCAATTAAGTTTTTCGAGTATATAGTTTTTGAAAAATTAATTTTCAAACAATTTTTTTCAAAATTTCACGTTATTAAGTACTATTTTTGTTTTCAAAACTCAATGCTCTTATTAATTTTTAGTCAATCAGTGAAAACCACATGGATCTAGGACTTCAACTCATATTAAATGTGGTAAAATAAAAAAAAATGCAAAAAATTGATTTTTTTGGTTTAATTTCCTTAGGCCTAATTTATTCAGTCAAAGTTGAACATTACATAACTTAAGGATTATTATATTCAACTTCAGAAATAGTTTTTATTCACTCAAAGTTGACGTTTTCAACTTTTGATTTTCAACTCTAGAGTTAATCAACTTCCGACTTTCTCAACTCCGCAAAATAGTAGAAGTTAGGGGCCAGTTATAGCTGTCATTGAAAACCATCATTGAAAATATTAACTGTCAATTTTGAGAGATTTTGAAGAAAAAATAAATGATTATTTTGATGCTAAAGTTAAGCTAATTGACTTAATAATTATTCCTAGGTAAAACAAAATCGAATTTGGCACAACTTTTCTCATAAAATTACTTTTATTTTTTCAATGATGAACTACCTTACCTACCCACGATCATTGAAAAAATTAAAAGTTACTTTATGGGGAAGATATGGGTCAAAACTATTTTTTTTGGACCCGTTAGGGGCCAGTTATAGCTATCATTGAAAACCATCATTGAAAAAGTTAGCTGTTTATTTTGAGACCCTTGGAAGATTTAATCATTAAATATTTTAATGCAGAAATATAGACTACGACTTAAAAATTATTTCTCCTCAAAAAAAAAAATCATCTTGACCCATATCTTCCCCATAACGTAACTTTTAATTATTTCAATAAACATTGGTAAGGTAGATCATCATTGAAAAATTAAAAGTCATTTTATGAGAAAAGTTGTGCAAAATTGAATTTTTTTAGCTAGAAATAATTATTAAGTCAAATAGCTTTACTTTGGCATCAAAATAATCATTCATTTTTTCTTCAAAATCTCTCAAAATTGACAATTAATATTTTCAATGATGGTGACTTTTAAATTATTTCACCTTCAAAAAGAATTCATTTTGTCCCATATCTTCCCCATAACGTAACTTTTAATTTTTTCAATGATCATTGGTAAGGTAGTTCATCATTGAAAAATTAAAAGTTACGTTATGAGGAAGATATGGGTCAAAATGATTTTTTTTTTGAAGGAGAAATAACTTTGACGTCGTAAGCTACATTTCTGCATTAAAATATTCAATGATTAAACTTTCGAAAGGTCTCAAAATCAACAGTTAACTTTTTCAATGATGGTTTTCAATGATAGCTATAACTGGCATCTTAGCGAGCAAACTTGGGATTTTTCTTCATTTCTGTTTATTTATTCATACCAGGGCCTGGCTTTCTATGCAAATGAATATTTGTTTTTGGACAGTCTTAGAAGCAAAAGAATCAGATAGTTTTTCGAATTAAGAAATTTGCTTTAAAATGGCATTCAATGGTTAGGGCATATTTTTGCATATTTGGATATAAATGCATATTTTGGCTTGGTGAGCATATTTTAACAATAAATGCATATTTTTCCTGCATATTTCAAAAAAATAAACTTTAAACATTTACAGCCTTATTTATTAACTCAGTTTAGCGCCGGCGTAAAGTTACTCTGACCTTACAAAGCCTCTAAAACTGGAAATCTTATTTAAAAAAAGGGTTTACCACGATATCTAGAAACCAATAATCCAGAAAGCAAAATACTGAAAGTAAAAATCTTGAAAAAAAAATCTAGAATGCAAAAATCGAGAATAAATATTAATTGTTGAGACAATGAATGGTTACAATTCGCGCGTGCGAGATATTGTGTGAATTTCACATAGAGGAGTGCAAACAATATTTTTCTTTTTGTGACTACGATAAAATGGATATTTATTTTACATTAATA
The DNA here is from genome assembly GCA_949320155.1 of Melangyna quadrimaculata. Classification (NCBI taxonomy): domain Eukaryota; kingdom Metazoa; phylum Arthropoda; class Insecta; order Diptera; family Syrphidae; genus Melangyna; species Melangyna quadrimaculata. Next base: position 416,018,366 of record OX439483.1, read on the forward strand.
ACTCATTTAAATTCTTTAAACGGTACGAAATTTAACAAAGAAGGAGAAAGCCAGAGCTGTACAAAACTCATTTAGATCCCCTGACAATGAGAGATGGATTAATTGTCGGAGAAAAATCTATGAACAAAAACCAAAATATTTATTTTTATCTGTTTGTAATTATGTAAATATATTAACATATCTTTTGAGAACTATCACAGTTTTTTCAGGAAGTCTTCTTTTATTTTATTTTTATTTTATTATCAGAAATTAACAAATAATTTCTTTACCAAAAAATACGAACATCAATGGAAATCAGCTGAGGTTTGTTTACGTTTATGATAACCAGAGTTTGGTGATTTTTGATAAAATATTTGACAGAAGGCAGGCGTAACTAAAACGGCTAAGAAATTTTGTTTAAATAAGGGTTAGTTCGACATGGCGTTAACCCGGTGTAAGTGCTTCGACTCGGTTTAACTATTCCGAGGTTAAACCGAGTATTAGTGAAATCTAATAAATACGGCCGTTAAAAAATTGATTTAACCGAAATGCAATCAAACCTTAAAAATTCTATCTTTCACCTGGAGATGGAGAGAAATACTAGGCGTGTTTTTTTGTGCCCTCTATGTTAGCATAATGGCACAAAAAACGTTCATCATTGCTTCAGAAAAGAATTTGGCAGCACTGATACAAAAATGACATTTTCTGACATTTTGGCTGTCAAATGTTTGTCAACAAAAAGACTTTAAACTTAATTTCGTTAAAATTTTAATAAATTAAAAGAAACGTCTCCTCCCTGGACCAGGTCTTGCTTTTTTTATTGGAAAGTAACGTTTATTTTAAATTAATAATTATATTTTAACAAATAAAAAAATGTTTGGTGTTTGCCTTTTTTTCTGTCATCCTTTTCTCGATTATTCGAATCGTGCTTCATCTGCCAAATTAATGAATTTTTGGATAAATTTTTGATATTTGTTCAGAATTCATCGGATAAACGTAGAAAATAGTGTATGGAAGCACTGTTTTTATTTTAGCTTAATTCTTAAGCAGAGATGTTTATCGCCGCGAAGTTAGCGTATTTGTTGTTGTATTTTACATGGATTTTTTTTTTAAGCTAACATAGAGGGCACTAAAAAACACGCCAACTATTGATAACTTGGCAGCACTAAAAACAATTCCAGCTATCATGTATTCCAGCTGAAATCCAATGTCATTTTGTGTTTACATTTCAAAATATTCAATATTCAATAAATGAGATTGTTTTATTAAAAAATGGTCCACTAACGTCGTTTGACTGCGAGAGGTCATTTTCCATGAACAGAAGTTTTTGAAACCAAATCGCCAAGGTTTCAATTTTGAAAACTTCAGAAAAAATTTCATGATTCATTTTAACAAAACCTACTTACGAAAATAATGAACATAATTATTCAAAATACTATTTATTTTTTGTTAGACCCACCTGAATTTTATGTTTTATGTAAATTTTATTTACTGTATTTTGTTTTTTTTTTTATTTCGATGTTTTTTCATTTACTTTTTGAATATTTTCGCAGCATGTTTTCGATTTTGTATGGCATATTTTAGATTTTGTATGGCCTATTTTGAATTTTGTATGGCATAATAGTAGTTTTAAGTGCATATTTTAGGCGCATATTTTGTGTGTTTTTAGAGCATGAGAATCCGGGCCCTGATTCATACCATCCACGATGAAAATGTCGGTTCTCGTCCGATAACCGAAATCAAGCATCGTCGGGTACGGTTAGTAAAAAAAATTCATTCGTGATTGTGTTTACCTTTTTCAATAGTTTAAACGCAAATAAAACGCATAGTATGTTCAATTTATGAAACAACTTATTTTTCAGGTCAAAAAAGAATAACAAATGAAAGTGTTTTTAACAACTCGTACTCGTATAAATAAATATTGACTAACAACCTGTGTGCGCCTGTCGACAGGAATGGAAGGGACCTAAAATTTAATGCCGAATCCGAGCGGCTAGACGAGAAGCACTTATTCGTGACAAGTGATACTCTTGGAGGATTTGTCAATTCCTCGCAAGAGGCAGTAGCCCTCAAAAAAACTTTTTAGTTTTTAGGTGGACAAAGCTGGGAAGCGAACCCAGACCTCCAGCATGACAGTCGAACGCAGTAACCATTACGCTACGGGCTACTACGTACCACAACATAACAAATATCAAAAAAGTACAATAATTATTCAATACAAAGGAAAAGTGTCAAAATATAACAAAGTTAAACAAACAACTCTAACTATAATAACTAAATAACTTCTATAAACTGGAGTTATATGCAAGACTCTTAAGTTAGCTTCATGGGCGTAGCTACCGCGGTATCAGCCGTATCAATTATACGGGCTCCCGAGTTACAGGGGCCCCGAACCGAGATAAGTTTGTAAGAAACTAAAATACATTTGACAAAAAAAATAATAATAAATACAAAAATCTCTTTTCTTGGCAGGTTTTTTAGCATTGTACTGACTTAATTTAGTTTCAAAAAAAAAATGAATGTGATGAAAGTAAAAATATAATTAACATTTAAAAGAGCTACGAATTCAGTGTATTGTTCTCGTTTTTTTCTTCTTTATTCGAAATCATTAACCCTGTGCCCAGAGCCATACAGCATAAAGACAGATTTACAAAAAGCAAGTATTTTACTAAGTAATTTGAAATAGACTTAGAGAATTAACAAATCAAAAATCATTCTTTAGTTTACTTATCGAGTCCAGAGATTTAGAAAAAGAGTGAGGGGTAAAAACTGTTTTTAAAAATAAAACAAGGTAAATAACGGAACGCTTTTTTGACGAATTATCAGAAGAAGAGAGAATATCAGACCCGGAATCTTAATTCAAAGTCAATGTTTATATATTGCTGCTTAGGTGAATTGATTTCTCAAACTGAACAAAGATTTAAGAGCCTCTATTGATCTAAGAAATTTATTTGAAGTTTTACAACCAGAAAAACTTTTATCCTTTTCAAATGAAAAAATTAAAAAGGAAGCAGGAAAACTGGTTGAAATACAATGAGGAACTGTCAGTTGATCTTTTTGATCATTAATAAATTTTCGCAAACAAAGGCAAGAAAAGTTTTTATTTGTGCTTTTTGTTTACTATCAGTTTAAGTTTTAAAGCTATTACGTATGTACCTATTGAAAGACCATGTATGTACCATTAAATATACTGAATTTGTTATTGTGAGTGTTTTTGTTTGTTTTGTAAAAATTGTTTTTTGTTTGATTTGTAATTTTGGAGAGTGGCCTCTAATAATTCTTGATACGGGGCCCCTCGAGGGCTAGCTACGCCACTAGCTTACATAACTTCTTTCTTCTTCTTCGTCCAGTATTTTTAAGATTTGCTTTTCTTTTTTAAATACTCCCTTTTTACCTTAGTTTCTTGACAAACCTGAATTTTTTGAACCACGCAACTAACTTAAATTGACTCACTAGCTAAAACTTCAATTAATTTATAAAGTCCAGCATGTGGCCTTCCAACGTTCCAACTAAAACCTTGATCCTCATATGCCAGGACTCAACTCTGTTTTGTGTTTGTTTCTTACGATTTCATTTACTTTCATTGCACTTTTTTTTTTTAATAAGAAAACATAAGTTGCTATAAGAGAACGTCCCTAGCAACACTAAATTTTGTCACCTACTTGTATAGTTGGATGGGTGCATGGGCAGCGTACTGATTCTTTTAAGGAGACTTTCCTAATCTAGAATTAATATTAATTGTCAACAATTAATATTTATTCTAGATTTTCGCATTCTAGATTTTGTTTTTCTAGATTTTTGCAGTTCGAGATTATGCTTTCTAGATTTTTGTTTTCGAGATTTTTTGAATTCTAGATTTTTGTTGTCGAGATTTTTACTTCCGGGATTTTTGCTTTCTGGATTATTGCTTTCTAGATATCGTGGTTAACACCAACAGATCACTTCAGCATTGTGTTCCATGTTATACCTATACGGAACGATTTGCTGGTCTTGTGATGTTGTAGTCGGTAGCGATTTCGCTGGACAAGTGACAAAAAAAAATACTCATGAACATTGATCCATTCATGATAGCATTCCACAGTAGCAGTTCTTACGTTTCATGGAGTTGTTGTTCTTTTTTTATTCCTTATCACCTTTGTTTTTTTTCTTGGTACAAGCTCGGGGTTTGCCTTTTCCTGTTTGACCCTGCATTATTCTTCTTTGTGGAAAATTTGCATTTCTTTCTTCATAATTTAATTTTAGGAAAATAAAATAGTATTACCTATAGACTTATTAATTAGTGTGTGAAAAGGAGAACTCACCTCTTATTGTTAGATGTGATGTATACCGTATACGAGGGTGGAGCGAATATGCCAAAAAAAAATTCAAACTGGTGAACCATTATTAGGACATCATTTATGCGAAAAATCAGGAAGCTGTGACTTTATCTTTAGGTGGCACAGACGACTTCAATTTAAAGAAAATTAATACCTCATATTAAAAAGTTCTTCCCTCAAATTAGAGTTATTTTAAATCAGGAAGCTATGATTTTACTATCAGTTGCCGCAAATTATTTGTATTAAAAATAAATTCAAGGCTACAATTTAATTCTTCCTTCGATTCAGAGTAATTTTTAATATTTTTTCAATATAATGTGTCAGAATAGCTGTCTATGAAGTGTAATTGTGCGTATAAACTATTTTTATATTAATATCTTTAACTAAGTTACTCGTTTCAATAAATTCGTTTTTTCTATTTGACTTGTTAAAAAATGCCTAAAACTCGTAAAAAACGCGTTGCCCTGTTTTTGGTGATCCACGCAAACTGATTTGACATAATTAAACATCATTTCTGGATTAGAAACAATTTAATTGCATTGAATAATGGAAAAGACCCTTCAATCAAGGAGGTAAGTGAAATAGTTTCTAATGACGTCGAAAGTATATGGAATAAAGCATCACTTCCTACCATCAGTCATCAACAAGTTGTTGCAAGATTGATTTCGTATTGTAATAAGTACAAGAGAACAAAGAAACTACGCAGTGAAATAAAAAAGCAGGAGTTTTATCAAGATTCTCTGCAAAAGTTGTTTGATATTGCAACATGTAAATGTATTTCAAGATGATTAGGACTGGCCACGAGACGAGAAAAGTCTCGGTCTCGATCTCGGTTTCGCATGACGAGACCGAGACGAGACGAGAGACTGGCTTTTAAACAACCGAGAGGAGATCGAGACGAGACTGTATATTTGGACCTAAATTTACAGAGAGTCTAATAAATTAAAAAATCCAATTTCAGTTAAAAATTAATTTTCTTTTGCAGGTATTCAAACTATTAATCGATTCCGGTTGTCCGGAAATGCAATTTTTCGGAGACGAGACCGAGACGAGACCTTATTATAAAAGACCGAGACGAGACTCAAAATTGCAAAAAAAAAAATTTTTGAGACGAGACTTACAAGGAATTTTGCCTCTTAAAACCGTTCAAAAAAAAAGAAAGAAACTCTTCAAATGAGAAACAAACTACAGAATTTGGCATCAGCTTGTGATCGAACTGGGGTTTCAGATAGATCGGCAGCTATCATAGTAAACACTGCTATGTTGGATTTGAAAGTGATAGATCGCAGTAAATTACGACGAGAGCGTCAAAAAGTCCGTCTATGTTTACAATGTGAAGCTGCAGGTTTTATAAAACCTATATCCTCACTTTATTTTGACGGCCGTAAAGGCAAAACATTATTCATCGCTAAGACTGATCACGTGATCACATATCACATCGAAAGACTGTTACTGAAGAACATATCTCACTTATATCGGAGCCAGATTCAGAACACATAGGACACCTTTCAATTGATTCGGGGAAAGCAGTTACTATTGAAAGAAGTATAGTTGAATTTCTGGAAACAAATTTTGTATTTCGTACGTCTTTGGTAGCAATTGGGTGTGATGGCACTGCTGTAAATACAGGACATATGAACGGCCGGCGTCATTGCATTGTTAGAAAAACATTTTGGTCGTCCTTTACAATGGTTTGTGTGCTTATTACATGCAAATGATCTACCCTTTCGTCATCTGTTTGCAAGTCTCGATGGAACCACCACCGGCCCCAATTGTTTTTCCGGAAGCATTGGGAAAATACTTGAAAAGTGCCTTAGCTTCGAAGTGGTGAATTTTGAAGCAGTAAATGCAGAACTTCCAGATGTGGATGCTGAATATTTAAGCACAGATCAAAATTATTTGCATCAAATATGCTCAGCTGTTTTTAGTGGTTCAATTGCGACCGCTTTAGCTAGCAAAGATCCAGGAAAGCTTGCACATTCCCGATGGGCCTAGGGTGTCCATCTTATTTCTTTAAAAGAGAACATGTTCTCTTTATTCACTCCGATCTTTTGTACACTATCTTTTTCTATAGGGATCTTTTTTGGTCTCTTATTTTTTTTTAATGAAATTCACTTTTGATTCAAAATAGCTTTTAACGGCCTTTAGTCCTTAAAAATTGGCGTTTCATCCCGGCGTTCTCACTTGGCCTTGTCAAGAAGCAATTTTTATTAAGTTCAGTCCAGCTTACATCAATTTTGCAGCGAAAATCACTTTTATTTTATTCCCATAACTTGTATTTCAATGTCAATTTATAGACTTCAAACTTCATGGTTAGGTAAATTTTATAATAAATTAGGAAAACGGCGTCAGAACTTCTGTACAATTTTTAAATGATAAAATTATATAAGATAATTAGATAGATAGATAGATTATATAAGAAAAATATGAAGACGATATTAAAGATGATAAAGGCAACTCTAGCCCCTTTCAAATCCAGCTGAGCTCATTTCTTACCTACTAACCTACTTTTGTTTTTTACTTTTTAGTTGTATTTTGTTTAGCAATACATCTACCAATGTTTGTTTGATTCTTGGAAATTAGAAAACTTGACTGGGCAGGGTGCATGAATCTGCGAGTCCATATTTTGTTTTAATCATCCCTATCGAGGTATACGTTCGGACATCTATTCGAAATCGTAGAATTTTCTACCGAGGTATCCGTTCCGATTGTTTGAATTGTTTCATAAGGAAATAACAATTTTGATACAATACAAAAAATCATACCTCCATTTCTATTTAATTTTCAGTCTAAATGAAATTTAACTTGTTTTGACAAAACTCCGCTTATTTGCAACAAGTTTCAGTTATCCGAAGTTCGGTTAACTGAAAACTCCGCTTAACTGAAACAAATGTTCTGCAATTATGGTGTTTCAGTTAAGCGGAGTCGACTGTACCAGAAATAAAACTCATCTTAAATTGTTTTTGTTTAAATAAACATTTAAGTATGTATGTTTGTATATATTTTATTTTATTCAATCAAATTGAAAACCAACTCCTTTCTATTTATTCTTCACATACAAAATATAAACATCATCTTTCTTATAATTAATAAATTCAATTTCGGTTTTATACGAATTATGTATGTATGTAAGCATCACTTCTCCAAACCAATGAAACCACTGTATAAACAACAATTACTAAGATCAAATAATGACTTCCATGATTTTCAGAAGCCACACACAATAAATTTTCAAACTTCTTGCAATTTGTGAAAAGTTTTTCGTCCGATAACATTTTCGCTGTATCCCTCGCGAATTTCGCAGAATGCTTGTAGCACTTGAAACGTGCACTGTTGTAGATGCAGTTCTCGTAAGCATGTCGAGAACTGAAATTAAAAAAAGAAAAAAAAAACAAGAATTTAATTTGATATTTACGAGGCAGGTAGAATAAAACTTTAAATATGATTCTTAATTCTCTTTGCTTTTTTAAATGCATGCATAGCACAATACAATACATAACATTGTAAATACATATTAGGCCTGCAACTAGCTCCCATTTTTCAGACTTAAGTGACAACTGAAAGATAACTTTATCTAACACATACTTTGTATTCGAAAGTATATGATATAAGAGTGTTTTGGTTAAAAATACTACGAATTACTGTGGCGGAACATGTCCAGCTTTCGATATTTTATTATTTACCCAGAAAAATTATTTAAAAAAAATTGTATTAATCTGAATTTTTGTGAAAAGCTTTATTTAGATGCGCTTAGCATGGCGATCCTTCCACCCGCATACAGCCGCCTGACTTTTGTTTTTGTATAATATCAGGTTTTAACCATCATATAACCAAATTTCAGCTTTGGTGGAGTCCCAACCAATCTTTTTTTTACATGTTTTAGGAGGCTGCTGTAGCCACACCCACCTATGGTCCGCCAGCTGACTTCATTATAACATCAAATTAACCATTTACTAAAAGATTAGCTTTGGTTCTATTGGTCACCAAAATCTGTCATGGCCCCCCGACCATCAAGCCATTGTTGAGTCGCCGTTACATCCAGACAAATTGACAGCTTTATGTGCTTTACGAGGTTGTGGAATCATTGGCAGGGGCGTATACAGCTTTAGTTCTTGGGGGGGGTCATGCCAACAAAAATAACACAAACTAATATTTGTTAAAAGTCAAGTGCCTCATATTTTTTTTCTTCATATTTTACTGTGCGTAGCTATATAAAAGAAAAGGGAAACAATCTTAATTGACTATACTAAAGGGTTTTCCAATAGGGACGGGTTGATTTTTTACTTTCGGTCAAAATATCGTCTTTTAATCAGTTACTACAGACAAATCATCATGGTGAGTTACAGCGTCGAGCAACACGTGCAAACGATGTTTTAGAACAGTTAGAAGTTTATCCCAATTTTGGTCGAAAAATCAAAAATAAGCAAAATTGCCTGATTTATGCGATTTCAGCCTGATTTATGCGCCAAAGTCATCGAAAACTGGACCTTTCGAATCCGCGCCACCCAGCGAAGACGGGGCGGCCATTTGAACGATGTTATATTACTATAATAGGGCTCTCAAATAAAGATAAAACCTTATTGATATCTTGTTTTATTCAATTTTAAAATCGACCCGCCCTTAATGGAAAACCCTATAATACATTACCTTTGTTAAAAATAAGTTAAAATAATTTAAAATCGTTCATATCCTGGAAAAATATATCGTACCTTAACTCATTTAATTTCAAGACAGTTTAGGATCAAAAGTCGGCGTGAAATAGCAGACAACGAATGTAATACTAAATTTTCACTACGCAAAGTTAGGCAATTTCGTTGAAAATATATATTTCGAACTGCCAAAGCCAATTCAAAATGCTCATTTCATTTCATTTACCTATACAAAAAAATTAACAAATTTAAGACGAAAACACTTTTATGGTATTTGCAAAGTTAACTCATTTTTGGTTCCAAAGAAAATTAAAATAAACAACTGAGTCGAACGAACCTTTATTAGCGCGCTCTTCGTTTTTATTCCTGACTGTTACATTTTTTATTTCTGAGGGCCTCAGCAACAGCATACAGCAATCTCCAGTTGCCTGACCAAAAAAATCAGTTTAGCTTGCTGTCAAAATACTGAGGACAAACATTTTTGGATTCGCTGGATCATTTGTTTTGAATTTTATTCAGAATTTATTTTAATCCTATCAAAGTTTTTATTTCAGCGAATTGAAGTTGCAGAAAAAATTAGTAAAATATCAAAGGTACTGTGCACTGTTTTCTGTTTCTTAATTTTAGTAAATAGATATAAATATTCACTACTGAAAATGAAAACAATAGCTCTGATTTTCGAAAATGACCACTTGTGTAAATTGCTCTTTTTACAATAGTGGAAAAACTAAAGTACATTACATATTCGTATTATAATTGAATACAAAGATTCGTTTTCGTTGCGTTTCAAGAAAAGTGCGAACAATGTTCACGAGTGATTTTGATATGCCCCTGTTGTAAAAAAAATTATGTCTCTAACGGCCAATTTCTTCACAAAGTTCTAACCCTTAAAACTCGGTTTATCGAGAAATTAGAACTCATTTCTTCACCAAGTTCTAAGGTAAAATAATTCCGATTTAAATCTTGGTTTGAGTTAGAACTTTGTTATATTTGGACCCTCAAATTTCAGGGTTTAGCAACTTAGAACTCGGTTTCAAAATATTTTCATTTCTTCAAAACACTTGATATTGTTCGAAATTTAAGCTTGTAACATTAAAAAGGAATGCAATTTAAATCAATTAGGGACAAATTGGCAACTACCTACACAAGTACCATTATCGTGCAATGTTCAATGTTAAATTCCAAGAAAATTAATCGCGTGAATTTAAGGTGAATACATTCATTAGTTTGGGTTGTACAGTTCGAAGTTGATAAAATAGATGTAATTTTGAAACATATCCAAAGATTGCGCAGCAGTGTATGGTTTATGCAAAACTCATTGCAAAACCAGCACGTGTGCAATGCAATTACATATTATGTTTATTTATGCGAGCTCGCAGAATATCAGTGCTGCTGGTATCCTACTGAAGGTGGCGAAGCATATTTGACATCGCACCTGCTATAAGTTGCATACACAAGAAGTGCATCTACCAGGTATATTTTAAAAATCTAATTTGTTTTTTAATGCGTTGACAAACTTTTGTTTTTCAGCGCTTGATAAGATCTTGCAAATGGTTGCATCTCGCGACACACTAAACTTGCACCTGAGACACGCACACGATTTGTTGAAGGACGCTTCATCTAACGAAACATTGTTTATTTAATTGAAATAAAAAGTTGTCAAATTTTGTTGCATCTTATTGGTGTTATGTTTTTTATTTGAGTGGTGGTTTTAAATTTTCATTTGGTGGTTTTTGCATGTTTTGATTTTTGAGCTTATTTTTTTACTTAAAAGGAAAGGAAGCCGAAACATAAAGGTTGCATGTGCAAACTGCATCAAAATGAAAGGTACTATTTTTAATTATATCCATGGTCCAAAAAGATTTCCGCAAAATCATGCATTACCCATCACACACTTATTTTTGTCCCAAAAATGTTAACTTTGATGCACTTTGCATATGTTCACTTAATATATGGAGCTCCGGGCCCTTATCAAATTTTTGTACACCATATTCAAAAATCATAACAAGAATAGTAACGCAGAATCACACAAATCCAATTTTAAAATACCGAAAATAAAATAAATGTCACAAAATTCAAAAATGTGGTACTTATTTCAAATGAATAGACAGCAACAGAAATATAAAATGTCAAAAAACGTTACCGCCAAAGCAAAACTGATAGATATTGTTAAATTTGTCAATAGAATGTCAGAAATTTGTGTCAAAACAATCTACCGGGTGCTACGAAAAATTTAAAAAAACACGTTAGAACTCAGTTTCACTAAACCGAGATCTATAGTTCTAAAACTCAATAATGATTTTAGACCGAGTTTTAGGGAAATGATTTGAAGTGAAGAAATGCTCGAGTTCTAAATAATTTAAAAACTGAGTTTCAAAAATAAACCGAGAATTACTAGATCGAGTTTTAAATTTAATTTTAGAACTTTGTCAAGAAATTGGCCGTAAGACTGCCACCGATAAAAAAGTGAAAGGCACCTTACAAAATAAATTTGTACATCAAATACACCTAATATTTTTATCTTTCTTACCAGTAAGCCTTTCTAAAAAAAATAATGGACAAAGTTGTCGCTTTTCGTCAATAATTCCATCCAACTGGTCAAACGGTTCACCGCAAGGAGTTCCCAAATATCTCCTTTACCATAGCTATTGGCTTTTGCATTATGGGATTCATAGGTTACTTTGTAAAAGTAATCCACATCGAAATCAAAAACAATATTGTTCGATCGTAAATGTTGAATAAGTGCAAACAAAATCCTTTCATAAGAGGTTTTCATTATAGTTTTATATATTTATGTCTTTTATCGTTAATATGTGTTCTATAATGTGTTTAAAGATTTAATTTTCAGAAAAAAAAATGTTCTTTTTTTGAAAATCCCATTAGTTTTTACTTTACTGAGTGAAAATTTGGTAACAACTCCGCACTTTGATTTATGTTTGGTTTAACAGGTTTTGGCTGTCATCTCAAAACGGAAACTAGCCTATGCATATATTTTAAGATTTGAATGTATTATCATATGAGAAGTTTGTTGTTATGTCAAATTTGAAGTACGAGGAAGAAAATCAAAGTATCGTCGATTGACTACAAAATAATGTAGGTATTCCATTGCCATGAAAATTAAATTTCTTATTGAATTGAAGTTACCAACAATCAAATTCTCTATTGAATTCTAAATTAACAATCGAAAATCCTACTAGCTTTCTAAGTAACCAACTTTCTTTTGTTTTTCTATGTGGTTACTAAATAATTATTTCAGATCAACAGAATAATCTTGAGTTCTCGGGGGGGGCATGACCCCGTGACCCCCCCCCCCTGTATACGCCGTTGATCATTGGTCCTTACTTCTTCAAAAACGATTGCGTCCAGAGGGTATCAGTCAATGGAGAACGTTATAGATCCATGATAGAGGACTTTTTCGTTCCTGAATTGAATCGCCTTGATGTGGGGGAGCTGTGGTTTCAACAAATCGGTAAAACATGTCACTCAGCACGAGCCACAATTGATTTGTTGAAGAAAACGTTTGGGTAGCGCATATAGATTGCGGTTTGGACCTCCAGGATCGTACGATTTAACACCGCTTGACTGTTTTCTGTGGGGGTATGTGAAGTCGCTAAGCCGTGTAAGCCGATAAGCCAGAGACGATTGACGTCTTGAAAAACAACATTCGCCGTGTTATTGCCGATAAACAACCCAAATGCTGCAAAGAGTGATCGCAAATTGGACCTCAAGATTGGACTACATACATCCGACCCAGCTGCGGTAGACATATGCCAGAAATCATATATTCAAATAAAAATGGGAAAGAATTGTCTTTTAAATAAAGTCATTATGGCAATTATTACAATTTGTCTGAGTTTTTTTTTTTCATTTTATAGTTCTAAACCTTGAAAAAAAACACCCTTTATATTACAACTATTGCATTCTATACTTAAGATAATTAAATACTCGTTATAATGTCTTACCAGCAAAACTGCATAAATTTGTTAGTGATGTTCTTTTGTTGGTTGCGTTCGTGCAGTTCGTCAGTTAAAATTTTTTGAAAATTGTGTGTGCATATGTCCCATTCTTCTTGAATGTGAGAAAAGCACTCACTGTGACGATTATATTCTGAAAGTAAATTAAAAGAAAATTTAATTTTGAATGATAATGTGTAATGATTATGATAATTGGTAAAGAATTTATTCTTATCATGAATCCACCAGAGTTGCAAAAGAATAAACAATAAAGTTTCGAAAGACAATGTTTTGGGAAAAGACAAAGTTTTGGGAAAAGACAAAGTTTTGGGAAAAGACAAAGCTCTGGCAGCCAAAGTTTCACAAAAAAAAACAAATATATGAACGCTTTAATTATCTCGTTTAACGACTGTTTGCCGGTAAAAGAAGGAAGAACTTGAACAGTAAAGAGTATGGATTGAGGGCTATTAAAACACGGAGATATATTAAATTTAGGAAAACTCAAATAGATAAGGAAAGAGTGAAATAACAAATAATACAGTGTGTTGAATGGATATATATTTTCCTTTCCCATTAGTCGAGTACACATAATAAAGAAGATGGATCCATTTTCAAATCGAATAGTACGAACAAGAAAAGAAGGTGTCAATTTATTGGAGTAGTTTGAGATTATGCAAGTGATTTATACAGGGTGTGACAAAAAGCTTGAGCGTGTAGGTTAAGTCGAGGCAAGAAAAAATCGTATAAGGAGTGGGTCTATTCTACCTCTATTGGGCGGGAGGGGCAATGTTCTAAAAAATTGATTTAAAATTGAAAACAAATTATTAAAAAACAACGGCAACGAATGACTCGATATAAATGTTTGTTCAAACACCAGATGGTCCTAGGACTTTTACTCTTCACTCAGTGTTTGACTACTAACCCGAACATGTGGGTTCGAGCCCCAGTATAGGAAGCATTCTTTTCTATATTCCTTAGTTTCAACTGGATGCCACCCGTGGAATTTCATGAGATAATTTACATCTAAAGCCTAGTACTCAGTTGAAGTGAAAATGAATTTTCTATATAAAAGTGACACTTTTTTCACAACGATGAAATTCACAAAGAGAGCTGAGTTCACAAAATGTGAGAGCGAAATATGAACCGGTTCAAAATTAATTTCATTTCATAATTTTAGTTTCATAATTTTCATTTCCTGTGTGAAATGAAAAATAAAAACCATTTAAAATTCACGTGAACAATCATTATGAAACCATTATTAATTCTTCACGTGAATTTTTAGTCCTCAGTTTGCCAATTTGTAATACTCACTTTGAATTATAAAAAATTATTTGATTTATCTTATAGCTTTGACAGAATCTTGAAATGCTTGAGAAGACTATTTTAATTCCATAATTTGGTTTTTGGCTTGTCAGTAACACTTTATATTCAAAAATAAACGATCGTAAGATCCAAAATAAAGGCTCTCCCAAACCAATGCGGAACATTCGTTGCGGCGAAGAAACATCCGCATGTCAAAATTTATTTATGTACATGATGATATATGAGAGTGCCCACACCAACGCGGCGGAGAAACATATGAATTAATTTTGACTGACGAATGTTTATTCGCCGCAACGCATGTTTCGCATTGGTTGGGGAGAGCCTTAATTCTTTAGGCTTTTTTATTCAATTATAACAACTTTAATTTTAATTTATTGACAAATGTCACACTTTTCACACTATTCGTTTTTCCTAATATACATAGTTGCACTTCATTCTGACGGGATAATCTTTGGTACACTAATAGTTCACATCCTAAGTTTACTTTTAAAAGGTGTTTCCACGGTGGCAACACTGAAGGACCGGAGATATAAGGGTTGCCTTCTTACCATGTTTTAACACGAAATTTCACATAAATTAGCCTATAAATCGAGAACCAGACATCGGTTGATGGCGTGAAATGTATCGTTGGGTTCGGAATACATAAGGAATATGTTCGTTTCTTGACCCCTCCCCCAACCCTTGTACGCGGGGCGATCAAAATACCCTCAGCGGATAAGGATTTTCATTATATTATTGAAGAAAGGTTACGAAAAAAGGAAAATAGTTATAAGATGAATATTCCTCTAAATTTTAAGATGAGCGTCGACGTAAAATTTCATACTCTACAGCATATCCGCGAAGTCCATTTTTATCCATTTATTAGTTTTTTGTATAATCGCTTTCAAAATGGGGTGAGGGGAAGGTGGACCTCAGGGTAATTTTCAATGCCCAGTCTTAAGCAATCAAAATAATTTCAATATTATTTCCCTAGAAAAAGTTATAACTTTTTTATAAAATGACGACTAAATTTTCAGTGAAACAAGCATAACATTACCAAATTTCAATGCTATGGTGATGAAACTTGGCACAAATGTCTCATTTGTCATGAAAAATAAGAGTCAAAAGAGTCCATACAAATATCTGGGGCTAAAGGATGTTTTTTTGAGTGAAAAAGAAAATTGAAAAACTATGCCCCTTAAACCCCCCCCCCCCAGAACTAGTACGTTGATGAAAGTTGGTAGGAATGTTCTGTTTTGTATTGTTACCAAGAATAAAAAAATTTAAATCAAATATCTATTGTCAAAGGTGGTTTTTGAGGGAAAATTTGTTATCTGCTCTACTCAAAAAATACATTAATTTTTCCATAAAAACGACGATTACTTTCTTGATGGTAATTGTATCGTCTTAATTTTACTTAAATTGGATTCAGCGATAAAAAATACTTTAAAATCATGTTCCACATTATATATTTGTACCTCGATTACATAAAAATAAAATGTTGGGTTTATAACCCATATTTTCCTTCCGCCTAAAAAAACACCCCTGAAACCAAATATTTGCATGGATTTAGTTGAGTCTTGGTTCTAAAAAGAAATGAAACATTTCTACCAACTTTCATCAACATACTAGTTTTGGGTGGGGTTAACTAGTAATAGTTATTCACTTTTCCATTTCACTCAAAAAAAACACCATTTCGCCCCAGACATTTTTATGGACTCTTTTGATTCTTATTTCTAACTATACAAATGTGTGCCAAGTTTCATCACCAAACCATTGAAATTTGGTAATGTTATGCTCGTTTCACTGAAAATTTAGTCGTCATTTTATGAAAAGGTTATACATTTTTCTAGGGAAATTATATTGAAATTATTTTGATTGCATAAGAATGGGCATTAAAAATTACCCTAAGTCATGTGCCATATGCTTAGATTATACCAAGACGAATATATATAGTGGTTAAATATACTTCCACCTTTCCCTGTCCCCATTTTGAAAGCGATTAAACAAAAAACTAATACATGGATAAAAATGGACTTCGGATATGCTGTAGATTATGCAATTCTTCGTCGACGCTCATCTTAAAATGTTATGAATATGCATTTTATAACCATTATTTTCTGACAAATAAAAACCCTTATCCACCGAGGGTTTTGCTCCCCCCGCGTACAAGGGTGGGGGAGGGGTAAATTAATTAACTTATTCTTAATCCAACGAGACATTCCACGATATCAACCGATTTCTGGTTCCCGATTTAAAACATGGTCAGCAGTCAGAACGCTTCTTAAAAATAAACTGAGGATGTGGACTATTAGTGTACCAAAGCTCTCCCTTAACGCCCTATCTATAGTGGTCGTACGTTGCGAAATTAAAATTATGAAATGACATTAATTTTGATCCGGTTCATATTTCGCTCTCACATTTAGATACTCAGCTCTCTTTATGAATTTCCTCGCTGCGAAATAAGTGTCACTTTTATATAGAAAATTCATTTTCACTTCAACTGAATACTAGCCTTAAAGTACGAGCACTAGGAAATAATAATAGAGTTTTGGAAAATGTGACATTTGTCAATAAATTAAAATAAAAGTTTTTTTAATTGAATAAAAAAGCCTTAAGAATTATTTTGGATCTTACCTTTATTAATTTTTGAATATTAAGTGTTATACTGACAAGCCAAAAACGAAACTATTAAATTAAATAATTCTTCTCAAGCATTTCAAGATTCTATAAAACTATCAAATAAATCAAATTATTTTTTTCATTCAAAGTGAGTATTAAAAATTTGCAAACTAAGGACTAAAAATTCACGTAGAGAATTAATTATTTTAAACAATTTTTTTTATAATTTTCGGTTTGAAAATTAATTTTTCAAAATTTATTTAAAAGATAACGGATTTCGGGCTTTGCAAAAAGGTATAACAGGTCATTTAATGTGTTGCCGTTGTTTTTATAATTATTTGTTTTCTTTTTTAAGTCAATCTCTTAGAAAATTTCCCTTCCCACCTAAACGAAGGAAAATAGACCCCCCTTCCACTTCTTGTCTCAACTAAACCTACACGCTCAAGCTTTTTGTCACAACTAAGGTGAATCACCATGTTGAAAACCCGTTAAGAAAAAACTTATTTTTCTCGAAAACGGCTCCAAGATTTTGGTTTTCAAATTTCTCGTTCTCGGCTACAACGATTTCAAACGAAATGTTTATACAAGAGCTCCTTCACATTTCAAACAATGTTGAACATACAAAAAATGATTTTTGGATTTATAAAAAAAACACTGATTTTTTTTTGAAAGTTCATTATCTTGAAAACGGGTTAATGAATATGTTTTTATTTTGTTTAAAACTGTATTATATAAAATACTTAAAGTTGGCATACCAGATTTTATTTTTGAAACTGGACAACAAATTTTTTGTATACCTACCTAACTTTTTTTTTTTAACCGCTCCAACGATTGTCGATTTTTTTTCCATGAATTTATGTTTATCAAACAAATCAGATGACATTATCTACTTTATTGTGAGGTCTAACTTTTTAAACCATTAAAAAAACAAATGTCTAGTAATTTATAAAAATAGTTTATTTCATTTTTTTATGATATCATAATATTTTGGAACCAATGCATATCGTCGCTGTTTAAGGAAACCGACATAACTCAAAAAACACGATTTTTGAGTTAATGATGTCAATCCACTAAACAAAATTCTCTATCTTTCTGTCAAAAGTCAAACTGCCATTACCTTAGCACTTCGGAATCCCGCTAGATGGACTTTGGTCCAAATGGCACATCTTTCGTTTTCATTGTTTGTTTATGATCAACAATGACATAATTTAGTTTCTGCCATTTTGAGGTGAACAGAAGTGTTTTTAATGTGAAAAAGTGGTATATATACGTGTTGTGCCAAAGATTTATCGTTAAATTTCAGCGAAAAAAGAACTAACTTGTGTTGGGCCAGTTTTCACAATAAGGTAAGTACAGTTCTATAACTTATTTTATGATTTAAAACAAAAAAATCCACTTTTCCTGATAAGTTTTAAAAAAAATGTGTTTTGCATTTGCACTTTTCAAACTTATGCCGTTTTTCTTTATAATATTTTTGACTAATCTAATAATATCAAATAAATTTTACAGTAATATATTTTATCAAGTGATGCCATTGTTTACTTTTGCCAACTGAGTGTTGAACTAAGTCCAAAATAAAAAAAACCTTATGTGAATGACATAATTTTTTTGCGGAAAAATGACTTTATTAGGAGAGGGTTTGAGAAATATTTAATTTTTGCATCTTTTTCATACATTTTTTAATTTATTTTGTTGAATTCCAATAAATAAAATATTGAAATAGCTAACCTAATGTTTTAAAAAAATAAAACAATGAAAAATCGTATGACTTAAAAACTTTAAACTCATTTTCTGAAGAATCAAATTTTTGAGTTATGCCGGTTTTCTTTTAGATCGACGATATGTACTTGTCTTGTACATCATCAATTTTTAGCTACGTTAAAGTTGTTAGCTTCGAGAGCAAGTTTGTGCGATACTGTCGTGTCCATTTTTACTTCTTTTTTTGCATAAGAAATTAACAATACATTGGAAACTTATTACTATGTAAATTTAAATATGAACCCTCGAAATGCCCTGCTCAGTTTGTACATAATTAGAAATAATGGTCTGTTGATTAAACTTGGAAGAAATATTTCATTTCTCATGAAAATCAAAAATAAGAAGTGTCTATAAAAATAAATCTATTATGAAAGGCTGTTTTTTGCAAGAGGGAGGAAAAGGTGTGGGGCTATACTAAAAAAACTTGTGATAAAATTGCTTCCCTCATGAAACTTGGCACACATTTTAAAAGTGTCACGGGAATCAGGATTTAAAACACTTAATACAAATTTTATGGAGTGAAGGGTTTTTTTTAATTTAGCGGTACAGTGCCGATATTTGAATTCTGTTTGTCCCGATTTACAAAATATCCCGATTTTGTCCCGGTTTTTTTTTGTAAGCCATCTCCTATTGTTATAACGTTGGTGACAGTTTGCTGCTTTTTGAAAGAAGCAAACAGTGAATGAAACATCTACGTGCATATTATATGTAAATTAACTAGGTAATTATTCTCTATTGGAAGAGTAGGGGCCCGGCCCGTAACACTTTAAATTTGTCTATAGCAAGACGACTTTTTGGCCCGTTTCTGCGTTGGCCACGTATCTATCTACAAAAAGAAATTTTTTTGACGTAAACTAGTTATTTTTCTCATTTGGATAAATATATGTAGGTAACATATGTGTGTAGTTATGAAAGTGTATTGATTTCTAATCTATGTATGTTTCTAAAAATCTATGTATGTAGGTATGAAGTTTAAGTATAATAATTAAAAAAAAAGTTTGAACGTTGTATTTTTTTTAAGGGAAATCCTGTGTTTATTGTTTACGGATTCATAAACAAATTTTGTAGGTACGTGTTAAACACAGAAACGGGGTATGTTACATAGATCCCCGACACTAAATAAAATAAATAGATTATTGACCATTATATTGGAATCGTTGTTGTCTACCGTCATGAGTTTTAAATTCCTGCGTGGGCATTTATTATTTTTTAGACGTCCAGTAAGGTATTTTCATTGCATATGCATGCATACATTTGTACATCTATCTTCTATCTATCTTGTTTAATGTTTGTTCAACACGGCAAATCACTGAATATTCTTCAACGATAATATTTGAAATTCTGACATAACGTAGCATTTAAGTCTTCGAGTATATTTATACATATACTTTTTGCTGTCATAGGTATAATGCCATTTGTTGAAAGTAAATCGATAATGCAACACATGCTACCTTTTTATGACAGGGTTACATGCTGCATCATGTGTTGTTGAGCCAGTAAGCATGAATTCAGTTTGTTAAAAAAACCAAAAATAACAAACGCAAACAAAAAACAAAGCAGCTAGCACTTGATTCATGGACGTCGAAGAAATAATTTAGAAAAGTTGATAACTTTAAAATGTTTATACAGGGTGATTCACCTAAGGTGTGACAAGTAGCTTGAGGATGTATAGGTTTGGTTGAGACAACAAATAAAATGATATGAGAGGGGGTTTCTATTATCCCTCGTTTAGGCGGGAGGGGAAGTTTTCTAAAAAATCGACTTAAAACAGAAAACAAATTAAAAATAAAAACACTTACAATGCCAGGTTATACCGTTATACCTATCTTTCTTTAAACCCAGAAATCTCTTTTTTTTATTTTCTTTTTAAATATAATTCTTTTAATGAACAGTTGTTGAAAAAATAATTTTCAAACCCAAAAAATAAATTAAAAAAAAAACAATTATTATCATCAACGTCTTTCTTGGTTAGTTTCTTTATTTTTTAATATTTTTTACAAATAAAAGTCCTAGAAACATCCAGTTTTAATTATTTGACTAGGAATTCATAAGAACACTGAATTTGAAAACAAAAATAATACTTAATTGTGTAAAATTTTGAACAAAAAAAAAAAATAGTTTGATATTTTGTCTTTATGTATTTTTTCAAAATTTTGAGTTTGAAAAATATTTTTTTCAAAAACAGTTCATTAAAAGATCTTTATTTAAAAATAAAATAAAAGAAGAGAAGAGATTTCTGGCTTTAAGGAAAGGTATAACAGGGCATTTTGAGTGCTACCCTTGTTTTTTTAAAATTGGTTTTCTGTTTTAAGTCACTTTTTTTAGAAAACTGTCCGTCCCGCCTTAATAAGCGGAATATACCCCCCTCCTAGACGATTTTTTTCTTGTCTCAACGAAACCTACATGCTCAAGCTATTTGTCACACCTTTATCTAAAGGTTGATTACTTTTTTAAAAACTGTAAGAAAGTTTTTAAAATTTTTTTTTTCATAAATTCACACTAGGTCAAGAAATCAATTAGCACCTATTTTGTTTAGCTCAAAATACTATAGCTAAGCATTTTAAGCAATTAATTTCATGCTCTTATATATCTTTTTAATATCCAAATGTTTTTACATAAATTGTGTTTTAAAAATTACATTATTGAACCATAAATATTTGAGTGTCCGTTATTTCCCAAACTCATTTTTTTTTGAAAGATAAAATTATCCAACTAATAAAATTGCTTCCGATTTCAGACATTAAAGTGTCATTCGTTTCTTTAGTGACCCAGAAATCCTTCTGACGGGAAGCCAAATCGGTATAGGAGTCAAAGTTGATATAACTGATCCATTAGACTATCAATTAGCAATAACATCAGCGTCACATTGCGATGAACTGATGTTTCTTTAATCATATCCAATAGTGATCCAAAGATATATTAATGCAATCCTTAAAGTTAGTATCTTGCTTGGGTTGCTATAATGCTTATATAAGCAAATATGGAAAGGCTTATATTGCAAACGCCATGACTCCATTTTGCCACCATTTGCAATTCAAGTAAAACGTGTTATGTGATTGTAATAATTAATTTGTAATAATGCGAATGAGCGCACGCTTTTTTAGTTTTGCAAAAATGTGGGCATCTTTATTATTTGCATAAATAATTATGTGCAATGAAAACATTAGGCTCTTATGTTAATTCAAGTGCGGCAGGCTTAAACGCTTTCAATAGATTTTTTTTTAGATAAATTATGAGTTATAAAATCCTTTGAGAAAGTCAATCGATTTTAATGCTATTTATTTCATATAAGAGATTGGCCGAGCGGTTAGCGAGCTCTACAAGTAGTGCGAGGCGTCATGAGTTCGACCCCTAGGCTTCCTCTACTTGTTTTTTTTTTTAATTTTTCTTCACACTCTATACTTTACTCCTTTAGCACTTCATTCGAAATCTTAGAATGTTCTTCATAGCAACTGAATTTCCTTCTTTAACGTGCTATATGAGTTAAAAAGTTCTCCTTTTTAACTCTATGGAGTACTAAAGAGAGATTAAATGAGTGCAATAAACGATTATAAATAGCTTCTATGGATGAATATTGGAGAAAAATTGTTAGTTTGGTATTGACCAAAAAAAAAATTTTCCGAGGTCATTAACCCGTGCCTCTAAGGTCATACTTTTCCCATGTAAAATCTTATCATATGCTACAAAAAAGAATTGAAGAATGTTCAGTGTAAATTTGATTTCTATGGTGATACGACTTATGTTACAATGGAAATAGATAAAAGAAAACACCGTATATTACCTACATACCTCAACTGTAATAACTGGGAAAGTTGGAAAGTGACTTTGAGACACTAAAAGAGATAATGATGTGTGAAAACAACATGAACACGTTACTAATAGGAGATTTAAATGCTAGAATAGGGAAAAAAGAAGGAACGGGAAATACATTAGCCGGGTTCAGAGATGGCAAAAATGCCAATGTTTTCGATTTTTTTTACATTTGTTACGGCTGCTACAAAAATAAGGTAGTAAATGTAGTTAAATGTAGTTAGCGTAGTTAAATGTAGTAAACGTAGCGTAAAACGTCAAAATGTAGTTTGGATTGTCATTTCAACCTCAAAATTAACAAATTGAAATAATATCAAAAAATATTTATCGACATTAATATTAGTATTAAGAACATGAACGATAGAAATAAATCGGATTATGAATTTGCATTTTTCTTTTATTGAATTTCAAAAACCTTATTTTAGCCCATTCATGCAAACACATTTGGATCTTTTGCCATTCAATGTTGTCTGCTCGTAAATTGTTTTCAAATTATTTTTGAAAATAAACGTTTTATGTGCAGGTAGCACACGTAACAAATGTAAGTAGTATATGAAACAAATCAGGCGTGTAGTTTACTCAATTAACTACGCGTAGTTAATCGAGTAGATTACCTGAGGTTACCTACTCTGCCATCTCTGACCGGATTTAATCGACAGTCTAATAGGGCCCATACACTACACATCCACATGCCTGCATGCGCAATACAGTGATTGCACATGCAAACTGCGAGTGTATGGTGTTGATTGTGCATGCGGCATGAGTGATTTCAAAATAGTTTGATATTTTCTTGTTTGTGCATGCAAGCATGTTGGTCGGTTACTAGTCTTCGCAAACAACATCGTCGCACGACCCATCTTCGCAAGCAACAACTTCACAAAACAACATCCCCGCAACAACATATCCTCGCAAGGACACATCTTCGAAATGACACATCACCACAACGACAAATCCTCGCAACGACACATCCTCGCAACGACTAATCCCCGCAAACAAAATCTTCAATGTCACTAATATACGAAAGCCACTGACCAAGGTATTTCTTCCCTCGGCGCGGCGGGCGCTTGAGTTGGCAACAAACAGGACAAATGATGTTGTATAGCAATGGGTTAGGTGATTTAGTAGAACGCGAGTGGAATAGCCAATATGAAAATGGGGGGCCGATTTTATGTGATGGTAAATAACATATCCATGAGGAATCTATAAATATTGTTGTTTTTGGACCAATTTATATAAAATTGAAATATGTTGTAGCTGACACACAATTATGGAAGAAAGAAATACTTTAAAGTTAGGATGGTTCAAAAAAATCACCAACGTTGTTTTTGGACCGATTTCAATAAAACTGATATATGTTATAGCTGAGAAACATTACTTCACGGTGTAACATAGCCTCAAAAATAGAAAAATTTGGGTGAAGGCTAACATTGAACTCAGGTTTTATCGAAGATTAAAAAATATAATAAAAAAAAATGAAAGATTAAAACTAGATTTTGAAAAAAAAAGATAAGTAAGTTATTAAAAATTCGTATTTTTGGATAAAACATTTAAATTCAAAGAGCACCTAGATCTCTTGAGAAGTATAATTTTGAAATTTCTGCTGCTGAATAAAACTCACTCTTGTGTTAATTGTATTTGAGAGGTTTATTCTTCAAAAATCATAAATATTTGTAGGTATAAAAGTACATTAATGACTTGACGTTTCTTACTATTTTTAGCAGGTACTTGAAATCCAAATTGCAAAATGAGGTGAATACGAAAACGAAAGCAGCAAACGGCGATGCTTCAAGGTATATGACACCTTTCTAGCACTGTACGTTTGTGGAAAGTGTTACCTGAATGTATATTCCTCTACACTCTATTTCCCGCATTTTTTAACATCTCAAGGGTAAATTCAAAACCAACTTTTTTGTGCCTGTTTTTTTGTAATAGGGGGTGAATTTAGGGTTGACTACAGCAACTTTTGGGGACTTAGGCAGAATTTTTGTGCTGCATATGTCCATACTGTGAAAAACAGGCCAGCTGTTTTGGCACTTAGTGAAACCCAGGTAGGGGAAAATACCGATCTCTCGGAATTCAGCGTACATGGTTATAGCGTAGTGCCTTTATTTTTTTCTCATCATGGTCTCGTCGTGTATGTTCGAAACGATGTAGCTTATCAGCTTCAACCACAATATGGTTCTTGTTTGAATACAAACTTTAATTTCATGTGGTTTAAATTCACCGTCCATAAGTGCATCATCCATACTTGTTTTATTTATCGTAGTCCTAGTTTGGATGGTAATTCGACATCCAATGAACTCGATGCACTATCCGACTCTATCCAGAGAATTATTTCCCATTTTCCGCACAGTGAAATCGTTGTTACGGGCGATTTCAATGTACATAATTCTTCGTGGCTTCGCTATTCGGGTCAGACAACACCCGAAATAAGGTACACCAAGATTTTTGCTGAGTTAAACAATTTAATTTAGCTTGTTGACGATCCTACTCGGATTCCTGACGTCAATCCGCTAACACTCTAGACTTGTTCCGTACCTCTGACCCTGATAAATACACTATTAGTATATTATCGCCTCTAGGCACATCAGACCATTGTGTCATATCTGCAAATTTCTCATGCCAACGAAATCCAGTTAGAGAAAAAACTCCCAAGAGAACCGTTTGGCAATATGAGAAAGTCAACTGGGATGGTCTTAATGATTTTTCCAGGAGCCTTAGCTGGTCACTATGCTTCCTCGATAGTGACGTAGATGCCAGTACAGATATGATCACAAATTTAATTCTTTGTGGAATGAGAAATTTTATCCCGAATAGGGTAAAATCTATCAAACCCAAAGAAAACTCATGGTTTGATTCGAGCTGTAAAGAGGTTATCAGGATCAGAGAAGTAAGCTCCCGTTGTTATAAGGCCAACCCTACTGAGGAAAACCGACGAACCAAATTTTTACATGATCAAAAGTTACGGCAAAAAATACTACAATGTCCCAAAAGTAGTAAAAATTGTTGGTCATTTGTAAAAAACATACGAAACACAAACTCGTCCTCGGTTCCAACGCTCGTCTTCAATGATACTCCTTTTGTCAGCTCACTAGATACAGCCAATTTGCTTGCAGCACAGTTTGCTGTTAATTCAACGCTGCCAGAAAGTTTTATGACTCCTCCTGTACTTGAGAGCGTAAATGGTTTTATGGGACAAATCTTCTTTCGCACTCGTGCAGTTGCTAGAGTTTTAAAAGATCTCGACGTTCACAAATCCGCTGGCCCGGATAGTATCCTTCCCATTGTTCTGAAGAGGTGTTCTTCAACGCTGGCAAAACCACTGCGTAAGCTTTTTTATCTTTTCTACTCTACTGGACTCTTTCCGAGTGGATGGAAACCAGCATTTGTCCAGCCTGTCCCTAAAAAAGGCGTGTCTTCTTCCCCACCCAACTATCGACCAATTGCGCTTACGTCTCTTCTTTCCAAGGTCATTAATTTTCAGCTAAAAAAATATCTCAAAAAACGAAACCTTCTAAATGACTGGGAGAACGGCTTTCATAGCAATAGGTTCACTGGTGATCTGATGGTATATCTTACCGAACAGTGGCACAAATCTTTACATCGTTTTGGAGAAAGTAAGATTATTGGGCTTGATATTTCAAAAGCATTTGATACCAACCCAAACAGCAAATTAAAATTTCAAAACCTTGCTGGCTTAAATTCAAATAATTAACTGAATTCAAAGGAGGCGGCAAGAAATACGCCAGAAATCTCAGGCATAAAATAAACATTTAAAATATTTTTTTCTTCCATAATTGTGTTTCAGCTTTAACATATTTCAATTTTATCGAAATCGGTCCAAGAACAACAAAGTTGAAATTTTTTTGCACCACCCTAACTTAAAAATATTTTTTTCTTCCATAATTGTGTGTCAGCTACAACATATTTCAATTTTATATAAATCGGTCCAAAAACAACAATATTTATAGATTCCTCGTGGATATGTTATTTACCATCACATAAAATCGGCCCCCCATTTTCATATTGGCTATTCCACTCGCGTTCTACTAAATCACCTAACCCATTGCTATACAACACCATTTGTCCTGTTTGTTGCCAACTCAAGCGCCCGCCGCGCCGAGGGAAGAAATACCATGGTCAGTGGCTTTCGTAGATTAGTGACATTGAAGATTTTGTTTGCGGGGATTAGTCGTTGCGAGGATGTGTCGTTGCGAGGATGTGTCGTTGCGAGGATTTGTCGTTGCTAGGATGTGTCATTTCGAAGATGTGTCCTTGCGGGGATGTGTCGTTGCGAGGATGTATCGTTGCGAGGATTTGTCATTGCGGGGATGTGTCATTTTGAAGATGTGTCCTTGAGAGGATGTGTTGTTGCGGGGATGTTGTTTTGTGAAGATGTTGCTTGCGAAGATGGGTCGTGCGACGATGTTGTTTGCGAAGATTAGTCGGATTCCCCAAGCATGTGTGTTGTATGTGCTGCATTTGCTCAGTTAAGTGGTTGATTAGAGAGTAGAGAGAAAGAGATAGAGAGAGCTTGTCATATTGAGAAGTAGTCTAGTCAGCGATGATCACACGACTTAACATTGAACATTTTGCATGAGTAAGTAAGTAAGTAAGTAAGTAGTAAGTAAGTAATGTGTTTATTTAGGAATTCAATAGAAAGTAGGTACATATAAACATACAATTTTGTTGTTTTGTTTATATATAGATATAAGTTATGTTTTATATATGTAGATTAAGTATGACATTAAACATTGTATTTTGCATCAATGGCTCGGTTGAGCCGTCTGTTGTGATGAAATATCCTTATTTAAGTTGTTCCTTATGTTAGTAATAGTATTATGTTCCTCATGTTAGTAATAGTATTAGTGCTGCTGTTGCCGTTGTTGTAGATGGTGTCATTTATGTTGTTGCTTTTGTGACTGTTGTCATAGATCTCGTTGTTGGTGTTCATGTCATTGTTATTGAGGCCGTAGTTCATGTTATTATTGGTGATGGTGTTACTGCTATTGTTTTTGTTGGTGTTGTTGTTGTTCAAGCTGTTGGTGATGTTGTTGTATAATAATAAATGATGCTAAACAACAAAAAAAAAAAACTGCTGTTGGCGAATGTTTCGCGCCGCTTTCGCGTTGGTTTGGGAGAGATACTTCATACTAACAGCTGATATCTCACCTGTTCATTTTCTTAGGTTTCGTTTGGTTTGGTTACATACGCGGTTTTGGTCGTTCGAAAACGTATCAGATGCTAAAGTAGATACCATATGGCTGCCTACCACTCGAACGTGGCCATTCTTTTATGATTCTTTAGTAAGACTTAACAAGCCGTATCGAAGTATTCAATAAAGCTTATTGAAAATGGTTACAGAAAACTTTTAAAGGCAGCAACTTATATAAAATTTTTATACAGCCTTTTTAAAGTGACATCTTCAATCATCTTCTGAAGCCTATTCGAGTGACAGCTCGCATACTCAGTAAGTCTTCTTTTTCTTATTTTTATTGGGCTTTAAATAAGTAGTTATCCAGCTCGTTACATGTATAAGAAATTTAAGTCCGCCAAAGGCTGTACCGAAGCTTTATATAAAGTGAAACCTGCGGCACATCAATATAAGCTAAAAGAAGCTGAATTGTTAGTTGGGATGTTCACGTGTCGGCAAACCATCCGCTTCATTTGTTCTTGCGCCTGATTAAAAAAAACGAAAAATATCGTGTATCACAGAGTGCTTCAATGAAAAGAATCAACCAAAGTCCAAACGCCTTGCTGACACGTCAATAAAATAATTAATTATGTTACTTTTACTGAATTTTTATTTTATCCTAAAAAAATATTTAACTTAATAAATTGTTTGCATTTTTTATATTACGTTAACAGGATCATTAATAAATTGTTTACTAAAAGTTAATACAACACTTATTGACTTTAAGGCGGTACGAAGTTCGCCGGGTCAGCTAGTAATATAATAAAAATCATTTAATCTAAATCTGAAAATCTAAAAATCTAAATCTACTTTTCCCATACAAATTTGTATTGGAATTTTACACTCTTCACATTTTATTTTTTTTCTCTGGAACTATAACAATTATTCCAAATTTGTTTGAGAATTCTGAACTGCATTTAAAAATGTATTTAAAAAATTTAGTTTATAATTTATTTCGATTAATTTATAATATAATAATATAATTTCGATTAATATATAATATAATAATATAAAATACTAAAATATTGTATATTTTTCTCTCTCGATCCTCAGCCGTTTTTATTGTTTTTTTTTTTCATAAAATAATAAGTTTTTTAAAAAATTGACTTAAAAAAAATAACGAAAACAAATTAGAAATAATTTATTTCGATTTTTCAAAATATTAAATATTTTTATTTTGTATGTATTTATTTTTTTTTTCTTACCAAATAAAGTTTTTTTTTATTAATTTTTGAATGTGGGTTTTTAAACCAGATATTGGTCAAAACAAATCATTTAAAAAAAAAAACTCGAATATTGGGTGGTTAAATTTTGATTGAAGACGATGCTTTCTCCGCCAGTGGGAGAACTTAATAGTCTGAATTTTGATCAGATTATGGTGAAGGCTGTGGTGTTTACAACCAGTAACATTCCTCAAAATAATTTGTTTTTACAGAACATACTATTATGTACAGTAGGTAAAATAAGAAGATGGAGAAATTTAAATATTAAATATTAATATAGTATAAACATTTACAATTTGTTTCAGCTTGTTTTGAATTTTCAAGGAAAATAACTCAGCATCAACATTAATTTTGCGTTTGAGTTTCGTTTGGCCAGGCGACTCTATCCCACTTAACTGTGCGTGTGCCTTCTGCTTATGTTGAGGAGGGGACTCGCAATTTGTATGACATACCATGTCAGTAATTAAAGTAATTAATTTCATACCAATTGGGAGTCCCCACCCCCAACCTAAGCGTAAGACACAGTTAAGTTGGATAGAGTCGCTTGCCCAAAAAGAAACTACAACGCAAAAATAATGTTGTCGGCTGAGTTATATTAGGTACTTGAAAATTTAAAACAAGCTGAAAAAAATAAAGAAGTTGATACATAAATATACTAAGTATGTGTACCGTACATAATGTACCTTTACATTTTTTAGAACAATGTTACTGCTTAAAAATTGCAACTGAGCCGCTTTCATTTTACTCTTTGTTTTGTTCGAAAATGTGATTATTTTTTGGTAGCTTTGTTTCCAGGTCCATGGTTTGCCTTGGGATTTTATCATTATCAGGGGTAGAATCAATTGTGTTGATTGTCGATTTGAAAATAGCTGTCTTTATCACATCTATAGGCAAAGATAGAGAGAGCAATCATCAAAACGACAATCAACACATATGATAATCAACTATCACCATAGCCGATTCCATCCCAGATTTTTAGAACAACCAACAAACATGCCATCTTGGATTCAATAATAGAAACTCGATATAAAATCAAAAATAAACCCAGAAATAAGTAGGTATATTAAATTTTGGTTTCGAAATTTAAGTTCCTAAATTAAGTTCGGAAAAAGTTCAACTGAGTGCGACCTAACCTACATGTGAATGAACAACTCTGGACTTCAAAATAAAAATATTAGAAAGAAAGAGTAGATGAGTAAGATATACCTGTGTGTCACATTACTCATCGATGCTAGAAGCTGTTGCTAATATTTTGCAGGGCATTGACCAAAATCTGCCAACAGTAAAAGATCAGGTCAATGTTTTGAATAAATTGTTGCAACAAAATCGAGAGGATGCCGACAATTGCTTTAAATCTCTATGGGAGGTAATCTACCAATGCTTGAGTGAATCAGGCATAGATTTAAGCTGTCCAAGAATAATTCAAAAACAAATCCATCGATCAAAAATGTTCCCGCTTCTCCCTCCCCAAAGTTATTTAAGAAAAGCTATTTATATTCCATACATTGATTCCCTGATAATGTCGCTAACAGAACGCTTTTCACAAGAAAATGAAGCTGCATTTTCACTTTTTGAACCATCATCAAAAAATATGCAAATTATGGATTCTCCAGAATTTGTTATAATTATACAAAAAATAATGGAGAAATATAGCTGATTTCTGGATAAATATCTGGCGGAGTCCAAGATGTGGTACAGTTTTAACAAAATGCAGACTAATGGAAATGATTGTTCAAACATTTCCGATTTATTGAACAGTGTAGAGGAATTTTATCCATCGATTTTTTCAGCTCTTTGTATAGGGCTCTCAATTCCAGTAACTACGTTCATCGAAATATTGTCAAAGAACAAACAAACTTTTACAACGAAATAATTGACCGTTTTGGAAAAGAGCCCAGGCGGTTGCAGTTGCTATTCACTAAGTAACAAATGTTGAAGAAAAATCATATATTTGCTTCCTTTACTTTAATAATTATTTAACGTCAACACGAATAAAATGTCACATTTTCTAGTCCTAAAATAAAATCACTTACACCTGACCTATGCCTAGACAAAATAAATAAACTTTTAATACAAAAAAACACCGAATTCAAAAATTGCATATTCATTTGTTATCTGCCACCCCCCCCCCCCCCTGGAAAATTCCTGCGGGCGCCTATGTTCCCCTTACTCTCTTCTTGCCTACAAACTAAAAATTGCTATGGCAACTCAGTTTCCTTGTGTGAATGGAGACTTTGACGATTCTACTAATATTTAGAAGTTGATTTATTATTAATTATTATTTATTATTATTATTGTTCACCGTTACCAAAATTCAAAGGAACTTAAATACACATTGGTTTGTCGGTGTGTTGTAAGAGTGTGAATTCACCAAGGTTTCAAAACAAAATTGTACGAAGATCGACGATGAGGGTTGTCTCCTTACCAAATTATAACAACGAAATTCCACATAAATTGGCCTATTAATCTAGAACCAGATATCGCACGATGACGCGGAAGGCTCGTTGGATTCAAAATAGTTAAGGCTATAGGAATTTATTATTTTGTTGGATTCTCCTCCACCCTTGAGCGCTAGGGGCGCAAAATAACCCCGTTTTTTTTGGTTTTTGTTTTTTTAGAAAATAATGTTAATTATGTACAAAATGATAAGATTGGTGTCCACGCAGAATTTCATACTCTACAGAATATCCGAAACCTACCTAAATAGCTCAGGCAAAATGTACAAAAAAATGGCCAATCTGCCAAAAAATCCAACTGAAGGTTTTTAAATACAATTGTCTTTATTTTGGCATAAGAAATACTGCGCGGCAATAGTTATTCAAGGATAAATGGCGAAAAAAGTGTTTCATACAAAACTTGTAGATTATGTCATTCGCCAAAAAAAACGTTATGACAATTTTTTTCTTAAGACCCACTGTTAAGAAGATATCGACACTTCAAAAAACTCAAAATGCCGAAAATGGTCGTTTTTCACGTATAACTCCTCCTAAACGGTAAACATTTTTGAAAAGATCTGAATTCAAAGATTTTACATTATGCGCATCCCTACAAGCAAACATTATTATTTTTTCTTTCTTAAAAACAACCGTTTTAAAGATATAATTTTTTTTTAAGTTTGACAAAAAGTACAAATTTCTGCTTTTTTTTAAATTTTCACCGTAAAATGCAAAACGCATCAAAATTCAGGTATAATTTTATAAAAATAACACAACTTTTTTTATGGTGGTTGTGTTTCATAAGACTGGGCCCTAAAACAACCCTAAAGTCATGTACAGGGCAAGTTTTTCTATGTTAAAACATATTTTTTTTTCGATAAACAAAGAAGAAATCAATTGAGCTAGTTTTTCGAATCAGTAAATTTCCTTCAAAATGACATTCAATCATTAGAGCATATTTTTGCATATTTTAATATAAATGCATAAAAAATGCATTATTGGACAAGTGTATATTTTCGAAATATTCGGAAGATTTAAAAATTTAAATAACTACTTTTGCTAAATTTTCGATTCCAACTTTTATAGAAATGCCAACTTGGCAGCACTAAACACAATTAACCCTTTCGGTACGGATGCGGTACAAGACAAAGAACATTTATATGGACTTGTACCACTTCCGTACCGAAAGGGTTAAAGCATTTAATTAAAAAAAAAAATAATAATTTTTCTAAGTTCCAACTATGGACTTTTTAATGAAAGTATAAAATGGAATCCACTCAAAACGCAAAATGATATGATGGGAGATGCATTTGTACAAATTAATTCAGTCGAAGGTTCAATGGGCAGGGTTAATTTGAAGAAAATTGAAAATGTTTTATATAAAAACGAGGGGTACTCAAAAATAGAAAAATCTCAAACATATTAACGCCGAATAGTAACGAAGAAGAGAACTTGGGAAACTATTCAATAAGTGAAATTGTGAAATTATTTCATTCAAGAATGTTCCTGTTACATCTTTTGACGTTGAAATATCTTTTTCAATGTAAAAAAGTTTCTTGCGCCCAAATAGACAAATATTTCTTTTTTTAAATTACTAAACAACTTTATGGTACCTATGTATATGTGAACAAGACATATTCAAAGAACCTGGACAACTAGTACCTTATTTAAATGAGATTGGAAAAGAACTTTTTTAATTTATTTTATGTTTATTATTTTCGTTTTGTTTTTGTTGACAAAAAAATATACAGATTTTTTTTAATTTTTAATATTTTTTCACTATCTTACAACTTTTTTAGAGCATATTTTTATTTTTTAAGGGTATATTTTCTCATTTTACGTGCATATTTAGTGTTTTTTAGCGCATAAAAAAACTTGCCCTGGTCATGTATCATATGCTTAGATTGTACCAAGACAAATATGTATAGGTGTGACATATGTTCCACATTCCCCTCTCCGGAACTTGAAAACGATTATATACCAAATAAAAATGCATGAATTTAGGTAGGCTTCTTCGACGCCAATCTTATCATTTTATGAATATGTACATAATTACCCTTATTAGTGTACTAAAGCTCATCCCGTCAGGAGCAAGGGCAAGGTTGATTCCCTTAACGTCCTAACTAGTTGGAAAAATTATAGGTAGGAAAACAAAAATGTTGAATGAAAATAAAAACAGGAACAAAATTATTACTCATTGTTCAAACAAAAATGAATATACATACATAACGAAAAAAAACCCTTAGAAACTTTGTGACGTTTAATTTGACATTTGACTTAAATAAGGACGGTGACTCTTCCGACTATTTTTGACTCCTCTGAAATTTATCTCACTCCCACTTCATGGTTAGAAAGGGAGAAAAGTAGTAAATTTAAAAAAAATTTAAAAATTTGTGGATTGTTTTTGACGTTCTCTTTTGTAAATTCGGAGGAGTCAGTCCAATGTGAACACCGTCTAGCTGTTTGTTTCTATCGTTTACGCAAACATTTCTAATGGAGTGTTCATGTTACCTTTTGCGTGAAATTATATTTTTCTACAAAGCGAAAAATTATCTCGTTACATGAATACCCTTAATATCAATTTATACACAGCACTGAGCTTCGACTCTGAATGGCAGCTACAATAAACTTAAATAACTAAATAAAATGAGAATTTCCCCTACGCCCTACCAAACCCAAAACAGAATTGAACATTTAAAATTCGAAAATTTATTGTTCAGTAAATCCTTTCCAGTTGTCCTACTCCTGACAAGTGAGATGTGCACCTAGTGTTTACGGAACCCATGTAATATAAGGATTCAAATTAAGCTTTATCTAGGATGATGTTTTGCCCAGTAGGCCGCTTTATAAATACTCAACTGGCATCTGTTTCAAAAATAATTCTTTAGTTTAAAATCCTGTTTTTTTTTATTTTATTGTTTGATGAGTTATTTTCGCAAGATTAATTTTTGTGATAAACTTTAAAACAAACTCACCCAACGAACTTTGTTATTTTCATCCAATTCAGAAGGTTTTATTTTGTAAAAAAAAAAATAAATCACTTTAACTCAGCGCCGTGCGACATCGTCGGCGTCGGCTTCAGCACGTTGTAACATTTATACAAAAAAAAACAGATCAGTATTACCCAAATCAAAAAAAAAAAAAAAATTAAGCGGCTAGGGATTTATTTTGTGTAAAATTTTTGTTAATAAAAAATAAACCTTAGAGTTTCTAGGAAAAAAAATAATCCGCTTCAAAACGATTTCGAGTCATGTAACCCAATTTGATTATAATATGGACCTGAAAGTATTTAGTATAAATGTATGTATGTATTTGAGAATGCAAAGAATTTTATTGACAGTTTTTATTCTGAAAATTGAGGAAAAAGTTATATTATATAAATAAAGTTTTTATGACCCTGAGGATATCATAGATAATAAAATTTCACTTCAAACAAACTAGGGTTCATACTCGTATATATATAATACATGTTCAATCGGGTGGTGCTTAATTTGGAAATATTTGAAGTTCTTTTGTGTCATTTAATACCTACTCTAAAATTAAAATCCACGACTGGATCGCATGAAATTGTTCTTGTAGTTGTTAACAGCTTGAATGTAACAAGTACAATGTTGTAGGTATTACCTACTTAAAAATATAGGCATACAATTTGAAATTGCCTAATATAAAGGTTTTAATTTTAAACCAGTTTACTAAAGTTTTCTAAATTTAAAATAGGTACTTTTTAACTAGTATCTTACTAAACTAATTTCCTTCATAAACTTCAGCTGAATACATCCAACAAAGTGACAGCTCGTGCAATAAATTCACATACATCCCTGATTTTGACATATATTAGACGGCTTTCACACAAGGAAACTGAGTTGCCAGAAACTAGCTAGTTTGTAGGAGAGAAGGTTGAGAGGGGAGATTTTTTTTTTCTTCCTCTTACGCCCTTCTCGCCAACAAACTCCCAGTTGCCGGCAACTCAGTTTCCTTGTGTGAAAGGGGTCTTAACGTCAAAGTGTCATATGGATTAAGTACGATGTATACTAAAAAGATAAAATGACATTTGGTGATTTTAACTTTATTAAAATGTTAAGAGATTGAACGGCAGCCGGCCGGCGATTAACTCGTTTATAATCAGCGAAATAAAGGGTCCGCCATCTTACGATTTTTTCTACTAGTGCTTATTTCGTGAATGGTAACAATTAGCTCATGTCTGATTTGACAGATAATTAGTTTTATCCTTCCGCTGAACGAATATGGTTGTGTATACGCTTGAACAACGCTGGGAAATATTGCGACATTACTTTGCCGATTTTGCCAAAAAAATCATCTTTTCAGATGAAGCTCATTTTGATCTTGGCGCGGATGTAAGCAAGCAAAATTGTCGCATTTATGGCACAGAAAACCCGCACGCATACATTGAAAAGCCGATACACCCAAAACGAGTCACTGTTTGGTGCGGATTTTGGTCCAGAGGCATAATTGGGCCATTTTTTTTTTGCAACTTAGCAAGGAGTTACAGTCAATGGCGATCGTTATCGGGCCATGTTGAACGAATTTTTGTTCACAAAAATTGAAGAGGAGGATATAAGCAACATTTGGTTTCAACAGGACGGCGCTACGTGCCACACAGCTACACTCGATGTTAATGATGCATTTTCAAAAAAAAAAAAATTTATTTGGCGGACCCTTTACAAAAAATGATTTCGCATCGTTGTAAATAAAATAATGAGAGAGTGGAAAATATGAAAAGAGGTTCAATGGGAAGAAGATACTGTTAATAAGAACGGAAACAGAAATATTTTCTAATTTTATTTAGAATGTACTAATTAAATATCACACACATTTTTTATCAAAATTCATAGAACCGTTTTCGAGAAAAATTAAACCGTTCTTTTTGAAATAAGAAAAATTTTTTCAAGTATTCTAAAAAATTAAATTAAAAAAACTACTTTCGACCAAGTTTAAAAAAAACTTGACCAAAACATTTTCAAAATATTCAGCTCCAAGAAAAAAACTTTTTGAACTTCTTTTAAAAATAAAAAAAAAAATGCAAAAATGTTGGCTTACAATTATGTTTAAACGTATACATAGTAGCGTTGTTAGTGTTAGTGCGTTGGACTGTCACGCTGGAGGTCTGGATTCACTTCCCAGCCTCGTCCACCTACAAACTAAAAATTTTTTTTTCAGGGCTACTGCCTCTTATGATTGACTGATCCTGCAAGAGTCATGAATAAGTGCTTCTTGTCTAGCCGTTCGGATTCGGCATTAAATTGTCGGTCCCTTCCATTCCTGTCGACTCGCGCACACAGGAATGGTTGCGAGTTGTTAGTCACTAGGCCCTGGACGAGACTTAACCAACCTAGCTGTGTACAGTGATGCTGCATTACCCGATGACATTGTAGAATGTAGAATAAATTGCGCGAAAGTCATCAACAAAGAGAAAAATAACTTTTCGTCCAACCAACAACAAGTGGATATGCACAAGACAATAAAAGATACTAAATCGATGATCAATGAGAACAACTTAATATTATCAAAAGCAGATAAAGGTAATTCAATATCAATTTAACCAAAAGATGAGTATTTAGAGAAAATGTTGCTTGAATGAAAAATGAGATGCATCTCATAGAATTAAAGCTTGATCCAACAACAAAGTATAACAGACTGGTGTATGAAGTGATAGACTCTTATAATTTGGTGTTTGATCAGAAAGATAAGCTTGTGCTTAAGAACCCTAGCCCATCCATTCCTATATTGTATGGTGTTCCCAAATAACATAAGGACAACGTTCCTGTACGTCCGGTTTCATCATCCTTAAATACCCCTTCTCAGAGGTTAGGCAAAAAAATCTCTACTATTTTGCCTGAGATCTTGGATTTCAAACCAAAAAACTCCATTAAAAACACATTGCGTCTCATTGATATAGTGAAAGATTTAGTCTTGCCCCCTAATGCTTAAATTGTTTCTTTTGACGTTAAAAGCTTATTTTCATCTACCGACAAATTGAAGTTAAACTTTAAAGAAGCTATCTCTTCAAATATAAACGACACAGTCAAATGCAAACAAATTGAAAGACTTATTGAATCATGCATTGATCAAAATTATTTCCAATTTAATGGAAAATTTTACACTCAATCGTCACGTCAGGCTTAGCAATGGGATCTTCCTTCTCATCTTTTAGAGCTGAGTATTAAATGGATGGCTTCGAACGAAAATTGTTTGGTTTAAAAAATCATTTCTTTAAGACACATATTCGTTATGTAGATGATATTGTTTGCATATGGACAGGAACTCATCGTAATCTTATTCAATGCCAAAATGATGTCTTAAATAAAATTGAAGTTAATATTCAGTTTACAATAGAATATGGGCCAAATAATCTCAATTTCTTGAATTTAACGATTTCAATTGAAGGGTGTAAATTGAATTTCGACATTTTTAGGAAAGGTACAAGCTCTGAAATGATTATCCCCTTTTCGTCGGCACATACATGGAGCACCAGTGTTGCAACGTTTCATTCTATGATTGACAGACTACTAAAAATACCTTAGTCTAAGAGCCTACAGCAAATTTTCAGGTGCGAGAGTGAACCAAAAACAAATTATATGAGTCGAAAGGTGTGTTAAGGATAATAAAATAAATGCAAGTCTTGCAGTCCCTGGTGGCGGCTGTTAGGTGGGAGGGGCAATTTTCTAAAAAATTGACTTAAAAACAGAAAAAAACTTATTAAAAAACAACAGTCACATGTAAAATATGTAAAATGCCCTGTTATATTCTCATGAAAGGCAAAAAGGCCCTTCTTTCATTTCCTTTTTGAATAAAGTTCTTTCAATAAACAGTTTTTGAAATATTAATATTTGAACTCAAAATTTTGAAAAAAAAAATTAAAAAAATGATAACAAATATTGTTTTCGCATAATTTCATGTAATTAAGTACTATTTTTGTTTCTAAAATTCAATGTCCTTATTAATTTCTAGTCAAAAACTGAAAACCGGATGGTTCAAGGACTTTTACTTTTTAAGATATTAAAAAGTAAATGAACCAGCTTTCTCATAAAAATAAGACAAATTCGGCTAAGTTATCATTTCAGCAACCAGTTAAAATAGGAAATCCATAATGTTGTGCGAGAGCAAACAATTCCACGCGCTTGCTCGGCTAGATCTGCATGAAGGACATCCCCTATAACCACCAGGAAAAGAAGTGGAGATAGCAAACATCCTTGACGAACCTTTCCATACCTTTCCATTGTGTAAGACTTGACACGATGCATCCACGATGGTAGCCTTTATAATGGCGATAATCTTCTCGGGGAGGGCAGGTGCGAATACGGGAACTAGTTTCTACGAATAGCTCATTTGGGTTAGGGGCTGGAACACCTCCGCTATCGCCTATATGGTTGAGCACGCTAGCAAAATGTTCCTTCCATCTCCTGAGCTGATCCTCATCCGTAACTAGCAGTGTGCCTTCTACATCCTTGACGAGGTGTTGTTTTCGGGAGTTGTTGTTTCCAAACAATTCCTTGGTTATCTTGTAGACGGTACCACTGTTGCACCTAGATGCTGCTTCCTCTGCCTGTTCTGCGAGGACATTTATGCGCCCCCTTTTGTCACGTCTGACACTACGCTGCACTTCTTTACTTTTCCTACGGTACTGAGACTCGATGTAAAATCTCTCACCTACTGGGGCAGCCGTAAGTTGGGATCTAATCGCGTTTCTTTCTCCAACTTACTCCATGTATCTGCAGAAAGCCATGTGCTTTGGCTTCTCTGCCTTATACCCACAGACTCAGTTGCGGTAGTTGCAAAGGCCTTTTTCATATTGCTCCAGAGTTGGTCTGCATTTTCTGGCGTGGCAATGCTGATAACTTCTGCTTCTGCGGCGAGGCGGTCCTTATATCTTTGGCGCACTGTAGGATCCCGTAATCTGTCGGTATTGTACCTGGGTGTACGCAGGAAGTTTTGCCGATTTCCATGTACTGAAGCAATTCGAAGTCGAACGTAGGCAAGCATAAGATGGTGATCGCGAGCTAACCCTACATCAGCACCGCGTCTGTTTCGGACGTCGAGAAGACAATTTTTAAACCGCTTGATAATAGCAAAGTGATCGATTAAGTTCGCTGTACATTGACGATCTGTGGATAACCAACTTATCTTGTGCGAGATCATATGATAGAACATAGTACCTCCAATGACTAGCTGATTTGCGTTACAGAAGTCAACAAACCGCTCTCCATTGTCGTTCTGTTCCTCGATACCGTGGTTACCCAAAACGTGCTTCAACGCTGTGTTGTCCTGACCAACCTTAGAATTAAGATCTCCCATTACGATAGTGAGGGTTCCATTCGGCGAGCTTCTGAAAACCGCGCTGTAAAATTCGCCCTTCTCGGCGTCTGACGCTTCCTCAGTTGGGGCATAGCACTGGATGATGGTGATTTTTCTTAATTTACTCTGGAACCTGGCTGTCATTATCCTGTCGTTGATGGGTTTCCAGGTTATAAGACTTTGCCGCGCCTTTGGAGTCAACATTAAACCTACGCCGGAACATCGGGAGCTTCCAACTGGTTTTCCAGAGTAAATAAAGAAAGTGCTTTTCGAAGGTGAATCCACCTGCCCTGCGCTCAACCATCTCACTTCACTCAGACCCAAGATGTCTAGGTTGTACTGTAGGAATTCTTTCTCAAGTTGGAGGAATCTGGCGTTGTAAGGGCCTTCTTCGCGGTTATCGAGAAGAGTTTTAACATTCTAGAATCCAATCTTTGTCCTTGTTCGATAGCCAAAAGTCGTCATCGTTAGATCATTCCTTATCCGAGGCTGTAATGCCGATTCGAAGCGGTTGATTTCTTTACATGTGGTAGGTTGCCAAACCGTCACACGACCCCCAGACCCGGAGGCCCGGATCCTTGTGTAGCCTTAGGACAGCAGGCCGGATAATCCGCTACCAGTAGCCCACTACGGGGATATGAGTGCTGCTGGTTAGGCTTTAAGGCTTTACACTTTAAGTAATAAAGAATATAAAACGATTTGTGCATCCAAGCGAAATAACTATTTTAAAAAAATTGCTAATGAGTTAATCAGTTACAAATGGGCATATTCATTGTCATTTTAGACGTGGTTCTAAGTTAAACATAGCTTTGGTTGAATTTTCGGACGTTGATTCCATTTTTTTAAGGTTATCATTTCAAAATATTTGAAGCCATTTCTGTAGTATACCAAGTTATATATCTTATAAAAATATAAATTCAACCATTTGTAATTAAAATCGGTCTGTATTCATTGAGCCAAAATTGTCTTAAACTCTATTTAAGTAAAACCTGGGTCTATCTGCGACTATGAATATGCCCCAAAGACTCTAAAGCGTTTTGGCATAGGGTCCGACAGTTAGATTCCTTTGCTATATACTTTCGAGAACTTTTAGCTAATGAATTAACATCATTCCTATTTCGATACGCACTCCCGGATGTTATTGTTGAGGAACTCGACGGCCCTTTTGTAATGGCTGAGATAGTAAATGCGTTGAAAAATATGAAAGACAATAAGGCGAGTGGACTTGATGGTATCTCGCTTGAGTTCATAAAAAATAGTACTGTAAACTTCCAGGAGCTCCTCTAAGCTTTCTTTAACAGCGTTTTTTTGAATGAAGATGTTTTAGACCTTTCCTTAAAATCTGTTATTATTCCAATTTATTAAAAGGGTGATTTATCTGCGGTGGTAAATTATAGAGGTATATCAATTCTCTGTAGCCTAAAAAAAATCTTTGCTCAAATTTTGTATAACCGCTTATGTATTTGGGTGGAAAGTAACAATAAATTTAGTACCTATATTTCAAGGTGGTTTTCGAGCGGGACTTTCAACGGTCGACCAAGTTTTTGCGCTGGATTCAATAGCTAGGAAATATATAGCAAGAAA
Organism: Melangyna quadrimaculata; assembly: GCA_949320155.1. Lineage (NCBI taxonomy): Eukaryota > Metazoa > Arthropoda > Insecta > Diptera > Syrphidae > Melangyna > Melangyna quadrimaculata. The sequence continues at coordinate 416,059,504 of OX439483.1, forward strand.
AAAGAAGCTTTACGCATTTTTTGTCGATTTTAAGGCAGCCTTTGACACTGTCAACAGAAATTCCCTTTTATATTAACTGAGTTTGAAGGGTGTCTCTACAAAGTATCTTAGCGTCTACGGGGAATTGATTGCCAATACATCTGCGTCCGTTTGGAATGGGAACAATATGTCTAACGCTTTTGGAACCTAGAAGGGAGTACCACAAGGTTGCGTTCTCAGCTCTTATCGCACTATTTATTGACGATATGCCTGAAAACTTGCCTGGTGGAGTTGAGGTGGGAGGTGTTCTCGTGAAAACACTTGTATGTGCTGATGACTTAGTTATTCTGACCGATAGCCCACATACACTTCAGCTTCAAATTAATAAGCTCAAGCTGTATTGTGACACCTGGGACCTAAAAATCACACCGCGAAATCGAAAATAATGATTTTTCAGCACACTGCAACCGGAAGGCAAACGACAGAAAATTGGCGACTAGCTGGTGAGCCGATTGAGGTGGTTAGTGAATTTAAGTATTTAGAGTTCTTGCTATCATACAATCTAAATTTGCGACCACATGTAGAACAAAAGGTGATTAATGCAAAAACTGCAATACATCTCATAAGGCCAAGGTTCTATTGTAACTAAAATGTAGAAAATGCATCTAAATTTAAAGTATTTAACGCTACTATCAATGCATGCCTCTGCTATGCAAATCAGGTTTTTGGCTTTAAGAAATTCGAAGAATTTGAACGATTGCAATGTTTTTTCTTCAAGCGTATATTTAAGCTCCCAACTACAATCCCCACGTACGCTATTCATGTGGAAACCGGCATCCCTCAATATTTCTTGAAGAACCTCAAAGCTAACGCAGACTTTATAGTCAAAATAATGACATAAATCTTCAGAACCAACTACTTCGATATGCTTTTAGGTGCAATTTACCTCCATTCAAAGATTGGCTCGACTTGGCTGCGGAACACGGAGTGGAACTTCATTTAACTCTAGACAACGTAGTAGATTGGCAAAATAATTTTTACGACTGCATCGCGCAGATAGATCAACATTTCTATGAAAGTTGTCTAAATAGGGCGCGATCATCTGAGTCCAGATATTTGTACAGAACCATAAACCATTCTCTAGGTTCAGATTAATATTTTTGTAAGAGTCTGACAAACTACGAAATCAGCACTATATTTAAAATGAGGACCGAAACTCTATATCTCAATTTTATGCCATACAGACAGGATCTAAGGATATCATGTAGACGCTGTAATCTGAAGGCATTTTCCACTTCATCGCACAATGTCCAATTCCACTTGAATTAAGAATACTATACTTCTCCAAAAGCTTTCGCACGCTTCAAGAAACTTCGGATCTTTGGTATTCATGCCTATAAGTATCGCAATAGTTTTTTGGAATAAGTTTTGTTATCATTTCTAATATTTATTATGTACATATGTACAAATGTATATCATATTATGAATATTGTACTTTTTTATCTTGTTAAACAAATTTTGTTAGTTACTTTCTTTTGTTTTTTTTTGCTTAATATATATTTTCTTTCTGAATTGTCAATTGATCGAAAGACGGCAAAATAAAGCCATGCTTTTTTCTTTTACAAAAATTGTAATTATATAAATCTAAGTTGATGAATAAAGAAGATTAATAATAATAATACTACACAAATAGCCTCAAATATTGTGAAATGATAAACTTAAGAAAATAGAATCAATGTCCGAAAATTCAACCAAACCTATGTTTAACTTAGACCCAGCTCTAAAATGACTATGAATACGCCCCATTGCCAAATAGATATTTGTAGTCCACTTTTAAAGTAATTATTGCTCTGCTAATGTTTTCATGTATAATTTATTTTATTTGTCATTCTTTTGTAATGTAACATGTAACTTAATAACCAACTGTTAAACTTTCTTGGTTTCTTTTTATAATTAACCTTTATGTTTAGCTTGAGCTTTACACATTCAAAATTTTTAATGTATAATTAGTATCCTTGATATAATTTGTTACTAAAATTAAAGCTTTCAATCATTGTGGAACAAATATACAAGTGTTTTCATTTATATCTTTATATATTCTAAAATGTCATTGTTCCACCAAGTGCCTAAAAAATGCTCTGTAGAGTTTATTAAAAATTATTTATTCAATTTGTCTTCGAATTTTAGATATTTTAAGTAAGTAAAAAAACTTAGAATCGTTATAACACTTTCTCAACATTGGCACAGGCATAGAATGCAATTAAAACCAAAACAATTTAAATCAATAGCCGTTTGTTCGAAAATGATTCAGATAATTTCTTCAGATCTCTCTGTGCAAAATTTTGTTAGCTTTCAAGCGGGAATAACCGAAATTGTTTAGTAAATGAGTTCCAAAAACGATAAACGCAGTTTTATTACTATCAATTTTAAAATGTATACAAAATGTATCATCCCATAAAAATAACAATATAGCCCAGGCAAATTATCGATACTAATTTTCCTATTGGACTATTTAAGCATTATGTGGATGTAACATAAAGTATCTTAGTTTTATGTGAGATTCGAAATATTTATAATATAAGCAATGAGGATATGAGGTTGCTCCAACTCAAAAAGGTGTGCTTTTTGCAGGAAAAATCAAAACGTGCAAGAAGGTGACGTGAAATAAAGTAGAAGGCAATAAGGTCGAATCGACTTTATTTTCATATAAGATTGGAAATAATGTCTAATTCAAAATTTAAAAAATAAAAATGTTAAGTCATAGTTTGCAATGATAAAAATTTTGTTGGCACTTTATGTCAGGACCGCAGCCAGTATTTGATTGGGGGGGATGGTTTCTACCAATTTGTTTGTCGGTTTTGCGTAAAAAAATAACAAATTTGATCAAACTTAACATAAAGATGATGGAGACGTTAAAAAGAAGGTTTCATCAAAGCGTCCGGTTCTCGGTCTTTGAGTTGTTCGTCTATACGTGCAATCTCTTTAAATAATTAGACCGATTTGCTTGAAATTTAGTATTGATTATTTGTATGTGATGTTGATGTGCTACATGTGTGTATAACCAGAGGCGGCGATAGACAAAAATGAGGCGTGTGCGAGATTAAATATGCGGAGCCCCTGGGAAAATGATTTCAGGCTGCATCATTATGAAAAAAGTATATTAGGCACCTGTCATCAAATCTTCCGCAGTCAATATTACAATTTAAGTTCAAAATTCTTATAAGAAAACTTAAGACAATATTTGATTTCAAATAATGTTTAAGCATTCTCTAATTTGCGTATATGTATGTATGTACATTAAAAAAAAAAAAAAATAAGCTCACTTTCTGAATACTTACTTGCACAGTGGGAGTTTAAACTTAAGATCAGCTGAACCTTTTTGGTTTTACTCTTCCGGTCTCACAGTGAAATTTGATCTTCAGATCAGTTGAACTTCGTTTAACTAGATTTTATGAAAACGAATTGGCAGCATTATACGTTTTTGCTTCGCCAAGTGACGTATTGGAAACAGTACTTAGCTTTCCTTGTCTATTCTTTCTCTTTCTGAAGCAAAGAAAGCGCGAAACCGCAACAATTATTTTGGGTTGTTGATAATTTGTCGACATTTTTTTTCAAGTGACACGAAAAAAATAAAAAAAAAAAATTGGAAAATAAACCAACAATTGTACAAAAAAAAAAGAAATAACAACTTTAACAGCAGACATGGATTTGCTTATGGAATTGGTTATGTAAAACAAGTAAATAAATTCCATAATGTATTATGTATAGTGGTCCCAAACGTAAAACTTAGGTTTAAACGGCAGAATGATCTCGGTTAACTTAAACTAAAAATTGAACTCAGTTCAAGGTTTAAACGAAACTGTGAAACCGAATAAATTGTTGATCTGAAGTTTAAACCAAAAGTGGAGTTTAAACTTGCACTGTGAAACTGGGGATGAATGTAAATATTAAATAGGTATCTGAAAAAAAATTTGTCTTTTTAGACTGCTATTGAAGTTACAAAAGCTTTGAGTAAATCACAAAATGACTGACTATTTAAAAACAGTAGGAATACTAAAACATTGACAAAACAATTCTGAATAATTTTCGTTCATAAACTTGTTCTAATACAAAAGATGTATATGACAGTCAAATTTGACAGAAAAATCGCAAAGCGTGATGTAGTTCTGCATTTTTGATATGTTGTTGGTGTTTTAAGAGTAGTCTGTAGCTAACCTTGCAGCTCGAAAAACTTGTGCGTTCTGCGGGAAAAATGCAACAGTGAAAAAAACGTTAAAATCACCCCATTTTGTCTGATATTTTGATTTATAACTTTGGAAATATGCAACTTAGAATAAAGCCATCCACTATAAATTTGTTTGTTATAAAATTTTCTTCAAGACCACTTTTGTTTTAAATTCATATTCATGCATGTTAGATTTATGTTGCTTTCTAACCATAAATTAAAAATGGGCAAGACTGGATCGCACAAACTTGCTCTCGTAGCTAATGTGCATATGATATCATTAAAAAAGTTTTTAAAAACAAAGGATCTCACACAAAAAAATTACTATAAATTTGGTACTAAAATAGCTAAAACAGATAGAGCTCAAAAAAAGTATGCCATCTGATTTGTTTGATAAATATGAATTTATGCAAAAAAATTCAAAAATCATTAAATAAAAATTCTTGAACATTTTTAAAAATAAAATTTGTTATACCAACTTTTAGAATTAAATAAAATACAATTTTACACAAAATTAAAAATAATATTTGTTGAACACTTTTCAAGATATTGCATTTTCAAACAAAAAATTTCAATATTTTTCGACAAATTGTACCTATATTTATGCGAAATTGTTAAAATTATAAAGGTAAACCAAAAAATCGGTTCTATGACAGGTACCGTTTCGGTTATTAAATTTTTTTTTCATCCAAATTATTAATTGTAGTAATAATTATAGTGGCTCGTAATTTTTTTTCAAAATCGTTAGAGCCGTTTTTGATATAAATTAATTTTTGTGTATTGGTGGTATTTTCTAGTCAAATAATTTGCCCGGATCGATTTGTGTATGATGACGTCCTTCAAAAAATGATTCTGCCACATGCAGAAGCAGAAATGCCCTTCAAATGGACATTCCAATATGACATCGATCCGAAACATACCACTAAATTAGTGAAAAATTGGTTTTTGGAAAATAAAATCAACGTTTTGAAGTGGCCGGCACAGTCACCTGATGGGGATGACCCCATAAAAAAACCTATTGGAGATTGAAGATCGCCAGATTCAACGTGATAGCTGCAAAAACAAGGATTTTCTTGTTGTTCTAACAGAAATTACTTGGAAGTATCCCCCAGGAAATCATTAAAAACTTGATTGAGTCAATGCCTGGTAGTTGTCAAGCACCAGTTTTCAAAAATAGTGGCTTCATAAAAAAATATTCTAAAACAACTACATAATTTAATTATGTGCTTTAGTTTTGTCGCAATTGCTTTTAATTATTTTTTAAATTTTTTGTTGTATTTCCTTTACTGTGTAACTAATATATTTTATTTCTTTGCGATTGAAGAGCTATACTGTATACCTACATTAATCAAATAAAATTCATTTAAATATATTCAAGTTTAGAAATTAACCTAAGCAAAATGTAACCAAGTAAAATTGAGTGCTTTTGTTTTGTCCGACACTGTATGTATGTACACGGCAAGTAAAAAAACTTCTGAAAATCTTAGTAATTTTAAAGCACTCAAAAAACAGGTCAAAAATGGTCCAATTCTGTAAAAATTTGGAATCAAATAGTCTAGAGTATTACAAGATGAAGTTCTGAAATTCTATCCAAATTTGTTTGGTAGTTTTGGAAAGAAACATGATTTCAACTAAGTGCAAAACGCAATGCTTGCATCATTGGTGTGGTCAAAGAAGAACATTTAAGTTGGCACTGATTTTTGTACATGAACTTAGAACTCTTAACCATCATTAAATATTGTTATAATATTTATTTCGAAAAATGGTTTGCTTAATTTTTGTATTGCAAGAAGTGTAGACATTTTAATGTGGCACGCGCGGGGCCGTGTGCGGTGGCACACTCCGCACATCCCTTCTTTTTTTTAAAGTTGATTTTACTATTTTCTCGTTAAGGATATACAAATATTATTGAACCATAAACTATTGCCATACACCCTCAATACGAGAGTAAGTTCGTGCAAATTCATAAGTGCATTTTATTACCTATATTTAGTTTTGTCGCAGACAAATTTCCCTGGGAATGTTTTCCTTTTTTGCAAATCAAGAACGTTAATGATGATCGTAAAGTTTCTCTCGGAACTTGTTGTTATCTGGAATAATTTTTTTTATTTTCATGATCCAAGTTGACATAATTTTTGAAGGAGAGACAAATGTCCAGGAAAAATTTCTTCCGCTACATTTCCTCTATTAAGACATTTTTACTTGGAATAAAAATTCGGTTTCTGGACCTCCAATGGCAATCATTTTCACCCTTTCACATTCATGCAGAATCGAATTATTTATGTGCGTATATGAAGATTTGGAAATCACTTAACTTACAGCTTCACATATAGAAAATAAACCCCCCTGGCTTCAATTGTTGAGTTTTAACTGCATTATTTCTATGCAACTGTTTCATTAAACTCAATAAAGTCCTTCCGAATAATCGGTTTAGTTTTCCAGTTTACCATAAAACCAAACAACAACTAATTTAAATTTGAAAATGTCAACACAAAAATAGACTTATAAAGGATTATTTTCATTCCGAATTAAATATACAGTGGGTAACAGCTTAATTGATCCAGCGAAACTAAAAACATTAAAACCGCTGTAACCAAAAACTCAAAAAATTACCGTCGACATTAAAATAACATATTGCAAAGTAATGTGCCTTCTAAAATTATGCCACTTTACAAGTACATCAGATGTGTTTAACCAAAGACACCCCACATTTTCTTAAAATACAGCCAAATTTAATGTTACAGCTTATTCGATCCACTTTAAAGCCTAGTACGCTGCTGATGCGAAACGAAATTTTCCTTTGGTCTCCAAAAGGACAACGAAATGCTTACGAAAACACAGCGGACAAATATTCATGAAGAGTTTCACAAATTACAAATAAAGAAATCAAAATTTAACGAAAAAATCAAACAAAAACAGTGCTGTAATGAAAGAAACCACAAACAAAAATACGAACAAACCCAAATGTCATTTTTTTCGCACACAATTAATTGTCCCGGCAATTAATTCTGTGCGAAAAGAGAGTGAAGACTTGTCAAAACAATTTGGTATAATCATCAATTTCGCTGGTCGAACAGCGTACCACAGAAAGAAAAGCACAACGAAATTTTTCGTTTACGATTTCGTCATGTCATTTTTGCAAAGGATTTTTCGTTTCACATCAGCAGCGTACTAGGCTTAAACAAAAAGGGACAACAACTTTTAAATTAACATTTATTAGTCAACAAAGAAATAAATTAAAATTTTGTGTGATAGCCCTTGTCTATCACTGCTTTTAGCCTTTTTGGCATTGATTCCACCAAATTTTGGGTGGTTTCTGGGGTTATGTTATTCCACTCATCAAGAATAGCTTTTTTCAAGTCATTTGGATATTTGGTGCTTCCTTATGTTCCTGTCTAGCAGTGCCCACAAATTCTTAATGACGTTCATATCCGGTGATTGTGCTGGTGGTTTCATCAAATGAGGACAGTTCCATATGAGCCAGGACTGCACAATACCTGCTTTGTGCTTCGGATCGTTGTCTTGATAATATCGAAAATTATTGCTTACTTACCCGCGCTTTGAAGCAAATTATTCTTCAAAATGGTCAAGTACATAGTTTTGTCCATGATCCCATCGATAAATTCTAAATTACCAACACCTGCAGTGGACATACAGGCCCAAACCATTACGATGCATGCCGCCCCGTGCTTAACTGTAGGCTTGATGTTTTCTTTTTTGAGCTCTGTATCAGGCTTTCGCCACACGTATGACAGTCCATCTGATCCAAAAATATTGAATTTGAACTCGTCGGAGAAAATAACGGTGTTCCATAAGTAAGACTCCTTAAAAACATGTTCCTTTGCGAAGCTAAGACGACTTTGCTGATTTTTCTTATTGATGAAACGCTTTTTTCGAGCAACTCGACCATAAAGATCGTGGTTGTGAAGCACGCGGCGTATTGCTTGGGCACTGCACGACTTACCCATTTCCTTAAGCACCTGAGAAGCTATCTTTGGAGCCGATAACATTGAGTTTTGCTGCACTTTTCGCATAATCTTGCGTTCATCTGCAGGAGTGAAAATTTTATTCGGGGCATTTCTCCCTTTGTCTTCCAGACGATTCTCATGAACAAATCTGTTTATGATATGCTGCACTGTTGCAGGATTCATGTTGACAGCGTCAGCAATTCTTCTTCGCGAAAGTCCTTTTTGAAAATGGTTTATGACAAGTTTTCGCTGTTTAACTGTTGTTCGAGGACCCATTTTAAATTATTAATGTTGCAAGGTAATTTTTTACTGAAACTAACAAAATCCTTATCCCAAAAATAATAAGGAAAATAATTTTAAGAACGCCTACCTTAAAAAGTCTTACCTTCTACCGTTAACACTTATGAAATTGGCTGGATCAAATAAGCTGTAATATAAAATTTTTCTGTTTTTCAGCTTAATATACTCTAATTTAATTGGTGTTTCCTTGGTAACTTTTTAAAGTAGCATACGTTTTTTATATACTATAACTTATGATATGTAGTTTTGACTGAGTGGATATCTCGTTTAGGTTCGCAGATACTAAGCTTTAAATTTTCGAAATTGAATTGGATCATTCAAGCTGTTACCCACTTAAGCACGTTATCAATAATAATTAATATTTGCTTACCTATTTGAAATTTTCTGTCATCACATAACTTTTGAAGAAACTTCTTTGCACCAGCTACATTATTTTGTACATAGAAACTATTCTTTTTGGATAGACAGCGTTCTGTATAACGATCGAAGCAATGCATTCCCTGTTTAAAAACTCTGCAAGTAAGAGACAAACAAAAAGTAAGTTGCAGTCAGTTGTTTCAATAATTTACATTTTTTTTATTTATTATGTATTTACGCATAACTCAACATTAACGTATTGATTTTTAATAAATATACAAAAACATATTTTTTTATTGCCACAACACTACCACCGCATTATAATTATTAAGGTATTTAAGTTGACATTCATTCAATCTCAAATTATTAAATGTCATTTGGAAAATTGATAATGTTCTAAATTATAAATGTATAAAAATCACAAAATAAAAAAAACACAGACATTACTGTATTGTAAATATAAGCAGATAAACACTCCTATGTGTTTAACAACAAGGGTTATTTCAATAAAAATAATTACTAAGGGGGCTTTCGGTATTTTTTTCATGACGTAAAATTGCAATAATTTTAACTTGCGATATATCTACTATGAATACTACATACAAGTTATGTATTCGTAAAAAAAATCGAACTCGAGATATTATTTTTCCCTAACGAATTAGGTCTCGCAATTCAGTTTTTCTGTCTGTCCACGCACCTACAGCCTAAACGGCTGATTTCTTGCTGCAAAAATTCCAAGTTTCTATCTTCTTTGGGCAAGGCCCTAGTAAGTTTTCAGTAGGGCAAATATAGATGAGGAGAACTTGTAACATACTTGGCAAGTCCTTGCTGAATTTCAGTGTCAAAAATTTAGACGAGGGAACCTTGTAAAAACTTATGAAATGTGTTTGGTACCCCATCATGAATGTCTTTTGTATACCTATACCAAAGACCTACATAAAATCCTGTTCTATTCTGTTTTAGAGTATGAAATTTATTCACTTTCGACATTGAATTGTTGTAAAGCGTGTGAGCCCAGTTGGTAGCGCATTGGACTGACAAGCAGAAGATCGCGGGTTCAAGTCCCACATAAGCCAACTTTTTTTCTTTTGCCTGACGAGGCAATATATCGGGTTTTTCAATAAGAGCGCTAAATAAAACAAAAACGGTTTTGGATATCAATGAAATTCTTTATTCCTGTGAAAGTACGTTCGATGCCATTATGTATGGAACTCGATTTCTTTTGCATGGCCACCACGGGCACGCTTGCAGAAGTCCAGACGCTGAAGCCAATTTTCGACGGTTTTCAAGCATAAATCGGCCGATACTGCTGCAATTTCACGTTCAATATTCGTACGAAGTTCATCAATCGTCGCTGGCTTGTTGGCATAGACCATAGACTGGACGTAGCCCCAGGAAATAGTCTTACGGCTTCAAATCGGCTGACCGAGGCGGCCAAGCGACTGGATCATTTCGTGAGATAACACGTTCTCCAAACTTGGTTTCCAATAAATTGATTGTGACATTCGCTGTGTGGCTTGTGTGTTAGTCCATATCATCCAATTGGGGCCAAAAATATTCGGTTATCATTGAACGGTAGCGATTCCCATTCACAGTAACGTGCCGGTCTTGATCGTCACGGAAGAAGTACGGCCCAATGACGCCGCCGGCCCATAAACTACACCAAACCGTAATTTTTTCGGGATGCAATGATGACTCTTGGAGTACGTGTGGATTGCTGCCTGACCAATACCGCATATTTTGTTTATTGACGAAGCCATTCAGCCAGAAATGAGCCTCATCGCTGAAGATGATTTTTCGATGAAAATCCGAATCATTTTCAAGTTGTTGCTCAGCCCAATTCACGAACATACGACGCTTCTGGTGGTCAAGCGGCTTCAGTTCTTGCGTCAATTTAATCTTGTAAGGATGAAGCCCAAGATCTTTTCGCGAAATTCGCCACAACGATGTCACAGAGATGCCCAACGCTTGAGAACGACGTGTGAGAGACACATTTGGGCTTTCTGCAACTGAAGCCTCAGCGGCAGCAATATTCTCGACACTACGGGCACTTCTTTGTCTCACTGGCACGGGAATATTTTGTACTGTGCCTGTGGATTCAAATTTTCCCACTAGACGCTCAATTGTTGATCTGCTAGGACGATTATGACGACCATAAATTGGACGTAGCGCTCTTAACGGCGAGGCCACTGACTCCGAATTTCGGTAGTAAATTTTAATAATTTTGACTCGTTGTTGGCTCGTATTTCATTCCATCATGAAATTGCAAATCTTACTGAAGAGAAATGTCAAAAGAACGGCAAGAAATATGGCGTCGTTTGCTCTTTATATATCTTTGGGGTTTTGCACTACTACTTAAGGATCTATTGTGCTTTGTGCCCCCCACTGGAGTTGGATCAGGGTACCTACTCATCTTACAACTCTTGGAGTACCTTCAGAAATGGTGTTTGCGTCTTTGGTGTACAAGTGCATCACATTTGCCTAGAATGCGGTCCGGTGTTTTTTCATCGAAATCGCAGAATCTGCATGTGGCACTGCTTACTAGGCCTAGAATTCTAAGATGTCGTTTTAGTTTGCAGTGTCCAGTGAGGAGGCCTGTTATTTTCCTTAGGTTGTTTCTACTTAAACTGATACAGTTTAAAAACCGTTCTTGGGTATAGTTCCCAAGTAGTAGTTTAGCCTGTCTCAGCCCTTGTAGTTCTTTTACGGTCCCCTTAATAATTGAAAAAAAAGCACACACTTTATCCTTTTGTTTGTAGATATACAAAAATACGCTTTATTACGGATAACCTAAAAATAACCGACCACAATTTCCGATTATATAGAGAACTATCAATCTTAGGCAAAAAATTATGAAAAACAAAGTTGTAGATAATTAAATTTTGAACAACTATTATGAAGGGCATTTTTAGTAAAAAGTTGTAAATAAACAAGTAATTTAACAAAAACCGATTTTCCGAAAGTTCAAAATGGCGGCCAACGCAAAAAAGCTAGGCGCGGCGGTCAAAAATCATTCTGATCACTCTTTATGAACACCTCTAACGATTAAAAGAAACACATTCCACTATATCTAATTTTTTGAATGTCAAATTACATTCCTATTTCCGACTGACCTAGTAGATACCTACTCCTACATACATATAAACAATATCAAAAGAGACTCGAATTATATTCAGTTATATTTTGAACAATAGGGAGAGGGCTGCTATTCAAGTGAGCGGCTCCTTATTGTTTGCTTTTTTATTGATGCCTTTGTGTAGTTTTTGCGAATTCTTGGAAAACATACCAATACAGCAAACTCAATAAAATGCTATTAATGATTTCTTGGAAAGCTGAAGTCCTGTTACAAAGGTAAAAATCAACTGTACGTTCAATGATGGGCTTACAGAGTAAAATACGATTTGTCTCAATTAAAATTTTCCATGTCAACTACTACAAACAAATCGAAGGGGAGCTCATCCAGAAGTCAAATGCTTCGAGCTACCTAAATGAAATTTTTAATTTGAAAACTATATTAATTTGTAAGACCAGTGCTGTGGGGCAGAGATTTTTTTTCTTGCTAGCTTAATGAACATAAAATTCTCTTGAGTCGGACGTTTAGTTCCGATTGGCTGGACTGGACTGGGTGCATAAACCTTGACCAAACCGAAGATCACCACACTAAAGGTTTGAGCCTTTGGATGTTTGTAGAAATGTAGAGCTATGTTTTAACGAATTGCTATTGTCCTTTACCGCTGCTAGTGAGGGAAGCAATAACTAGAAAAAAGAACTCGATAACCATTTGATCTAAAATAATAAAATTTTATTATAATACAATACTAGCTGACCCGTCGAACTTCGTTCCGCCTGAATTCATTAATATCAGTTATGAAAATAATAATAATTGTGCATGAAAATGCTGTTTCATGTTATTTGTTCAATTTGAATTCTTTCTTCAAAAGTTCTATTTCATACAATAAAAATAACTAAATTAACAATGTCGATGTGTTTCAATCTAATCAAAACGATTGATGTGTCAGCCAACCTTCCACTTTTTCACTGAAGTGCTTTATGGTAGACAATGTACTTTTTAATTCTCGAGCGCATACAGACAGGTACAAAGCGGTAGATTTACCGACACGTGAGCATCTGAGCATGCCACATACAGTTGACCATGTTAGAATCATGGGAATTCAAAATCGATGCCACACACATCCAGCGATTGTCCTTGCGGCTTATTGATTGTCATATCAAAAGCGACACGCACCGGAAATTGAAAACACTTAAATACGAATGGCATATAATCGTTTGAAATAAAGGGATTCCTTCGGAATGAGAGCATCTTCGCATTTGAATTTACCCCTTAAAATCTTGGCTTCAATTAGATTTGATTTGATATTCTTCACAATCAATAACGCGTTCCGGTACAAAGTTTCGGCGCATTGAGGTCGCGCAGCAAAATTATAACTGAGCCAATTGTGTGGCAGAAATACCCGAAACATCTAAGGAATTAAAAAATTACGTGGGATAGTTGTCGGCTTCGTTTTCATCCACCACGGATTTGAATGAATGTAACATAGCCGCGAATTGATTTTGAATGACGAAATTCAAATGATTGACATCCTTGTTTTTTGCAGCCAGAATCGCTCGTTCACTCAGGCAATCATTGTCAAGATAATAATGAGTGATATTCGGGAAAACATTTGTGATTTGCTCTTCCGGTGGCGCGGTGCGCGGCGTCGGAGTGAAGTGGCAAAAAGTCAGTGGAAATTCAATCAGGGCGGGGAAGAATAGGTCTACTTGAATCACGCCATTGCCCATCCCCAATAATTGCCTGGATAATTCTGTTTTATATTGCTAAATGGCCGACGTCTTCAGGAAAGCGTTCAATTCATCTTTTGGAGTTGATATTGGCAGGACAGGCAGAGTTTGACGAAAATCGCCTAACAGCAAAATCACTGCACCACTTAAACGTCGTTTATCACTTCGTAAATCTTTTAACGTGAGGTGAGAGTCTTGCACTATCTATTCCCTATAGTATGATGATGTTGAGGAAGTCGCACAACAGCGCATCGCCTTGCCTAATGTGCGAAACAGATTAAGCCAGCAACAGCACAAGCACCGTCAACAGCAAACAGCACGCTGGCCAGCCAATATTTTTCAAACACATTGCCAACAGCACCAGCATCAGCAACAAACATCAAAATACGGCTCAGCGAGAACAATTTTTTTGTTTGCAGTCTGATGCAACTGAATACCGTAGTGGGAATGTTGACAGCAATACACCAGCAAGCAACAGCAAATTTGGGACTTTGACCTAACGACACTAATGACGTTGTTGGTGCTGATTTAATGTGTGCTGCGTCATTAAAATACATTGGTTCTAAAATAATGGCAGCTGTTGTTGCTGGTGACGGTGCTGGTGCTAGTTCAATCTGTTTCGCGCATAATACCTATTTTGACATTTAAAGGTGTTGGTGAGGTCTTTGCCGACCTTGATGGAGCAGCGGTAAGGAGTAAGCACCTAACACCCCGACTCCACAGGCCATGAACGATGTCCATAATCCAATCTACAATCCAGTCCTCAATCTGATTTGTATGGATATGTCACTGCTTGGACATGATTTTTGCGACTCCATTAGATTTTTTTTAGACATGTTCCATAGTCCGGCCATCGTTCATGGCCAGTGTAGGCGGCATGAGGGAAAATATGAACTCGAACCCATCATCGTCGCATTCATTTGACGTATGTATACCTGCTTCGTAATCCGTAGCAGGCCAAAATAGACAGAATTATGAAGTTTTCCTCTGGTATAGGTAAACAATCCTCCCTTACTGACAGGCTTGTCCTCATAGCAACATTTCTCAAAAGTTCCCTCAGGACATATACGAACTTTAAGTGTACAAAAGCTCAACCTATCAGGTTGCAATAGTTTTTTAACTTAATGCAAATTTTTATTTACTCGTATCGTACAGATTTAAATTGTTTTTTAATAGTTTTATTTTATTTTTAAAGTTAGCATAGATTGAAGGAAGCAATCCATGCCTAAACGTGCGTCACTCGCTGCGAGACCAAAATAGCACACAATAATTGTATTGTAATACAACATGGTATGAATCAAAAGAAACTGATCCGAAAGAAGAAAGATTAATAGTCTTACGCGAGGCTGCTGTCATTATTGTGAAAGACTTTCGGGCAGAAAAGTACGAGAGCTATTCTCTACGGTGGTGGTGTGGAAATGTGTTGAGTCGTTTCCGCCATGTCTTTGTGTTGAGCGAGTTCCGGGCCGTGATCTATTCGTCGTACGTACAAAAGTTGTAGGAAATTTAGGGCCAGTTTGTTCACAGTGAGTTAAAATTAGTATGTGACTTTCATAGGCTTTAATTAACTAACGCTGATCAGCCAAAATTGGCTGATTAGTGAAATCCATGATAAGCAACTAATACTTTAAATTTTTTAAACAAAAATTGATCAACAAAAACATTTGAGGATTTCCCAGCTCATCTAATCATGGATTAAAGATAATCATCTGAGAACAAACTGGCCCTTAGTCTTCTACAGCTTCGTCATTTAAACGTGTCACTTATTTGTAATAAAAATGGTCCAACAGTTCAAAAAAACATAGGAAATCGTCTAATTTGTATCACTTTTTGCTTATTATTTTATGACCAATAAATAATTATTTTACAGAAAAATTGCAGAAAAAAATGTAGAAAATTTAATTATCTATGAATTTGGTTATAACCAAAATGCGAGAAATGCAAAATACGCCTTCAAATCGACAAAACACAAAATCCAAAATTCCGGACACACACCATATCAAATTTTGGTCTAAGACTGTGGTTTTATGTTCTACTCTATCATTGCAACCTAACTTTATAATATGGTGAAATTTTGTCTAAAATGATCGGGCTATGACATGAAAATTAGTTGTTGACAAGAAAACATAATTGAATTTCATGTGCAGGTCAAACGGTAAAAGCTTATTTCTTATTACCAATGGAAACGTATCTAGATTCAAATATCAAGAGTTTGGGTCATAGAAACGTAACGGCGTATGCTTGCTTACATTGCTTCGATGTATTTTGAAAAAAATGTTGATACGGTAAGTGCTAACTTTTAAGCTACTTCACTTAGAGGCACAATTTTTAGCCACAACATAGAATGCTATATTTTAAGAAAGGTGGCATACCCAGTCCAAAATCGTAAAAAATGTAGTTACGTTCTTGTGTCTCTAGGGCGACGAATTGACCTCTTTAGTAACGGAAATTAAATTTAAAAACAAATACATACATTTCCTTGGCGTCAGCAAAGGAAAACGGATACGGATACATTTTTCTTAAATAAATTTCATTTCTTATTTTTTATGTAGAAAATAATGAAGGTTACTTATCCATAAATCTCTATAATTATTATAAATTCTGAAAAATATAGCATCCATTATTATTAAAGATTAACTATGTATATACCTACTGTCATCCTATATCAATAAGACATAAGATGCATGGATTTTAATATTTTATCCCTCGATTGTCCTTGTCATTTTTAAACTTTATTGTTTCTTTTTTGTATGTTGTGTACAGGTACGTAGCCAGGGGAGGGTTTAGGGGCTGATGCCCCTCCCGAAATGATTTTGAATTAAAAAAAAAATTTAAATAGTTCAAACTAACTTTTTGGTATAAATTAAAATCTTTAAAAATAAGGAGAATATCTATGTAAAGTTTAATGTTTTAAAAACAAGAGACTATTTAGGTATAATATAATATTTACTACGTTCACTTTATGTGATGTTGAAGCGAGCTGGAACTTGAAGCTAATTCGAACCTTTGTATACTTTCGTGGAGTGGTAATGAACTTAGCACTCAACGAAATCAATCCTACTTAAAGATTAGAGTCGAGTCAAATTTTATTTTTTATAAGACATGTTTGTTTAAAAATATGGACTTATTTTATGTGTGTGTATTCAATTTTATTTGATGATTTGACCAAAATCGTTATTCTGTAATCTCAACACTCCAAATCGACATCTCAACTCATGTAATGAAAATCAGTCAAAAATTTGGAAGCCAGTAGAGAAGCTTTTAAATCGGAACCACTCATGTCTTGTTTCTTGTGTTGTGGAGTCGTGTGTCGCTGTCATTCCATATATTTCCTACGCCACACAGCAACACAACACACGAGACAAATATGGTTCTATAATAATTCTAAACAAAACCGGGGTCTTAGAGGTTTTTAATCCATCATCAGTGGCGGATCCAGGGGGTGGCTATAGGGGCTAAAGCGCCCCCCACTGCCAATTACTAAAATTATTTGAAATAACGAAAGCAACGTTTTACAACGTGTGGAGTTTTATTTTCGTCTAAAATATTGTTAAGGTGTGAAATTTGATGGACAAAATAACGTGGTTGGGGCTGAACAATTTACATGTTGTAATTTTTTCCTAAGCCTTAAGCCCTAAGCCAAAGCCTGAAGCGAATTCGACAAAAAGCAAGTGGGGGGCTATGAATAATGGACATGTTTCATGCAATGACACCTTATGGTTAATATGGTCTGACAATATTGGACAAAAAACGTAGTCAGGGTTAAACAAATAACTCCCTAAAAACTAACCTTATTCCAGAGGGCTTAAGTCTAGGGACTGTCAGTTCGAAGTTGGGACTAAAGCTTGAAGATAAATTAAAAAAAAAACGTGGTCGGGGCTTAACATTAACATGTCAAATTCAACAACTTTTTACACTTATAACTTAACTTCGTTGACGAACAAAACGCAATTGAGGCTAAAACAATTGGAGAGCAACGGGTGTAGAGTTTAGTGTAAATGTTTAATACAACAGAAATTGCTTCTTACGGCTTTGGCTGGAGTTAGATAATTTTGGGACTTAGTTTTCAAAATTTCAAAGGTCCAAGGCAATTTTACACACAAAATATTTTTGGACTAAGCAATTCTGAACTCAAGGAGCCTAATTCAAAAAGCGTGAGAAACTCTGTGAACTCAGAAAAATCTTGCAGGCTGACAATGGACATGAATATTTACCATCCCTATAGACTCTAGAGTGACGTGCAAATTTATCGACACATTTATTGAGCAGGAATAAAAACTATAGGTTGCAGCATACACAAAAATTCATTCACACTTGCAGAATTGGGCCGTGAAGGTTATTTTTTAGAGCAACTGTTTCTTACGCCAGAATAAAAGACTTGAAGTTTTAATATTAATTTTTCGATCCGCAAAATATTATTTTCTGTGCTTTCTATTGGCAGTTTGAACAAAACAAGTAGGTACTCTACTCGTTGTTTGGCTATAGTACAGGAAAATAAGGTCTCAGAGGAGTGATGGCACTGTCAGAGCACTATGAGCCTTTGCCAGTAAGACCACTTAAATATAATTTTTCTGAACTACCCAATTACAAACAGTTTGGAAATTTAATCAAAAATGTGAAGTTCAAAGCAACCATAAGCTGATTTAAACAAACACTTACATAATGTAGGTAGCTACCTCTACTACCTAATCAATTATTACTAAGCAATATAAATAAACGAATTTGTCTAAAAATGTAAGTTATAAAATGAGTTATACTGGCATGTTTTACTGAGCATTTATATTGGCTTCTAGCTCTGCTTAAAAATAATTCCCATATTTAACACATATCAATTCCAAAAACTTGTTATTCTTCTCTATATTGAAAATATTTTAAGGCGCGAATATTTATAGGAGCGGATATAAAGGCACAAAAAACACGGCTATTATTAAAGAAGGAAAGTGATAATGTCACAATTCGTTTTCTGTTATACTAACTTCATATTATTAACTTCATATGGACAAACTTCAAACTAGATCTCCAAACTCCAAGCCCCCCCCCCCCCCCCCACAGCCAAATCCTAGATCCGCTACTGTCCATCATCATGGTAGCCATCCTTCAATGGAATTTGACAGTCATGCCTTGACAGATGGGTATAAAACTCAATTGAGGCGTACACAGAATATTTCGTTCTAACAATTTAATCTAAAAAAAAAACAATTTAATCTAAAAAAAATCAGATTTCTTAAGCTGTCCATACACGACCGAGCCGAACGGCTCGGAGCCAATTGGCTCCTAACATTTTGTACTGGATAAATGTCAAAAAGGTTCGGTGCCGATCCATTTGGATATTCAGCCAGTCGGAAAACCACGAACCAAATTGGTTCCGAGCCGTTCGGCTCGGTCGTGTATGGCCAGCTTTAAAGGTTTTTCAATACAACGTCTTTGCAAAAATATTTCAATTTAATTTGGCATTCTGTTGGTGGATTTACATGTATCTTCGACTAGATTCGCAAAACAAAGGGATACAAAATATAAAATTTACCTTTGTTGGATAAAGAGAAGACAAAAATGCAGAAGATCTTCATACGTGCAGATTATAGGAAGTGCCATAATGCTGATATGAAGACGAAAATGTCCATCTTCCCTTGTGATACCCCGATGGATAGGACCATTCCTTTAAAATAAATAACCTATGAAATCCTATGGAGCATCGAGCCATTTCAAGGCGTTGATGAAGTTCATTAATGGTGGATTCACATGTATCTTCATCTGCACAATGCAGAAAAGTAGAGCAGGACAGAGGTTTACAAAAAATCCGAGCGAGTGAAAGAGATTCATCAAGAAGATAAACATGTGTCTTCATTTCTGCATTATAGCACTTTCCTGTAATGCAGAAACGAAGTTCTTCTGCATTTTGATCTTTTCTCTTTATCTAACAAATATACATTTTGTATTTGGCATCCCTTTTTTTGTGCAGAAACCAAATGCAGATACATGTAAATCCACCAAAACTTTAAAATGTTATCATCTGTTGACTTCGAGATTTCTGTTAAATCGTTGAAGAAGTAGCTACCCAAAATTTGTTTCCTTATGTTGCAGACTGCCGGACAGTGACCTAGGTAGTGAAGTGTGTCCTCCTCTACTTCTTCGTCTCCGTAGCCTCTGCATAGGTCTACAGTATTGAGGCCCATTTTGTTTATATGATACCCTAAGAGATTATGTCCTGTTATAATTCCTATCAGAAGATGCAGGGATCTCTTTTTCAGGTTCATAATTTTGTATGTTTTTTTCTTATTGTAGCTGGGCCACAGATTCTTTGTAGTGGTACAAGTTGCAAGTGAGTTCCACCTGTCATTGGTAAGTTCCACTATTTTCTTGTTAATCGCCTGTTTAATGGCACAGGGTGGAATTTTAACACTGGAGTCTTTTAGGCTTGGATCTAACGATGAACCAGTCCTTGCTAGTTCATCGGCTTTTTCATTACCTTCAATTCCACAGTGTCCAGGGACCCAACAGAATCTGATGTTGTGCTGTGTGGCAGCTTTTTTAAGCTTTTCACGACAGCATGAAACCAGTTTGGATTTGATTTCTGTGGCAGAGATGGCCTTGATCGCCGCCTGGCTGTCAATGTAAAAAGTGATATCAGCTCGTGGTATCGCCATCATTAATGCTTGCTCACCCACCCTTAATCACTGCCAGAACCTCCGCTTGAAAGACACTGCTGTAATCGGGGGTTTCTGAGAAGAATCCCGCACCTACACCCGTATCCATCTTCGATCCATCGGTGTATATTTCTACCACCGATTCATCTGATTGCTGTAAACCAGCATCCCATTCCTCTCTTGTGGGGATGGAGACAGAAAACGTTTTTTAAAATCTATACGGGGTGATGTGTAGTCTGTGCATACATACCCCTCCGTAAATTTATTGATAATTTTTGCGTAACCTACAGAGTTCCTTTTCCAGCTATTGGTTTGGCTTAGTCTTAGGGCACTGTAGGCCGCAGTTTCTTGTACAAGTAAATCTAGGGGCTTTAAGTTGAGTATCGTTTCCATTTCCGCAGTGTGGACCTCATTGCCCCTGTAATTCCTATACACGTAAGTCTTTGAACTTTATTAAGCGTTTTGCAATTATTTTCTTTGTCCATCGCACTCCACCAAACCAGGCTGCCATATGTGAGGATCGGTCTTATAATGGACATTATGATCTTAGGATTTGGACCCCAGGTCTTACCAAAGATCCTGTTGCAGGAGTAAAAAGCGATCATGGCCTTCTTGGCTCTTTCTTTAATGTTCAAACCCCAGTTTAGCTTTTTGCCAAGAATTACGCCCAGATATTTGGCATGTTCTGAAAGACTAAGTCGGGTTCCTTCTATTGATGGTAGGACAAAATCTGGTATTTTCCTTTTGTTAGTAAAAAGTACCAGTTCGGTTTTTTGCGGGTTGACCGAGAGTCCACATTTCCTCGTCCAGCTACAAACTTTCGACAGGGCGTAGTTAATCCAGTCACTAGCAACGCCAAGTCGTCTACGTAGGCGACTACTTTGAAACCACTGTGTCCCAGTTCGATCAGGATTTCGTTCATAACCAATATCCACAATAGTGGTGAGAGAACACCTCCTTGTGGAGTCCCCCTAGATGTGGATACTTTGATCCGTGCATCCCCTAGTTCTGAGTTAATCCGCCTGTATTTTAACATACAGATAATCCAGTTTATGAGGGAACTATCTACCTTCAAGGTATACGAGTGCTATTTTTACCGCATCATTATGTACATTTTTGAAAGCTCCTCCAATGTCCAGAAAAGCAGCTAGAGTGTACTCTTTGTTTTTGAGTGTTGTTTCTACTATGCCTACTAAGTTGTGGAGTGCTGTTTCAACACTTTTTCCTTTCGTGAAAGCATGTTGGGCGGGTGACAACACATTCGGTTTTAGAATACTTCGTATGTGTATATCTATTAGTCGTTCGAAGGTTTTTAAAACAAACGATGTTAGACTAATGAGTCTGTAGTCTTTATCTTCCGTGTGGCTTGGTTTTCCCTTTCGGAAGAAGACTACTTTTACTTCACGCCATGCCAAGGGAATATATCCCCACTTAAGGCTGCTTATAAAGAAGCTTTTGAGATTTTGGGTGACATGTTTAGTGTTCTTCTGTAACATCAAGGGGAAGATGCCATCTGTTCCCGGAGATTTGTAGGGTGAAAACGAGTGTATCGCCCAGTGTATTTTATCCTCTGTTATAATATCTGGTGGCACCGTGTGCTCCATTTGTACTGCATCTTCTGTGTTATTAAGATCAAAGTTACAACCGGGAAAATGAGTTTTGATAAGGAGCTCCAGTGATTCTCTTCATGATGGTTTTCTTTCACACGCTCGGTTTTTTGACATACTTCTGTCCCACTCTACTTTTCTTCATATTTGCAGATGAAGATACATATAAATCCAGCAAATGGGTTGACAAATCAGTAATAGAATATTTTGTTCCAAATAATGTCACCAAAAAGCCCCAACATCGCATATTACGCGAGCGAAAAATTAAATCCCAAAAAATTCGGGTTTTTAAAAGATTTTTAATCCATCATAGTCATGTATATATAATCATATAAATACAGCTGTAGCTGTCATTCAATCATATTTTTGAAAGTTGTTGCTTATTTTTGAAATGTTTAAATTTCTTGGTCCCGCCTCTCCTTAAAAGTTGTGACAGAAAAAATTTGTAATTCCAAAATTTTCACCAACGGCTATCAAGATCGTTTTATATATAAACTGAACGAGTCTACTCACTTCTCTACTGGCTTCACAACTACTACTGGCTTCGAAATAGGAAAGCCAGTTATGCCGGATTTACGCGAGTGGCACAATGTCATTATTTAATTATGAAACAAAAAAATTTGAATTATTATGTTCTTAGTTTTATATTCTTTGTTTTGTACGTTAGCCTTCAGAGCAAGACCCCCCCCCCGAAACGAAATGATGGCTACGGGCCTGGTTGTGTAAACAAACCAACAAATTGGCTATATTTTCATATTTCCACGCCTGTAGATTATAATTTTATTAGGAAAGATAACAAGGGATAAACGTTTTATCAAGAATGAAAAACTGTTTACGTAGCTGAAAAAGTGGCACTATAGATATGTATTAACATTAGGTTGGCCCTTATACTGTTTTTTTTAATCCTACTTTTCAATTTTCATATAATAGGTTCAACGGAATCAATTGGCTCTTAATGTAATTAAAATTTGTTCTGTGAAAGTTCCCCATGGCCCACGCACGTAAACAGGATTAAACAGATCCTTCTCACAATTTTATTCCTGTTTTGAAATATAGTCTAAAAGACTGTACACATGAGAGTGACCAGCGACCGACGAATGAATGAACAAATGGGATTTAAAACATTAATAAACCTAAATTCTTTACAAAATCTAGGCAAAATGGAAGAAATATAATTGAGGATTATTTTAAGATACTAAAATTTTCATTTTAATTGGTTAAACGAGAGAATTTTAAGAAAATAATTTGTTTGTCGCGAATAGCCGCAATTCGTTACGACCAATTTATTTTCTCAATTTTCTGAGTTTTGGGCGAAAAGATGTCCATTTAATTTTTGATGGCGAACGAGGACACACTTAGTAAAATGGAGGGTGAAACTTACAATAGCTTTTAAAATTCAATAACAATAGCTTAAAAATGTCCGTTCATTGGCAAAACTCAACCACCCACCAGGACAATTTTTACCCAGCTACACGGTACACATAATGAGAAACATGTTTGACGTATACATTTTTAATAGAAGTCTGAGCTTCTCATAATAACAAAAAGCAAACAAAAATTGTATAACACTCACTTTCCAAAGAAAATAACGAGCCACACTCACATGAAATATAAACAAAAAATTGATATTGAAATGTAATTGTGTTGTTTTTCATATTTTGCTCTCGTTAAGAGTTGGGGTTTTGAAATATATTTTGACCTTGTTAAGGGTTCCAAAGCTTAAAAAGTTTGGGAACCGCTGATCTAGAATTCAGGATCTCCCAAGCCAACGTGAATTCGGCACGGAACATAAGCCGACGACATTTTTTGTTGTTACTTAACATTTCTTATTTCTCATTTTTGTTATCATTGTGAACGATTCGCCCAGCAGAGCGAATGTTCCGCGTCGCTTTCGGTGCCGAACCTGTCTGGCACATTGGGTAATGCCGGATTTACACGATTGGCAAAGATGCCAATATTTCTGCCAAAAAAATGGTAAAATAATGGCAGAAATAATTTTTTTATGACATGCATTTACACGAGTTCAAATAATGGCAGATTTCAAAATACTGGCAACATGCCATAAAAGAATGAGTAAGTTCATTCTTATTTAGAATGGCATAATTTCGGAAAATGGTGTCAGTAAAGTGTTTACACATAGTCATATTAATGGTAGCATTTTATGCCAAATTATCTGTGCCATTTTATTTTGGCAAAAATATTGCCAGTATTTAGAGCGTTTACACGATGAAAAGAAAAATGGCTACAATTTGACAGATAAAATGGCATTTTGCCATTCGTGTAGATGCAGCATAATACAGAATTTGTGTCAATTTTCGTTCTCGTACTTTTTCAAAGTTTTGATAATTGTGAGTACATTTTATCCTTTTTTCCCAAAATTTAACAGACAGACAATCGGTTTCTGTGCACAAAGTAAAGGATCAGACCTAATCTTAAAGTTAAAATGTTTGACTCATATAGAAAAAGATCTTAGTACTAAAGTAACTTTGGAACCGTATACCATTTGAGCGTCAAAATAATGATTCTTCCTTCACTCTTATCCTTTTTTATAATTAAAACTAATCATGATATTTATGGTAAATTTTTTTTTGTTTATTTTTTTTTTCAATTTTCTACGAGAAAAAAGTCGTCGAAGACTTCAAAGTACTTAAAAGACTGCAATACTTTGATTGCAATCAAAAGACTTCAAGAATGCAATCAATTCAAAAGACTTATAAAAGACTTCAAAGAATTCAATAAGTCTTTAGTATTGCATTCTTTTAACCTAAAGTCTTTGATTGCATGATTGCAATATAAAAGACTTCAAAATTAACTGCGAATTACATTGTGAAGTTAAAATACTAGGGTGAAGTTAAAATACTTTAAAATAAGTCTTTTTATTCAATTGATTGCAATACAAAAATGACTGCATTCTTTCCCAACTCTGATAACTGTATGTATTTACAATTTTTGCTTATATAGATCACAAAAAATTAAAAATTACACAAAATACTCTTTTTTTGAAATTCTAAGAGCGGGCAGCAGTATCTGGGCGTAAAAGGAAGCCAAAAGTTATAAATGATATAAGTAGTCTTGGTGAAGGTTATAACAAATTCGTTCGTCTGCCAGCATGTAAGTGGCCCCATTACCAAGAAAATGTACAACTTTTCTGAAGACAGAAATCGTGTTGGAAACCATTTCAAATGTATAATACAACTTGACGCTCTCACCTCCCTGATTACAAAAATGGTTTCGACAGACGACATCTAAGTGGCCACAAAACCCCTGACAGAGTCCCCTAAAACGTTTTTTTTTCGGCGTTTTTGGTCAATAGGAAACCACTTGAAATTTAGGTACATCAAACAAAAGATCTTGGCCCCCTGAGTGCGAATATCTACATGACCAGACGTCTAACCATCGACAGAGGCGATTAAAGTAGCGGCTTTTTTAAAGAATTTTTTCGATAATTGATGTACGTTCAAAAATATATCGCAATCGAACGGTTTTGACTACTAGATTGTTAATAGCTATTTAAAAAAAAAAAGTTTTGAGTTGCGACCAACAGCTGGAAGACGCGATACAAATCGCGGATTATTTCTTTAATTTTTTTAGTAATAGGATTTTGAAGGAAACCACTTCAAATGTATTCCAGTTGAAAGTTCTTCACTCCAAATAAAATTAAAATGTAAGTGACAGTCGCGATATAATTCGTGGATGCTATTATTTTTAAATGATATTCTACTGGTTGCTTCTTCAAATTTTTACCAATCAAAAGGCTTTGACTCAAGAAAGGGAAAATATAAGTTACAGACGTTTTAAGTTATACTGTTGAAAAGTGCGATAAAAGTCGCGGATCTGATTATTAGTTTATTAATTGGATTCTAGATCTCTTAAAATGTATCTCAATTTTAAGTTCTTGACTCCCTGAGTTGTAAAATGTAATTGACAGACGTTTTGAGTAGCGCCAAACTATTTAAAGCCAAGATATAAGTCGCGTACGAATATTATTGTTGTCATGTTGAGTGGAAAATATTTTGTTCCGTCGGCTGTTTTGGTCACAATAATTTTAGTAATGAAACAAGAATTGTAGCATTAACTTTTCCCGACGTTACGACAGGGGTTGCTTACTTCTTCAGGGGGAACTTTATTACATACAAAATACAAATAGTTTATCACAATGTTAGCAACAAAAATAACAATGAAAGTTGAACTTACACTTTGAGAAATATAAAAGATAAATTTACATAATTTATAAAAATTATTAATTTGATTACAAATTATTGTTAATGAAAAACTAGAGCTCTTCTGATAAAGAAGTTTAGTCTGCAACTAAAGAATAAAGAAAGAAAGCGGCTAGCTGTTATGATGAAACCAGTGAGCAGTATCCCGCCGAAATGTTCTGTGTGTCTTGCTTTCGATTCATGTTGTTTAAAATATGAAGCGTTTCGAGAATGTATCGCTTTGAGGTATGCTTTTCCGTTTGAAGAACTTTGACACCTTCGAAATTAGGAGAATGGTCATATTCAATTGCACGACTAGCGAGTGCAGTTTTTGCAGAATTTTTTGTGTTGATATCGGACCTATGATTTGACATACGTTGACGCAGAAATTGTTTTGTCGTTCCAATGTAGGACACATTGCAGGATTCGTCGGTTTTCCCCATACAATCGATTTTATATACTACATCCGAACATTTGTCCTTATCAGGTTTCACCTTAAGCTTGGTGAACAGATGCAAGGACTTCACATCTTTCACTTTTTTGGTGACCATTTCCTTAAAGTTCTCGGTCAAATTAGGCACATAGACAACGCTTCTGAAAAATCCATCTGTAAGTTGGTCAATTTTTGGGTGGGGGATTTTTTTGCTGTACTTTGAAATCAAACCCCGTATGACCGCAGCTGGGTATCCATTTTTTTTTTTAGAATGTTGATTATTCTTGCTTTATTGACGGAGTGGAATTGTTCGTCACTTGAGGTAAAAACTTTGTTCACTAATAGGGAAGCCGTGTTCATGACAATATGTTTGGCTTGGCTAGAACGAAAGTGAATGAGTCGTCCGGAGGCAGAGCTTCTTTGGAACCAGTCAAAAGAAAGATGGTTTTTGTATCGGAAGATTTTTACATCAAGAAATGCTATCGAATCGCTGTTCTCTCTTTTGACGGTAAACTGTATTTTTGAGTTGAATCTGTTTAGGATCAGCAAACTATCCTCAATTTTCCGCTTATCCGTCACCGCGAATATGTCGTCCACATATTTGACAATAAAATTTGGTTTGTTATTAGAACCAATAAAACATTCGTCATGCAAATAATCCATCACTAGGTCCGCAACAGTGGGTGAAAGAGGGTTGCCCATTGGCATTCCGAAAATCTGCTTGAAGATATCCTCTTTGAATTGAAGAAAATTGTTTTCTTTTATGCAAAATTCGAAAATCTCGAGAAATTTGCTCTGGTTAATCCTAGTGTGTTGACTTATTATCGCCCATTTCTTTTCAACTATATTTACAGCTAACTGCACTGGCATGTTAGTAAAAAGAGATTTCACATCAAAAGAAACCATAACGTTTCATTACTAAAATTATTGTGACCAAAACAGCCGACGGAACAAAATATTTTCCACTCAACATCATAATTATCAAATTGGTCAATAAATCAATTTCTTAATATTATTGTTGTCTTTCGTTCAATTACAATTGTAACTAATTCAAATGTGACACAATTTAAGGATTTGGATTAGCTAAAAAAGACATTTCAAATGAAAAAACATTTTTAATACGCCAACCCATTGAAAACGACTATATAAGTCGCAAATACAATATTTGATTTCCTATACAGAACTTCAATTTTTTGTATCGGGTTTATCAATAAGAGCGCTACAAAAGTTTTTTTCAAATGAAACAAAAACGGTTTTGGATATCAATGAAATTCTTTATTCCTGTGAAAGTACGTTCAATGCCATTATGGATAGAACTCAATTTCTTTTGCATGGCCACCACGGGCGCTTGCAGAAGTCCAGGCGCTGAAACCAATTTCAAGCAGACGGTTTTCAAGCATAAATCGGCCGATACTGCTGCAATTTCACGTTCGATATTCGTACGAAGTTCATCAATCTTCGCTGGCTTGTTGGCGTAGACCATAGACTTGACGTAGCCCCACAGGAAATAGTCTAACGGCGTCAAATCGCACGACCAAGGCGGCCAAGCGACTGGACCATTTCGTGAGATAACACGTTCTCCAAACTTGGTTTCCAATAAATTGATTGTGACATTCGCTGTGTGGCGCCGTCCTGTTGGAACCACATGTCCTCCAAGTCCATATCATCCAATTGGGGCCAAAAATATTCGGTTATCATTGAACGGTAGCGATCCCCATTCACAGTAACGTGCCGGTCTTGATCATCACGGAAGAAGTACGGCCCAATGACGCCGCCGGCCCATAAAACACACCAAACTGTAATTTTTTCGGGATGCAATGATGACTCATGGAGTACGTGTGTATTGCTGCCTGACCAATACCGCATATTTTGTTTATTGACGAAGCCATTCAGCCAGAAATGCGCCTCATTGCTGAAGATGATTTTTCGATGAAAATCCGAATCATTTTCAAGTTGTTGCTCAGCCCAATTCACGAACATACGACGCTTCTAGTGGTCAAGCGGCTTCAGTTCTTGCGTCAATTTAATCTCGTAAGGATGTAGGCCAAGATCTTTTCGCAAAATTCGCCACAACGACGTCACAGATATGCCCAACGCTTGAGAACGACGTGTGAGAGACACATTTGGGCTTTCTGCAACTGAAGCCTCAGCGGCAGCAATATTCTCGACACTACGGGCACTTCTTTGTCTCACTGGCACGGGAAAATTTTGTACTGTGCCTGTGGATTCAAATTTGTCCACTAGACGCTCAATTGTTGATCTGCTAGGACGATTAAGACGACCATAAATTGGACGTAGCGCTCTTAACGTTGAGGCCACTGACTCCGAATTTCGGTAGTAAATTTTAATAATTTCGACTCGTTGTTGGCTCGTATATCTTTCCATCATGAAATGGCAAACCTTACTGAAGAGAAATGTCAAAAGGGCGGCAAGAAATATGGCGTCGTTTGCTGTTCCTGTTGCACTACTTTTGTAGCGTTTCTGTTAAAAAACCCCTTACTTCTACCATGGTTTGATGTAGTAAATAAAGGGTAAAGGGGGTACAATGCAATTTTTTTCTAAATTACTCGAAAGCTGTAGGTTCTATTGAAAAAAGTTGTGGGTACATATTGCAGTTCATGAAATTCCACACAAAAAAGATTGTAACACTTTTTTCGTGCAATTGATACGATTTGGAGAAAAACGGTCCAAAAAACATTTTGGTGCAGTACATTTAGTCAAAAAAATCTAATATGGGAGGATATTAAATGTATTAACGGATGGGGAAATTTTGTTCGGGATTATGTATGTTCGGAAAAATATTTTCTATTATTGACCAAGTTTTAAGAGTCGTACTGGAAGGGAAATGCCGGCATCTTCAAAAATTTTATTTTTCTTATTTTGCTGAATAACTCCCAAGGAGTTTATTTTGTACACAAAATGATGTTAAACATCTTGTAGACAGTGTAATTATCTATAAAATGCTATATTAACGATCTCTGTATGCCAATCCGTTCTTTTTATGCTCCAAAGATCAATTTATAAAAGCAGAGAATTAGTTGCATCTTCTACTGAAACCACTTTCGTAAATTTTTGTACACATATTTGGAACCCTTTAATATCCTAAAGTTTCGTTATAATATTTATTTTATTTTTTTTAGTCACTTTTGTAGCGATTTTAAAAGAGCAACAATTGTATAAAAATGCTTTTTTTAATAAATACAAATAATTATTTTGTAACAAAAATCATTTTTCATACGATTTTTGCTCTTTTAAAATCGCTACAAAAGTGACTTTAAAAAAAAATAAAATAAATATTATAACGACACTTTACGATAGTTAAGGGTTAAGTTTGTGTACACAAATTTGCGCCAGCCTAAATGTCTAACTTTGACCACAGCATTGATGCAAACATTTCGCGGTGCACTTATTTAACATTACCTCTCATGCCGAACCTTTCAGACCGATAGGGTTTCAATATTTCATTTTTTGATTCCCTAGAGTATTTGAGTCCACATTTATAGAAGAATTGGACCATTTTTTATTTGTCAGTTAAGAACTTCAAAACTACTCTGTTTTTTACAGCTTTTTTCTGACGTCAACGCTGTATAGCATCAAAAATATAACACCAAAAAGTTTTATATAAATGTCATCTTGTGGAGAATTTTATAACAAACAAATTTTGCATAAATGTTTTTTTCCTAAGATGCATGTTTCCAAAGTTATATAGGAAAACAACAAAAAACAGGGAGTGAATAATGCACTTTCTTGCACGTTTTGATTTTTCCTGCAAATAGCACACCTTTTTGGGCGGGAGCCAAAAGGTATTCTGATCGAATACCACACAAATCTAAGATACTATATGTTACATACATGCCTAAATCTAACTTGCCTGGACTTATATGCATTTTGGGCCGCTATAACTTAGGTTAGGTTAGCTTGTAAGGGATGGTGTTCGGCAAGCCGAAACACCTCAATCGGATCTCAATGGATCCATTGCGCTCCCAGGATTTACGAAAAGGAAGGAGAGGGGAAGGGTAAGGAAAGGAATAAGTGGAAGATTAGGTTAGGGGTGCCTCCCTGAACCATCCCGAAATTTGAATGAATTTCAGGGTGTTCTTTAGTGGCAGAGACGAGATGTCGCCCAGTTCGTCGAAAAAGTATTCTCCGAGGGCTGTTTTTCTTTTCTAGCTAGGCTAGGGCATTCACAAAGGAAATGAAATGAGCCCTCCTCCGCCTCTTCATCCTGACACCCTCTACAGAGATCGGATGCGATGATGCCCATTCTGTTTAAGTGGGTTCCCATTGAGTTGTGAACAGTTAGGACTCCAACCAATAGGGATGGTGGAGGCCTACTTAGCGAGAGTAAGTATTCAGTTTTTTTCCTAGAAATGTCCGGCCAAAGATTCCTCGAAACCCGACACGTGTCAATCTGTGACCACCTATCATTGGCGGCTTCGAGGAAGCTCTGGTGGACTCTGCTCCTTTACTGCTTTATAACTTATGAACTAATAGACGTATAGAAGTTTTTAATATGTCAGTTTTTAGATATTTGTATCTCGACGTTTTCTCAAATCATTTTGTGAAAAAATAAACTTCTCAGGGGTTATTGAACAAAATAAGAAAACTAAGAAAATTTTTCAAGATGGTCGCATTTCCTTTCCGGTACGACTCTTAAATCTTGGTTCGTTAATAGAAAATATATTTCCAAACTTAACACCAAACAAAAAAAGGAAATAAATATCCTCCCATATTACGTCTTTTTTTTTTGACTATTTGTACTGCCCCAAAATGTTTTCGACCGTTTTTCTCCAAATCTATTAATTGTACGAAAAAAGTGTTAGAATGTTTTTTGTGTAGAATTTCATGAACTACAATATGTATCAACAACTTTTTTCAAAAGAACCATCAGCTTTCGAGTAATTTAGAAAAAAAGTGCATTTTACCTCCTTTACCCCCCCCCCCCAAAAAAAATCTTTAACTACACCCCAAATTAATGTCTTTTTCGGTTGGAGGTTCGGAGTTACTCCTTTTTGACTCCGCTTACTCCAAAATAATTCGATTGGCTGTTCCGAGTAATGTTTTCGGAGTATTATTCTGTTCCGGAATTAATAAAGGAGTAGACCCGGAACACACACATATACATATAAACCCCTTTCATCGGATTATTTGTCAAATAAATTTTACTCGACTGAACGTGCAATACACACATAAATTTGTCACAAATTAGTCTCGGAACAAAAGAAAATAATTCGATTGGAATCAAAAAGGAGTAGTACTGTTCCGAAATCCAATCGAAAACGGCATAAGGGTACTTTTCAGAAAATGTTTGGACAAACAAATGAAGCTCTCCACCAAAATTCAGCTCTGTTGGATTTTTTTCAGAGTAAGGACTTTTTTTTATCTACTTTTCCTGGACTATTATATTATAGACTAGATTATAAATTATAACTAGAACTAAGAGAGCAGCCCGGGAGCTTTACGGGCTGAAAAGAAAAGATAAACGCCGACTTCTCTGGAGGAAAAAGAGAGAGCACGAGAAGCGGGCGGTTGAGTCTATTAAGGGTTGTAGGGGCAATTGTGATGTTCAAAAATTTGATCAAAGGGTGAAATGATCTACCCAAGGATACAAATCCAGAACGGAAGCCTTCCGAGTTGAGAGTGGGGATATTGTAGTAGATATACAGTCAGTGCTGAGGAACTGTAAAGAACACTTCTCTTGCTTAACGGCGGCGAAGACGGCCCAGATACAGCTAGTAGGCAGACCACTCCATTAAACTTGGACGACGATGACCAACTGTTCCGACCTAACCGAAGTGCGGCTGGCGATATCCAAACTTAAGTCGTACAAGGCCGCTGATGGTGCGGATTGCCTCCAGCCGAACTATTCAAATCAGCGGGAAATGAATTGGTTAGAAGCATACACCAACTTTTTTGCAAAATTTTGTCGGTGGAATGGAACCTCGGTATAATGTGCCCCATCCATAAAAAGAAGATGCTCCAAAACAAACTACAGAGGAATTAGTCTCCTAAGCCACGCGGCACACGTAGGTCATGTCGAAAATCACCTTTTACGACTTCTCCATTATATTAAGTAATGTTTATTTCGCCAAAATATTCGATCTTTTTTTTTGACACGAAACCAATAGTTGTCAAATGTAACCAACGTCGCGTCGGCGTCGTCGTGGCTGTCATCCGATGTGTTAGCATTTAGTTTTTCATCTGCCATTTTAAATTTTGCTTTCAACATATGATACAAATTAATATACAAAAACCGGCATATGTATAAACTGATTTTATGTATCATAAGCTTGCTCCTTCAACCTTCCCTTCGCATCTAGATAACCGTTTGTCAATTCTTTTTAACGTTCTATTAGGATTAAAAAGAGATATGTCCGTTATCAGAACAGAATCCAAATACCTACCTTTTAACTTTGTTTGTACCCAAATTAGTCATTTATTATCTCCCAACTCCAATTTAAGCCTCTGAAATCTGAACAGCGCTGGCAGATGTTGTGCAAATTTGTTCTCAGCTACATTGAATTACCTATCCTTTTTTAAAGAATCCATTGTGTATCTACTGACGACGAATTTGTCTACCACCCAGCTCTCTTAGACTTTTATGATAAAATCAACATTTTAGTTAGGTGTTATTTTACTTTAAATTTAATTTCATATACGATTAATTCAATAGAATTATATGCGGGCAGGTACTTGCTCATCATATAAAAGATTATCTCGCCCAAGGCATTATGAAAATCTCATGGTTACTGTTTATTATTTCACATATGTGGCAGAGACCGTAATATGAGATTTATATAGGTATGTTATGAATAAGAGCACCTACGTCCTACATACATACCTACCAAAGCAAAATTGCTGCTAAGCCTCTTTTTTGACACATAACGTAGGTATATGGCTAAATATCTTTTCTTTTAAAGATGAAGCGACTAAAAACTTTTGATACACATATGTCATATCTATGGATAAAGAAATCAAACCAAAAACATAAATGTTAAAAAAGCAAAGTTCTTCTATATAAAAAAAACCTTTGCGTAACAAGTCAGCCGTAAAAAGTAGTGAGATCTAAAAGTACGCCAAGTTCTAAGTTTATAAATGTTAAAATTCAATTAAAAAGTACAAGTGACCTCAACTCCAGAAATAATTGTGTTTCGCCCAAGGCATAACAGTCGGTAAACATCGACCAAAATTTGTGTCTTAGTAGGGTATAACGGACTGACTGAAGAGCCCACTGTTATGCCTTGGGCGAAACACCATTATTTCTGGAGTTGAGGTGACTTGTACTTTTTAATTGAATTTTATTCATTCACTCCACTTAAAACAGAAGTAATTTCAATATTTTAATATTTAAATTTCTTCATCTTCTTATTTTATTAATGTTAAATATCAAATATTTTTAGTAGAGTAATATGGAAGCACTTATTGTTCCTAATTTCGTGACCTTCTGATTCCTAAGTGGGCTATAAATCGCAACTGAAATAAAAGTTAATTAAAAATAAATAAAGACTTATAGCCCACTTAGAATCAAATTTTATTAATATGGAAGAAGCTCAAAATTATCAGAGAAATCTGTAATTTAATGATTACTGACCTAAATTGGATTGGTTTACTTGGCATTTTTTCTTTTATTACATAATTTTTAAATGAAAAATTGACTAGTAAACCAACCCTATTTAAGTCAGTTATCATCAAATAACAGATTTCTCTGATAATTTTGAGGTTCTTCGATGTTACTCTACTTAAAATATTTGATACTTAACATTAATAAACTTAGAACTTGGCGTACTTTTAGATCTCACTACCAGGAAAAGTGGGTGGAATAAACGCCCCCCGACAGCCTCATAAGGAACATTAAGTTTTTAATTTCTGTCTTTTATATGTACATAGGTACTACACGTCCTTCCACTGTACCAATTTTCATAAGTCAGAAGTGCTCTATTTAAATGATAGTTATTGTTAAGAAGTGGGTTATGACACGCCCCCTGCATGAAAAATTTCATAATTTCAATTTTGTTCTTGTATATCTACTAGGAAAACCAACCGCTCTACCAAAATATCATAATTCTGCACCAATCGGAAGTTCTCTGTATACATATACTACCCATATTGGGGCATATTCATAGTCGCAGATAGACCCAGGTTTAACTAAACTACATTTTAAGACAATTTTGGCTCAATGAATACGGCCCGATTTTAATTACAAATTTTTGATTTTATATTTTTATAAGATAATTAACTTGTATACTACAAAAATAGCTTTAAATATTTTGAAATAATGAACTTAAAAAATAGAATCAACTTCCAAACACTCAACGAAAGATATGTTTAACTTAGACCTAGGTCTAAAGTGGCTATGAATACGCCCCATTATGTATTTAATATTAATTCTGGGAAAATGGGTGGTTGTTGCGCCCACTGCATGTCTTTGTTTTCGCTCTACCGAATTTCATCATTCTACGACAATCAGAAATGCTCCACATTATTGATATTAATTCTGAGAAATTATTGCAAATATGCACAGGGGTTTAAAGCATGATATCTTGGAAAAATTGATAAACAAAATAGTAAGCGAAAGTGTGCCGTTGGCGCTGGTGTTTAATTGTGCGTTGGGTACAATTGATTCAAGAACGATGTTAAATAGATTGCATGATTACGCGTCACCTAGCATCTACCCGTTCTCAACATCAAAGAATTCTCAGTGGTGTTCTTATCGATTTCGAAATTTCTCCATCGTCATCCAGCACCAGCGGATAACCCTCCTTTAAGCTATTATACACGAATTTAAAATCCATAAAGAGGTGATGTTTATCGATATAGAATTCCTGTTTTTTAAAGTCTGTCGGAGTGTAAATATTCGATCGAAGATTGGTTGACTTACCTGGCCTAAAACCATACTTATAGGGGCCGGCCGATCAGATCGTTGACAAAATGTTTTAAGCGGTCATACAGGATAGCGGACAAGATTTTATAACCCACGAGTCGGCTGGTATGTTTGCCTGTTCGGTTGTGCGTTCTGATGTACATATATTGGCCTAGAGCCTAAACGGTTTGACGGATTTGCTTCAAATTTGGTGTGAAGCAATAATTGTATGTGATTCCCTAAACGGAATATTCAAATTTTTGGATAAGCTCATCTAGAAGGGGTAACTTAAATTCAACGTTTTCAGTTTTATCAAGTTTTCTCGAAAACGGTTTTTACGATTTTGATAAAACATTTTGTAAACAAATTCGAATAACGTAAGCAAAGTCCTGGGGTTTTCTTGATATTCTTGAATATCTCGTCATTAGCTTCGATAATTTTGTCATAACTTCGAAATTCGGTATTTTTAAGTTACACCCCTATTGTGATTGTCAATTACTGATTGATAGTTGATAAATATTGAAATTTTGCATTTTAGAAGTCAATTTATTATTTTTTATTTATTTTTTTTTACTTATTTTTTACTACTTTTATTTTTTATTTATTTATTATTATAAATCGATTTTTGACAATTTTCTTGTAATTAACGACGGCCTGCATCATTTTCAATGACCAAAACTTTTAGCGGTTGGCTTGTTTAATATTGAATTTCAGTCTTTATCAATTAGACAATCGCAATAGGGGTGTTAGTCAACAAATAATGCTTTTAAAATTTGATAATTTAAATGTTAACAAAAGGTATGTAATTAATTCATGACATTAATTGAGAATCGTTTGATTTTGTGTGTAAGTTAATTTTATTTTAGTTTTAGTTTTGTATACCATTCAAGATATCTTGAGCCTTTTCTACACCTTAGGGGCCAGTTATAGCTATCATTGAAAACCATCATTGAAAAAGTTAGCTGTTGATTTTGAGACCCTTCGAAAGCTTAACCATTGAATATTTTAATGCCGAAATATAGCTTACGACTTCAAAATTATTTCTCCTCCAAAAAAAAATTCATTTTTACCCATACCTTCCCGATAACGTAACTTTTAATTTTGTCAATGCTCATTACCAATGAGTTCATCATTGAAAAAATAAAAATCATTTCATGAGAAAAGTTGTGCCAAATTGAATTTTGTTTTACACAGAAATAATTATTAAGTCAATTGAAAAAAAAATTGATAATTTTTTTTTTTCAAAATTAAAAAAAAAATATTTCTAGGAGTGTTCAAAAAAATTAAAGGGGTGGACATTAATTTCCAAAAAGAAACCAATTTAAGCATATTTCAGTCGACTCCGCTGAACTGGAGCACCATAATTGCAGACCATTTGTTTCAGTTAAGCGGAGTTTTTAGTTAATCGAACCTCGGATAACTGAAACTTGTTACAAATAAGCGAAGTTTTGTCAAAACAAATTCAATTTAATTTAGCACGAAAATTAAAAAATAAAAATGTTGGTGAGTTTTGTATTGTGTCAAGATAGTTATATTTTCATATGAAACAATTAAAACAACAAAGGCATTTACATTTTTAATCACAAAATGAACATAAATATAGCATATTTAAAAAACAAAAAAAAATTGTCGTTTCACTTATGCGGAGTTAAATAAGTGAAAAATGTTCATTTGAGGCAAACAATTTTGTTTCAATTACTTCTGTGCATTTTTCCGAAGTTAATGGCAACCATTATTCTCGAGAGGATAAAATCCAGGACCGAGTCTACCCTCAAGAGGCACCAAGCGGGTTTTCGAAGTGGCCGATCGTGCGTCGACCACATCAACACCTTGCTAATCATACTTGAACAATCGTCTGAGTATCAATCATGCTTGTAGATTTTGAGAAGGTGTTCGATCGGGTTAATCGTGAATTCATCTGGAGATCGCTTATTGCGAGAGGTATCCCTGAGAAAATTGGCAAGGTGTTTCGTTTTGCACATTGGACAGCTTTCCGACTCCTTTGATGTGCGTCAAGGAGTGAGACAAAGAGATGTCTTGTCACCAATTCTGTTTTTTTCTGGTAATTAACGATGTGATGACTACCACGGTGGGTGAAAATGAAAGGCATGGTATCCAATGGAGTCTGTTTGACAAACTTAGCTACATATATTATGCCGACGATATATGTGTCATGGCAAACAACACGGCTGGTTTATATCAAATGTGTCGTTTGCTGCAACTAAATGGGGAAGTGGCTGGCTTAATGATCAACGCAAATAAGACCAAAATAATGACCACGGGCCAAGGCACACAGCAAGCTATTCTGAGGCAGGGACCCATAGAGGAGGTCACGCAGTTTAATTATCTGGGAAGTTTCATAGCACTCGATGGTGGAACGGACCTGGATGTTAACAATAGAATAAAAAAAGCCCGTAGTGCATTTGGAATCCTTTCTCCTGTGTGGAACTCCAGCAAAATATCGCTACGCACCAAGTTGCAACTTTTCGAATCCAACGTTAAATCTGTACTGTTATATGCGTCAGAAACATGGAAATGCTCTGCAACCATCTCGAGCAGGTTGCAAGCCTTCGTTAACCGTTGTCTGCGGTACATTCTGAAGATCCGGTGGCCGCAAATCATACCGAACGTTGAACTGTGGAATAGGACCGGATAAAAATTGGATGCCGACATCATGCAATGGAGGTGGTGTTGGATAGTCCCAACTCTGAGGAAGCCTAACGACAATATCGCGAAGCAATCCTTTGAATGGAATCCTCAGGGTAACAGACGCGCTGGAAGACCAAAAACAACTTGGAGGTCATCTGTTTTAAAGGAAGCTCAGTCTCAAGGTTTTCAATCGTGGCCACAGCTAACGCCAGTTGCGACTAATCGGGACAGATGGAACGATCTTGTTGCTGCCCTATGCTCCAGGAGCAGTTGAAGCGCTGCTTTGCATCCGGACAACATATATTACCGATAAGCTTTGAGACTTTAAATTAAATAAACATATGTAATGTATCTCGGAACTAGTTAACAAATTTGTTAATAAAGTCTTAAATCTCTATTTGAATCATCTTGAAATTGTAATTTAATTTTTATTTATTTGTTTGTTCTTCAAGATATTTAAAAAAAAAGGAAAAATTTCAATTCTATTTTGCAGACATTCATTAATAAATTTAAGCCTATGACATAATTCATAAATTAGACAAAAATAAATTTCATGTCTGTCCCAACTTCCACACAAAATGACTTTTATTATTTCAATATTTGAAGGACTTTACCAATGATTACAGACCATCAAAATTAATTGTAAATGTTTGCGAAATTCTTTAAAAATAAAAAAAGAAACGAAAAATTACGCATACGCCCCAGAGAACGTGTAAAGCTGGCCATACACGGCCGATCCCAACGGCTCGGAGCCAATTGGCTACGAACATTTTGTACTAGATAAATGTCAAAAAAGTTCGGCGCCGAACCATTTGGATATTCAGCCAGTCGGAAAACCACGAATCAAATTTTTGAATTCATATTTGGCGCGTTTTATTGGAAAGTATATCAGACCGCGCGGCAAAATTACCCTCGGTAAGAACAACAAAATTAAGAAAGTGTCAATAGAAAAGCCAAACGATAGACGGACTATGTACGTCTAGGAAAAAAACTATTTAAATCGAAATTAACTAATTTTGTTCATTAGTAATTGTTGGTAGTTCTGAATTTTTTTTTTTTAACAGTCCCTGGTATGGACTCTAAAATATAAAACATAACATGTATGGTTCATTTTTTATAGTCCATACCATTGTGGTCTATTTTTCTTAAATATTTAAGTCGTTACTAAATTTGATTATTGGTAGGGCCCAATCGAATTCACATTTCGAATAGCGAATTTTAATTTAATGGAAAGCGAATAAATTAGGCGTTTGTCTTATATGAACGTCTTGTTCTCTTTAAGAACAAATGAATTGATAAACGCACAGGAGTAATATGTTTTCACAAACCACCATCCTTGAACATTTCTAACACACCTGTTCACAAAATAAAAATCGACGAAATCAATATTTGCACATACTCAAACCTAAACATTTAAATAAAAATTGTAATAATTTTCAAATCTAAAACGCTCCACCGGATGAAGTCTCTTTCGGAAGTTCCGATCTTTAAAATGACCCCCTACCAAGACCTAAGCTGTTACCAGTGGCGATTCCTCTCAGTTAGCAGGTTTATCGCCGCTAAACCAAGAATTTAAATGAATAAATTGTATGATGTACTTTTTATTTTCAAAAAGTAACAAATGGCAATGTTGAAATAATGATAATGATTTCATACAATAATCAATACTATAAATACAAAAAACTACCCACCTACCCACCTACCTACCTATTTTCAAATCATATTTTCCTTCACACAACACAAAACTCCCATCTTCCTATCTGCCTCAGCGTTACAATATGCGATACCAAAACCAAATTCTCTACAAAGAGCATTGAAATAATTAAAAAAAAAATAGATACCTACCTAACCTACCCCCATATTGTTCTCAATTATATTTTCCTGCAGACACACAACATAAAACTCTCATAGAACAAGTCTCCCTTGAAACATTTTAGCTTGCAACATCTGCGCTGCACAATTTAATACAATTTTTAATAATATCTATACAAATTACAAATACAAGCACAAATA
Organism: Melangyna quadrimaculata; assembly: GCA_949320155.1. NCBI lineage: Eukaryota > Metazoa > Arthropoda > Insecta > Diptera > Syrphidae > Melangyna > Melangyna quadrimaculata. The sequence goes on from OX439483.1 coordinate 416,099,538, forward strand.
CAATACAATCTAGAATACAAGAGCGTTTTACTACACAATGTCCTAAGCAAAGCCCAGCTAAATAAATGAAAGCGTAAGCGTAAGTATGATGCGATAAGGCACGATACATAAGGTATGCAAGCAGCTCCAGGTAATTTTGGGAACGTTTTTTTTGTCATTCTCTTTTTTGCTTTCGTATATGTTTCTGGGAAAATGCGGTAGGAAGGATGAATGCATTGTTTTGTTATTAGTGATCTTTAATTGATATGAGTAAACATTGAGATTGAGTTCTTTTAGCACAGTGAATAATTACACAAAAAAAAGTGCTAAATTCGCAAAGCGCGATGTAGTTCTGCATTTTTGATATGTTGTTGGGGCATGTTAGAGTAGTATATAGCCAAGTTTGCAGCAACAGTGAAAAAAACGCTAAAATCACCCCTTTTTTCCGACAATTTCCTTTATAACTTTGGAAATATGCAACTTATGAAAAAACCGTCCACTATAAACTTGTTTTTTATAAAATTTTCTACAAAACAACATCAATTTTAAATGCATGTTATATTTGTGTTGTTATCTAACCATGAATTAAAAAAAAAATCTGAAAAAACTAAGTAAATTCGAAGCACTCAAAAAATATGTCAAAAATTGTCCAATTCTTCTAGAGTATCACAAGACGAAATTCGATCCAAATCGGTGAAATAGTTTTGGTAAGAAATATGATGCTAACTAAGTGCAACACAATTATGATGCAAACATTGCGGTGGTCAAATTAGGACACTTAAGTTGGCACTGATTTTTGTACACGTACTTAGAACCATAAAATCATGAAATATAGTTATAATAGATGTTTACATCTTTTTTTTAAGCCAAGTGAACAGTTTTTGGAACTTTTAAATTCAGTACCAAAGTTGCTTAAAAAAAGATATAAATATTATAACTATATTTTATGATAATAATTCTACGTGACTTAGCAGCATATATGGTCAACTCATTGAAAGGCAATAAACTAAAACTTAGAATTTATATTTAACTTGTTTTGTAGGTTAGAATTATTTAAAATATTTTGAATTATTATTCAAAATATAATAAATATAGTTTGAAATATTTATTATTATTCGAACTTTTTACATTTCTTAATATTAAAAAGAATAATAGTTGCGTTCAAAAACCAAAATACAACCAAAAGAGGATTAAACCTTGATATTATTTTTTTAAAAAAAAAAATAGTACATATCTTATAATTTTTAAAAATTGAAGCTATAAGATATTAATAACTATGTTTTTGAGACCTGAAGAAAAACATAACCACGAAGCGAATTTATGTATCGATAAATTTTTAAACTTTTATTTTATACCTATAATTTATTAACGTTTTTTTATTAATTGTCGTTATCAAAGTATGATTTTTTTTTATTTTAACCTGCCCAGACCACCTAGCTCAACCAATACTAAGGACCAGGAATCGCCACCGGCTGTTACACATCAAAAAGCAAATTGCGGTCCCCCCTAATGTACATACATATAAATGTATGTACATGCAAAACAGGCTTATAAAATGTATTGTAAACCCCAATTAAAAAACTTTAATGTTTACATAACCTCATTGTTCGCAACAAATGCCTATTTTTTGTGTAGTCTCAACTCCCATCTTTCTCTTAGGTAGATACATTTATGTATATTAATGTCACGAGCAGCCTTATCAATGTCAACCAGTGTTCACAGGTGGGCTATTTTTCCAGCCAAAATGGCTGGAAAAAAACTTTGGGGGGAACAAAATAGTGGGGGATTTATGGGGGGAAATAAATTGAAAGATTTTAGTTCAATTTTGAGTAATTTTTAAGTCTTCATTTTTCAAGTGCTTCAGCGGAAAGAGCATTTTCAATAGTAAATTTAATGAAAAATAAGTTAAGAAATCGATTAAGCATCGAAACTGCCGATGCTATTTTAAGAGTTCGGTACTCAAGGCTGTGTTGATTTCAAATCTTCAAAAACAATGCTAAACAAGTAAAAGTAGAAAATAATGTATACTTTGAACGACTCGCACCATAAAACTGTGGAAGCATTTACAGATACTATAAATTTAAATATATAAAAACAAAATGTATGTACATATTTCCTAATATTTTCAAGAGATATATTATTTTTGAAATTGATGTTTTAGCTATTTAGTTTAGGTACCTTGAAACAAAAGTTTGATTGGGAAAATAAAAAAAAGTAATACTCGGTGGTAGCCAACACAAGTGGTTGTTGTTTATTCAAAACCTTTAATGCTAAATATGACGGAGCGAAAGATATGCAGCCTAACTGCAAGGGTTATCACGAGAAAACACCTTTGAATAAAAAGTAATTATCCATATTTTCCTCATATTCTATGAAGGTCTGTAGGTATTTATTTATCTAAATAAATCGGGTGGCAGAACGGCTCATGAAGAACCAGGGCCTAGTGACTAACAACTCGCAACCGTTCCTGTGTGCGCCTTTCGACAGGAATGTAAGAGACCTACAATTGTATGCCAAATCCGAACGGCTAGACGAGAAGCACTTATTCGTGACAAGTGATACTCTTGGAGGATTTGTCAATTTCTCGCAAGAGGCAGTAGCCATGAAAAAAAACTTTTTAGTTTTTAGGTGGACGAATATTATTCTAAAATAAATGCATATGGCTATTTTTATTTCCTTCCCATACAAAAATTGGGGAAATTTTTTCGAATTTGGGGGGACTTTGAAAATTTCATCTGGCAACACTGATGTCAACACAACATCCATGCAGAAGCAGATAGGTTAAGTAAAATGAACATGAACTTTTAAATGTACTTACTTATATAGGGTGTCCTTTATTAGTCAATAGTTTTTTAGGGAATGATTCTTGGGTGTATTCTAAGAAAAAAAAAATGTTTTACAGGAATAGTCCGGTCAGGAAACCGAAACCCGTGCGTGTTTTGGGGGGAAGTTTTTTTTTATGATTGAAATTAATTTATGACATGATTTAGGTGAAATTTAGCCTGGGAGTCATTTCTGAAATTTTGGCGTTTAGCTGGAATTTTGAACATGGCGCTCAACGTTCCTGATATCAGAAAATGAAAAAAATCTTACAAACTAATAAGATAATTTTAGTGTTTAAGGTGTGGTTGTGTTGGTCTAACAAAAAGACGACCCCCACCCCCATTCCACCCAACCATACTCCCTCCTATAACAAAATTAAAAGATGTATTTTTAAATTGTTTTATTTTATGCAGTTATAGCTATAATAACTGACTTGATTATCCAATAATAATGAGATTGACATGTCCCCCAACTTAGCAGAGCAAAGTCAGCAGAACAAAAAAACATTGATGGTCTTACAAGGGGCTTACAAAGCGCTAATTAAGTACCCAAAAATTAAATTAAGTGCTCCAGTACCTACTTTTGGAAATAATGAATGTTCTGCTAACTTGATTTCAAGTTTAAGTTCTTTAATCTTTCAGGTAGAAAAATGGGTTGAATACTATCTTAACAAGCTACTTAAGTGCTCTGCGAATCCAAAACAAAATTTCAAAAAAAAAATAGTTTTTTCTACAAAAAAAAATATATTTTAATAATTAAAAAAAAAAATAAATATTTTATTTCAACTTTTTTTATCCGAATTTTTTGGATTTGTTTTGTACTCGTATAGTAAAATTAAGTGCCCCCCTTTTCCAAGGATTTTCCGCGATCTGATGTGAAAAAAAATTTTTTTCATTTCCCATACCTGCTCTGCTAACTTAAAATCGAGTTTTCTCGGGAAATTCAACTATTTTTGATGGGATTTTTTTTTTTGATTAATTAACTATTCGCCTAGTTCGAATTAAGTACCCCATTTTCCGAAGCAATTTCCACGATCAAATAAGCATTTGGTTGAAATCAAAGAAGTAGGTACATAGGATTTCACGTTGGTAAAAATAATTCGTACGTTTCGAGTTGCTTCGAAAATGTTTTTTTTTTTCATATTTAAATTCAATACAAAAATCAAGATATTTAGAAATGAACCAACTTTCTCATAAAAATAATACGGATAAATTATTAACACTTCTGCAGATTAATCATATCTCACCAACTTCGCGCTTTTACTAAGAAATTTTTTTCTTAATTCTTAATTATCTTGAAAAATAAAAGTTCTAGAACATCCGGTTTGATACTTAGTTACGTAAAATTTTGAGAAACTATCGTTTGAAATTTTTTTTTTAATTTATTTTTTTTTTTCAAAGTTTGGTATTTGGAAATAATTTTTTCAAAAACTGTTCTCTAAACGAACTTTTTTTGAAAGGAAAATAAAAGAAGGGATTTCTAGGTTTGCAAAAAGTTATAACGTTTTAAATGTTGCCGTCGGTTTTTAATTTTGTTTTTCTTTTTTAAGTAATTTTTTTTTAGAAAACTGCCCCTCCCACCTAAACGAGGGGTAGTAGATCCCCCTTCTACACGATTTTTGTCTTTTCTCTAATAGACCTACATACCCAAGCTTTTTGTCATACCTTAGGTGAATCACTCTGTATAATAGCTGAATTTCTCAATAGGAAATACAAAAAATCGTGAAATTAAACATTAGTACCTCTTTGACCTTTAATAACTTTGGAAGGAGTACATATATTAGATAAAAAGTGAAGACCTTTTTTGTAGAGCGTTCAATTTTCTAAAAACAAAGTTATGCTACTCATTTAAATACTTGCTATTATAAAGTTATAAATTTCCAAGTAGAAACATGTGTTTTGTCGCATACAAATCGTATGGAAAATAGAAAATAGCGATGAGCGACCTGTAAAATTTAATTTAAAAATCTGAATTCTGAACAGGTTTATTATTTTGATCAACTCTAAGTAATAAGCTAGGGGCATTGGAAACCGGAGACTTTTTTTTATTTTTGAATCAGTCTAATGTACATATATACAAATAACATTCATATATTAAAACTGCAGATATATAACTATAAGTCAGTTCTAAAGGTTACCCGAGTTTTTAATTCAAAGATACATTCGTGCACTGCGGTGGGTCTCTATTCGTAAAACTTTTTCATTATATTGAATTTTTTTCGGCATACATTTTTTCACATTATAGTTCGTTATGAAAATTTCTGATGAACTCTTAAGGTACTATTATAGTAAAGTCAACGAAGGAATTTAGCATATCTTTTTGTAGGGAATTTAATTTTCTTTAACTTTGTCATATTGACTTTGCCTCTATTACGCTTGTTTTCCAAATATTGAAGAAAAACTACAAAAGGGGATATTTACCCCTCTCTCCTGCCTAAAGCTAGTGGCCCTGGGCTGGGGACTTTTAGTATGTTGTACTTAAGGGTCAGCCACTCACACAGTAACTTGGGTGGCTTGCTTTGCAGGTTCAAAGAATTTATTCACGACTGTGAAAACTTAAGCAGTGCATACAGCCAGCTTATTAAGAGGCCGAATAATATGGTGCCATCAAATAGGTTTTGACTGTGGGAAACGAGGAGGCATTTCGTGTTTGTTGTGTTTTGTTTTAATGAAAAGTGAATTTATATGAAGGGATTTATACTTGTCAGTTAAACTTAAATTTATTTTTTATTTAATTTTCAGTTTTAATGATTATTTGAGATGTAATAGTGTAATAATGTAATAGTGTAATTTATAAAATTAGCCGTTTATAAAATTTTGTAAGTAGTTTTTTGACTTTAAACATTGTCTATGTTGTGTACTAATGTAATAGTATAATTTTTAATTTCTTTATATTTATAAAATAAAGTCCTGATGAAGAACATATACACGTTCGAAACGTCGTACAAAATTAACATCATTTTAATGACCTACAGCCCGCTCAAATTAGCTTCGAAATCATTTTTGGTAACGTCATCGAACGTAATACGTAAGTGTGAGTACCGTTCTTATTTTCACATTTTTACACTTGCTTAACCCCTTGAACACAATGCAAGTCGCTGGTCGCGGTAAAAATCGCTGTAGCACAAGCTGTCATTAAAATCGCTCACTAGGTCGCAAGGGTCGTCCACAATGGTGTAGCGCAGAAAGAACGTTTTTTTGACATTTAGATTTGTTTGGGTTCGTTCAGATGTTTGGAATTCCAATTAACAAGGCGTGTTCCATATGTTGCATGCTTTGAGTATATATAATATGGAGTGTTTGTTTACATTCCAAAAACTTTACCATCATACGGGGCGCGGTAATCTATGCGGTAGTTCAATTCTCAATATAGAGAGGGTTTTTACAACAAAACCATTATAGCTGTTAGCTGTCAAAATACCCTCTCTATATTGAAATCACGCCCCCTATCACAGGCTCAAGTACTACAATGCATTAGGGATAGGAACGAGCACTCCATATTATATATACTCAAAGGTTGCATGTTGTTTTCATTTCTATTACAAATGCGAGACTATAATGTTTCACTTTTATTATATAAAACACAAAGTATACCTGTATTTGACACAACAGAAAATAAACCAACAAAATTCAACATGGCAGAGCACAACACAGAATATTTTATTCAACTTTTAAAAAGAAATATTATTTTGTGCAGCTGCATTGTGGGCACATGAAAAATATCACGGACGATACTTTTTTATAGCTATTTCAGCTATGGCTTCAGTTCCAGTTGCGACACTCTTTTGTGTTCACCCAGTTAGTTGGGATAGACCTACATTTTGCAAAAAGTGCAAACGTGGAAAAAAATATCTATTATAAAGACACTTGTTTGCCGAAAATCAATTGAAAATCGTGTATGGTGACTAAAATTATCTGTCAGGACAATTTTCGCATGTTTTTTTGCAAACAGGTGTCTTTAGCATGCATGTTTATTTCTCACTTTGGCACTTTTTGAAAAAAGTAGGTCTATGTAGTTAAACCTTGCCCTTGACAGATACGAAATTGGAAGGAGAAAAGGACAAAAGTATCTAGAAAAATTCCATCAGTTTTATAAATGTGAAGAATTTGTTTTTTTTTCGTTTTTTTTTTATTGTCATCCAAGCCCATTGGAGCTTTCAAACAAAATGGTCTCACTTGTAGTGTGAACACTGCGCAATTTTAAAATTGACTTCTCAAAGTTGTGCAATTTTGGGGTCAGTGACAACATACTCAAATTATTAATAATAAGACTTTATTCAAATGCTTTTTTTCTACAATCATTGCTATCGAAACCAATTTTTTTTCCAAATTTCAGTTCATAATAAACATGAAAAAATAACTCAATGTGCTGAACGAACCCAATGTTTAGTTTACATACAGTTTTTTGAAAAGACCCACAGATATGTCAAAAAGTAGCGCGACTAAAAGCAGAAAGTTGAAAATTATTCAACTTTGGTGAAAGCGATCGCTGCAGCTACAGCTTCTCATTGTGGCGCTGTGTACTGTTTTCGTATATATTTTAACTTTGACAGTGCGACAAGCGGCCGCTACAGCGACTCCATCCTGCTCGGGCAGTAACTCTGCAGATGGGATGCCGATCGCACAGTCTAAAATAATGCAGTTGTTGTAGGTATAGCCGATTACGATTTTGTTCTATTTCAAAATAAGTGCACATTATTATACGTGTCCTTTTCTGGTACAAAACTGGACCTCTTAGCCCATTGATGGCTATATGAGCATTCCTTCTATTTTTTGAAAACACTGAAATCAAAACCTGTAGGAGAGAGTCGAAAACGCAGGTGTTTGTAACGGATTGGAACATTTTGTTTTTGTTCCTTGAGTCTAAACAGCTAATTTGACCAACTCCCAATGATTCATTTTTTAAAATAGGAAATTTTGCATTTTTTTTCAAAATTTAGGTAAAGTTTCATTGGGGTGCCCCTCATTTCCGAGATAAAGGCTCCGTCCTTTTTTTTTTTTTTTTGTTGCCAGAAACCTGACCTCTCCAGTTTTCCTCGAACCTTACTGGCAGAATATGTGTGCCCGCGTTAGCTTGGTGGCATTTTTGGCACATCCTTTTTTCGCCATAGCTTTCGCATTAACCCGAAATCGGAATATAACAGCCTTCTAGGACGTGCACAGACTTGATGCAACATACACAAATATGGGCTCCTGTCGGAGCATTTCTATTATTACATGCTGTGCAGGAAGTCTGTTCGTCTTCTATCACCTAATGCAAAGTCTGTTCCGCTGTCAGTGAACGCGGAGATGCACATATTTGTTCAACGTCCGTCATTTTCCAAAGTTTTAATGTGCGACTTTGAACCTGTCCACTCCTGTTATTTCCATTGGCAAAATAAACATTTTTGATTTTGTTCAATTCGCCCTCAACTGGCTCACTTGTGGCTGGTATTCTGCCATTTCCAAATAGATTCCTGTATGCACAGGACCACATGGGAAGGTGCTTCAAATTATATATATTATTTCTGTTGTCAAACTCCTTTTTTCTCATTTATAAAATAGTCAAATCCACTAAAATAGGTATCACTGAATACGAATTTACACATATTCATGACATTGCACAAAAACTTTATGTTATACCACACTATTTTCTATAAATTTCAGAAATTTCAAATAATTCAATAAGTGAAAAATTTGACATTAAGAATACCTCATTTTTAACCCATTGAATGAGTGAAAGAGAAAAATATGTATTACTTCTGTAATTTAAAATTCTCTTTTTTTTCGCTGTACCTTGAGTGAGTGGGGAGAATCATTCTTTAGTTACACCATGCATGAATGAAAGAAACATATTTATTACTTTTGTAATGTACAAACCTCTTTTTTCGCTTGCACATTGAGTGAGTGGTGGAGAAACATATTTGTTACCTGCTTCTGTTGTTTGTAAACTTTTTTCTCATTATAAAAAGCCGAATGCATTTATTAGGTATCACTAGATTGCATGAATGAAAGAAACATATTTAGTAATTCTTTAATTTAAAATCTTAGAAGAAGAAATAGAGGAACAGGCATATTGAGGAAAAAGTGAGGCTTTTTTCAAAAAAGTGTGAGTTATACAAACACAAATGCATTCACACAGGGTCGGAATGCAGTGAGATAGCTAAATGCTGGGGCCCCAAAAGAATTTTTTGCTGCGTTTTTGAGAGATGTTTTTTGGAGATTTAAGTTTAATAGTAAAAAAGCATATTAAACTAAATAAAAAAGTGAAATAAATGTAAATATAGTGTAAACATGCAATACTTCATTGAAACAAAAAATATATAACATATGCGGTGCTGCGGTAAACCCTGTAAAAACATCATGTGTAATATGAGACACAATTAGCCCGTTGGATGCAAAAATTGTAAACTTCATATTATAGGTGTTTTAACACGATTTAACGCATATTTTTTTTTAAATAAAGTATTGCAAATATTCACTTTGTTAACTTTTATTTCACTTTTTTATTTATTGTTTTCAATGTTTTAACGTTTTGAAATCTCTAAACACTTTCCTCTAGCTCGGCAAAATGACAGTGGTGCATTCTTTTTCTATAAAATGTTAACTTATGTTGCTGTATCAAAAACACAAATTTTAAATGTCATTGTTAAAAGTGTTACACTGTATAACATTTTGTTAAGGAACGATCAATGTTAAAAATATTGTTGGTATATCAATCGAAAGGGGTTGACAAAAAAAAAAATCGAAACACATTTAGAATGAAAATAATCAAGGAAATTTTTTTAGAAAAAATATTATAATCACTTAATGAAAAAAAAAATGTATTCTAAACAAAAGTTTACACAAATATTTAAAGGCATGACCTTGGCCGTCGCCCTGGCTGGCAATGCAAATTTATAATAAAAAGTAAAATATATAAATTAAATTACAATATAAATAAAAAAATAAATCGGGTGGCACAACGGCTCATGAAGAACCAGGGCCTAGTGACGAACAACTCGCAACCATTCCTGTGTGCGCCTGTCGACAAGAATGGAAGGGACCTACAATTTTATGCCGAATCCGAACGACGAGAAGCACTTATTCGTGACAGGAGCCCTGAAAAAAAACTTTAGTTTTTTAGGTGGACGAGAATTTAGATTACACAAGAACTCCAAAAATAGCCAAACGGTTTGATAAATAAACTATTGTAAATTAAAACTCTTCTTCGATTATTTGGTTTCGATATTTAAGCGCTCCTTTGCAGAATAAAAATAACTGATCCCAGGTTCCAAATACCATTTAAAATTCCGATTGTCTTTTCTACAGTCAGTTTTTCCGTTTCCAAATGAATCCTTCTAAATTCCTTAAGTATGGGACAGACTGCTATAAAATGGAACATGTCTCCTCGAGCTTCCATATTACATAGACTACATGCAATTGGGAGATCTTCCCTATGTGGTATGTAGTTAAGATTTAACAGTTCCCCTCTAGGTTTTAAAATCATAGATATTTTATCAACGCCCATATTTTCTTGGAAATAGTTTTTTTTCTTGGAGATCGTAATTAAGTTGGCTGAAGTACACTCTATAGATCGAGGAGCGAGCTTGTTCTTTAAATTCCACTCTCAACTTAACATCTAGTTCTTGAAGAAAATCGTATAAATTTTCTTTCCAGCAGTCAACATTATTAATTGGGACATTCAAAAGTATGTCGTACTTATGTTCTAAGTTGATCCATTCTGTTGGTATTCACCGCATGGAGTATTATTAGCTTTGGTGGAGTTTTAGAGTGCTGATGAAAAGTGGCGCCAGTCCTGTCTCTAAGTACAGCATATAGTTTGGAGTATTGGAGGGTAGTTTGAATAATCTTAAAAAAAAAAAAACGTAACAATTTTCCAGTTTCTTCATACCCTTTATAGCCCCAAACTTGAGCACCATAAAACATCACTGACCTAGAGGTGGCTTCAAACAGGTTACATTTGGCTGCTAAACTAAGATCTTTAGCTTGCATGCAATTTTTCCAAGCTGAGTTAGTAGCAACTTTTGCTGTATGTAGTGTGTAGTTTTCCAGAAAGATGGTGCTTAAAATTAAGGTTGGATATTATTTTTACTCCGAGGTAATCGTATTCTTTAACCACTTCAATTTCCTCACCTCTTAATCTCCATCGTTCGTTGTGGGCGTATATTCCTCCTCCTTTCCTGAATATCATAACTTTTAATTTCTGTAAATTAACTGTTAGATTCCACATTGTACAATATGCTTCAAGATCTTTGATCATCTGTTGTAGTCAATTCGGTGAGTCAGAAAACAGTATAATGTCATCAGCATATAGAAGTATCTTAATTCTCTTCCCACTCCATTCGATACCACCACACATTACTTTATTTAGATCATCGAGACAAAAATTAAACAGCAAAGAACTTAAAGTACAACCTTGTTTAACGCCCATATTTGTGTCAAACCATTCAGACAAATGGTTGCCATTCCATATCGCTGAAGTAGTGCTTTGGTACATACCAAAAATTACCTTTATAATTTTTGTTGACATTCCTTTGGTGGCAAGCTTATAAAAGAGGGCAATTCGATCAATGGAATCGAAAGCAGCCTTAAAATCCACATACAGAACATATAGCTTTGAGTTTCCGCTCGAGAAAAGACTGCTCGATGTTTGTTAGCGAGAAAATATGATCGATTGTTGAGTAACCTCTTCGAAAACCAGCTTGGAAATCGCACAGTAGATTGTGATTGTCTACCCACACTGTAAGTCTTTCAAAGAGGATGGACGCAAATATCTTCATAGAACAGTTAATAAGGGATATACCTCTGAAATGTTCGGGTCCCCTTCTTATGGATGGGAAACAGGATTGATTTTCTTAAACTTTCGGGTACTTTGCCAGATTGCAGTATATTATTAAAAGCTTTTTAAGGGCGCAGATCATCTCATCAGTTGCTGCATGATAAAACTCGAACGGGATTCTGTTCATTCCAGGTGCCTTGTTTGTTTTCGATTTCGCTATTGACGTCTCCACTTCGTACCTGCTGATCAATCTATCTAAGTTTTCATTTTCCACATACGGAATGGCAAAATGTATCTGTAGGCTATTATTTTGTGGATTTAGCACAGAACGAAAATGTGTTTTTAGTTGCTCAAGGTGAATACTTTTTCCTATATTGAATGTTTGTCCATTAATTAGTCGAATCGCTTTCCAGAATGTTTTTGAGTTCTATGCATTTGATGCTTCTCTTGCCAGGTTAGTATAGTAAGCTCTTTTTTTACTCTTGCAAATATCTTTGTATGTTTTGTTGGCTTCCAGATATAGTTGTCGGCAATTATTGCGGTTGTGTTTTCTGTAAATTTTCAGAGTTCTAAAAGCTTTTTCACGAGCTTCAAAACATTCTCTATCAAACCATCTCTCACAAAAGGAAGAATTTGTAGTATTTACAACCGGGTCTGATCTAATAATTATTTTGATGAGCCAAGACCACTCACAAATGTGAATTCTCCGTTTTTATCGCCTAGGCTTCTTCCATTCAACACCTTCAGATCAAGTCCTTTGCAGAAATCTAACAATTGCTTTCCCTTCGCGTCCAAAACACTACCTTTAGTCTTTCTTTGTATAACAAAACATGAAGAAAAAAGCGGTAAATCGTCAGATATACATTGTTCTTCCCCTACCCTCGCATTGAAATCGCCCATGATCATAATATTATTTTTCCAAATTTATTAAGAGAGTCCTGCAGAGCTTCAAAATCGATTGTCCAGTGACTGCAGTTTAAATAGAGTGGGATGATGAAATCTCTTTTTCCTTGTTGTTCCATTTCTAGTGTAATTATTTCACCAATGTGCAGAAAAGAAAACCTGCACCATTCTAAATGTTTCTTGAACCCAAACAAGCAACCTCCACTTGCTCTACCTCTGGTTTGAATCTTTATTGCTGGAATCCACTTTAGAGTAAAGTCTGCAAAAAAGCCCTCCAATTTCTTAAAACTATCTTCTTATACCCAAGTTTCATACAAAAAAATTACTTCAAATTTTCTAACCTAAATAAAAAATTCATTAAAAATTGCTTTGTTCGTCAGCCCGTGTATATTGTGACTTAAAATATTCAAAAAGTAACAGCTGCTTTTTGATTCAGGTTTCCCGGCGATGGCCATTGAGCATCAATTAGAATTATGATGAGTTTCATCCGTAGATGTCGCCATGTGTTGTCTCGGCTGCAAGATGGCAGATCGTTTACTGTCAAATCCAAACCTTCGATAAGTTCGTTAAGAGCTGTCAATCCATCTGACATTCCGCACATTAATCCAGAGCGTTCATTCCATGTAAACATTTTTTTCCCAACTAAAAGACGATCATTCCGAAGAAAAAAATTTAATCCCGCATTAGGCACTTTCTTTTGAATCACTGCTCTGTATTTCAGTAGAACGCCTCGTCTTCGTCTTGCTTCTGGTGGAAAGTCTCTCCGTATGGATATCCCAGTACCTTTCAGATTTGTCGAGGCTCTTAATGAATATCAATAATATTTTAATTAAATTCTTCTAATTATATTCAGTAATAAAAAAAATTTATTTATATTTTTCAAACATTCTATTTGATAATTTTAAGCCTTATTGAATGTGCGAAATTTTCGCACGGGTCTTCTGGTCTCTAATTATCTCTCCAAACGCCCATTTTTGGCCAGTGTTCTCTAAGCAAATAATTAGAGACCAGAAGACCCGTGCGAAAATTTCGCACATTCAATAAGACTTAAAATCCAATCAAAAAGAGCAGGTATGGGAAATGAAATAATTTTTTTTTTTTCACATTAGATCGCGGAAAATCCTTGGGAAAGGGGGGACTTAATTTTAATTTTACTATACGAGTACAAAATTAATCCAAAAAATTAGGATGAAAAAAAGGTGAAATAATATATATTTTTGTTTTTTTTTCAAAAGTATTATAAAATATTTTTTTTTGTACATTTTTTTTTGATTTTTTTTGGATTCGTAGGGCACTTAAGTAGCTCGTTAACATTGTATTCACCCCATTTTTCTACCTGAAAGATTAAAGAACCTGAACTTGAAATCAAGTAAGCAGAACATTCATTATTTCCAAAAGTACTGGAGCTCTTAATTTAATTTTTGGGTACTTAATTAGCGCTTTATAAGCACCTTGTAAGACCATCAATGTTTTTTTTTCTGTTGACTTTGCTCTGCTAAGTTGAGGGACATGTCAATCTTATTATTGGATAATCAAGTTTAAAAATACATCTTCTAATTTTTGTATGGGGGTTATGGTTGGGTGGAATGTGGGGTGGGGGTCATGGCCTTTTTGTAAGACCAACACAACGACACCTTAAACCCTAAAATTATCGAAGTAGTTCGACAGATTTTTTTAATTTTCTCGTATCAGGAACGTTGAGCACCATTTCCAAAATTCCTGCTAAGCGCGAAAATTTCAGAAATGACTCCCAGGCTAAATCGCATCTAAAAAATATTAAATATAAATTCCAATCATAAGAAAAACTTCCCCCTCCAAAAACACACAAGTTTCGGTTTCCTGACCGGACTAGAAGGGCCAATCTCCAATTTTGATATCATTTATCGGGGATTTAAGAAAAGTCTGTCTTTGTTGTACCGTGTTCCATGTTAACGGTAATTGCACTGTTACTAATAAAGATAAAAGCTTCGTTTAGGCCTTTATTTTTAGAAAAAATACCAGCCTTTGTAACTGCGGTTAAATAAATTGTATATCTTTCCTCAGTTTTAAGATATTCAGTTTTTAGCCCGTTCCATTGTTCCTGCCCATGCTAATTTTATGACTTTGGGGTCAACTTTCTCCAAAAAATGCGTAATCACCATGATGGTTTTTTTTGCTTAACGCTCGAATGACTATGAATAAAAAAATTATATATGTGGTTATCGATAATTTTTAGTTTATGAGTGAACTAAAACAGTTATAACAGGTGTTCAAATGAGTCCTCTTTGATTTTGTATGCATGCTAGTGCCCGTTTTCGTATTTCACTGATATTGATATAATTGATCCTAGCTACTGCCTCACTTCGACGCTTTGAGCATGCGCTCTTCTAATTCACTTTAAGTTGCTATTTTGGTTGAATAAAAGATTTATTTCATTCTACCCCATTTAAGAACATCCAATATTGTAGGGTCAGGAGATCTTGCAGGCCATTGAACTGCTCTTCCTTTTTCCTATCCAACGATTACCGCTTACTCTTCATCATTTCAATTTTTAACCTCTCGAGCAAAGTTTGCTCAAGCACCATCAAGTAGGGAATAAGATGAAGCTAGTTGAACCTATGGAATGTCTTCCAATAGTTCTGATAAATCATTTTGCAACAACTGCAGATAGTTTGTAGAATTCAACGTAATTGGCTACTACAGTTAGAATGTGTTCAAACCAAAGAATTTCTGATTTAGTAAAAAAACATACTTAAAAAATTGTCTCAAACCACACAAATAATTTGTATTCAAAGCTTTTCGACTCAAAGCTAAAAAAAACATTTTTTTTTAATTTTACCTGCCGCTGTTTTTCCAAGTTATCATAAAATCTGTGTGTTTTCGGTCAAGTTTTGTGTGACTTTTATTTTAAGTATTGTTACATACATTCAGAAAAAATATTAAAACATCATGTTGATTACGCATTTTTTGGATAAAATTGACACCAAAATCAAAAAAACTAGCATAGGCAGGAAAAATGGAACAGGCTAAAAAGTGAATATCTTAAGACTGAGAAAAGATATAAAATTTATTTAAACGCAGTTACAAAGGCTGGTATTTCTTCTAAAAATAAAGTTTCTATCTAAGTTTCTATCAAAGTTTCTATCTTTATTACAATTACCGTTAACATGGGTCAGGGTACACCAAAGTCAGACTTTTCTTAAATCCCCGATAAATGATATCAAAATTGGAGATAGGCTCTTACTGTACAACAATTTTTTTCTTAAAATACACCCGAAAATCATGCCCCAAAATACTACTGACGAATTAAGGGACACCCTGTATAATTACACCTATCTATCGACAAACATTATCAGTCGTATTTAATAGAACTCGCTAAACAGATGAATAGTTATGCAGTGCATAATGATTTATGTAACGTTGCATAAATTCGTATTTATAAAAATGTTTCCTATAAATTATTGTTATACAGTGCTTATGTCAAAAAAAAAGTATACCAAAATGGGTAAATCTATACCATCTGTTATATCAAAGCAGCTGTTTGTCATTTATCAACAAAATATAAATTTGGGTTGCTGTAAGGAACACACAAAAACAAGAGAATATGTCGAAAGCTAAACGAATTCGTACTGCAAATGGGGATTCGTCCGATAAGGTAATTGTCCAGCCGGACAATTCTTTGAATGAAAATAAAAACGTTGACACAAATACATCTCGACTGAAGAAGGATGCGTGGCGAATAATTACTAATAAGTTTATACAAACATAATTCAATGCAGTGTTAATTATTACTTATTTGTTTTTAATAATTTTCAGCTTCAACAGTATTAGTGCAACGATGAGAGAAACATCTCAACTTCAAGCGCAATGGCGAAGCACAAAGATGAAGGTAAAAGCAGATAATTCCGCCTACAAACGAAGTTTAAAAGCAACAGGCGGTGGGCCACCCCCCAAATCACCTGACTAATCACACCAAATTAATGGCACTTATTCCCCATGAGTTTGAAGAAGACGAAAATGAATATGATTGCGATACTGAGGTTTTTGTAACACCTATTTACATAAATATACAATAATTGACAAAAAAAAAATAAACCATATACCTACATTTCCTTAGATAATAAACAAAGATTTTGAAGACATCGAATTTCTGGAGGATGAATCGCCAACAAAACATGCTACACCACCACCGCCACCTTCGTTGTCACCTGCAAAAATATATGTTCCATCACCACCATCATCTACACATCCACCTTTGGATACTTCTTCCAAAAAAAAATCTGCATCGTTCAAACGGAAGGTAGTTTTTTACGGGCATACCTCTTCATCAAACACATTTGTATTTTGTTTCTTTTTTTTATTAGATGAACTGCAAAGACGACGAATTTCTAAAAACGGAACTGTTTAATTCAGCTCTGGAAAATCGGAGAATGGAAAAAAGTTTTATGCAGCTTGGAAAAAGAAAAGATACTACAGATGGAGAAAAGGCACAAAGAGGAGATACACGAGCTGAAAATGAAAAGGCTGGAAGAAGAGCATTTCGGTTTTTAGTTTTGATGTGATTTTTAGTTATTAATTTAAAGTTCCTTCTTTTGAATCAAAAATAATTTTAATGAACTGGAATATATTTTTTTGTTATTTTTTGTGTGATTCATAAATTTTTTATTTTTGCTAGTGTTATCGTTATTGTTTTTGTAGTTTTTAATAGTTTTTGTGAATGAAGATTATAGGTCCGATCCTTTACTTTGTGCACAGAAAATCACAAACTGTCAGATCTTGGAGAGCAACGTTGATATATTCTCAAAAATATCATAACTGTGCCAAAGTACGGGAACGCAAATTCAACCAAATTCCGTATTACCTAATGTGCTGGACGAGTAAGGCACGATGTTTGGCTTTCATTCTTTTGCTCTCAAATTGACATTTTGCTGTGCTGTGGTTTTCAGTCCGAAGAAATTTCTCGGACTGAAAATCACAGGTAGGGGAAATTATTTACTCTCAAATTATTGAGTACGGGAACGGCTTTGGACTGAAAATCACACAAATGCACAGAAAACCACAGAAATTTAAAGTAAAGGAACGGACCTTATATTTCCCAATAAAAATGTTATTGAAAAAGATATGCATATATTTATTTTTGATTAATTGCGTATACAAAAGAATTGTTCTATAAACACACGTCGTCTAAGATTTTGGTTACTTTGGTGTTGCCATATTTCTTGATTTTCTAACGCATCTGGTTGATTATTATCGTAAACATCTTCATCTACTTTAAAAAAAATTTAAATTAATGTTTTTAATTTTGTTTAATTTCCAACCTGTGGGTGGGAGAACATCTTTGAAATCAATTGCCAAGTTATGCAGAACTGCTAATGCTATTATTGTTGTTTTGGCGTTTTCTAAGGAACACCTCATACCCGACAAAAGTATGAGGAATCTTTGCTTCCAAACGCCAAAGCATCTTTTCACCGTGTTTCGAGTTGCTATATGAGCAATGTTGTATTGTTTTTCAGCATCCGTTGTAAGATTCAAAAGCGGAGTAAAAAGAATGTTAGTACAAGGATACCCACCATCCCCAAGCAGACGGCCCTTGAACTCCCCATCCTCAAATCTTTGTTTGATTCTGCTTTCCCTCAAAATTCGGGAGTCATGCGTGCTGCCCCTCCAGCAGCAAACAATGTCGGTTATTTTTAGGGATGCGTCGCACACTGCTTGAGTATTCAGTGAAAAGTACCCTTTTCTGTTTATATAGTAATGCCCTGATGGGCCACCAACTTTTGGAATCCTTATATGGGTGCAGTCAATGGCCCCAACAACCTTTGGAAATCCACGTATTTGAAAGAACTTGTTCATAGTTCTGAGTTGCTCCGAAAAAGAAGTAGGCATTTTTACGAACATAGCCCTTTTGGAAGCTAATGCTCTTGCCACTCGCTTACAAATTTGGCAAAGGGTAGTTTGGCTGAATCCGTGGATGTCTCCACCATCGTCCTGAATCTATAAGCAAAACATAAATGGTGCGATATCTCGGATTTCGAATTGCTAGGAACATTAGTATAAACATACCTCATTCCGTCCCCAATATCTTATTGCAGCCATAACTTGGAGATCTATGGGGATGTGGCCTCCTCTATTGTCTCTGCTGAGGTCCGAACGGACAATTTCAATTATTCTGATCATATTTTCTTTCGAAAATCTGTATTTTGTTTTAAAGTCTTCTGTCCTTAAGCTCATGGGATTAAATCTTTTTTTATACACTTTCCTCCTTCTCGGAGTTGGAATAACGCGATTTAAATCATTAAAATCATTTAAAAACGAAGTAAATTAGGAAGGCATTTTTATTTTCTTTAAATTTAAATTATGGACAAAATTCAACATGACATTTCGTCACTATAATTTCCTTATGTAGGCTCTTTTCAACCTCTAAACGCGTTTAGCTTACTATGGCTCTATGCAACGTTGCATAAATTTTATAAATAGCATATTCGCGTTTAGAGGCATTATAAGGAGTACATAACTTTATGTAGGCGCTATGCTGCGTTTTTAAATAAGGCTGTATATGTACATGAGACCTATAACTACCTACACAGACTCAAACACAAATCCATTTTAATAGAAAACAATTTAATTCTTACGTGCACTTTGAGATGATTTCATCCTTGTTGACTGCAATTTTCGTAGTTGACAAGAATTCCATTAGTTCTGGGGGTAAATCCTTGAAACACATGTCTGCCATTTTTTGTGTTTCACCGCAACTCACTTCTGTTGTTGTCAATTTCAATTCATTATCAGCACTATTACTTTGTGTTGTCAAATTCGACATAAAATATTCACCACAATCAGCACATGGCATTAGATAGCAAATTAAACAAATCAACAGCACATTGAAGAATCGAATAAGAAAAGGCATTACGAAAAAGGATATTATTTATTGTTTAAGGTTGAAAGGTAGGTTGTAGGGAGATAGATAGGAGAGAGATTTAATATTTTTGTTTGATTAAATAACCACAATTATTATAGAGCATGTTATTTTCGGAACAACAGTTTTTTTATTTTTAGAGACAAATTTTCATCACATCCGAACAGGACGAAACCTTACGAACAACTGTTTACTGTTATCAATTCAGCACCAGCAACAGGACGAAAGTTGAGCCGAACTTGTACACATGGTGATAATACGGAACGCTTTCTGTTTTTGTGATGTGATATATTTTTTTTTATTTTCGATGCTCTCTTCAACAATCATTAAGAGAGCTTTGCTTTTGTTTGTTTTGGTTGCCATTCTCTTATATCACAGCTTAGATTTTCGAATTTATAGTTTGAGAAAGCTTCAAACATCAAACTGTCTCA
Source organism: Melangyna quadrimaculata (assembly GCA_949320155.1). Classification (NCBI taxonomy): domain Eukaryota; kingdom Metazoa; phylum Arthropoda; class Insecta; order Diptera; family Syrphidae; genus Melangyna; species Melangyna quadrimaculata. The sequence continues at coordinate 416,119,329 of OX439483.1, forward strand.
TTTGAACGACACTGCTTGCAAGAAAATCAACATTCAACAAGTAGTACCTGAAACCTGAACTACTGATGCTATGTTTAGCTTTTATACGACACAGCTAAGTTTATGATACCATTATAAATTGGCGGCTTCCTCGTCCTTGAACAATATTATTTGGTATTGGTAGTCAATAGTTATCCTGCGTAGAATATTTTAGCGTATTATTTCGCCCTACACAGTTGTGCATTTTTTTCTACCCTCGGGTAGAATTTTATATATTTTTTGGTGTGGTGACGAATAAATTGAAGAAAAAATATTTTTGGACGTAGGTTTGGATTATTTAAGTTGAGGGAAAGCCACTTCCTATTCCGGTTACTGATGTAAATAATAATGGTATTAAAAAGTTTTAGATTTTTCCGAGAATTTCTTAATGGATTTAAATCGCGTTACGTAAACGAATGAATGAGTTTGACATTTTATGAACAAAATATAGGTACTAGGTAGGTATATCCATTTTATCTTTCGGCAGATTTTATTGGGCGAGTTATAAATTTTGCCGTGTAGTAAGGTTTTACGAAATTTATTATTATTCAATTACCGGAGTCAAGTTGAAATTAAAATACCAACCTGTGTTGTAGAACTTATTTATATAGCCACAAACGCCCGTAGGGAGAGGGCAGAAAGGCCGACAGTCGACGTCGTTGATAGTCAAGATGAAAATCAGTGGGCCAAGGAGGCTTCCCTGCGGGACGCCAGAAGTGGCAAGGATAGGATCAGATTCAGAGGATCTAAGTATTACTTTATGCTGCCGATCTTTTAAGTATGACTGAACCCATGAAAGGAAGATGGGCTGAAATCCTAGTGCATTCAACTTGAAAAGGATCAAAGAATGAGAAATTTTGTCAAATGCTTTGCTAGATCGGTTGCAATTACATCGACATCTACCGTTTTCAAGAAAGCATAAGATTCCTGAAACAAATTCTAACAAATTAGTAGTACCTAATAGACCTGCCCTTGATAAAACCGTGTTGGTTTGGGGAGACTTTATGCTTGCAGTGGAACAGAATTGTATCATAGACGATACTTTGAAAAATCTTTCTTTCTTGGGGCCTTTTTTATGGATAGGGATTATAAAAGAGTTTTTCCAAACAGCAGGAAAAACTCCAAGCCAGAGTGAAAGATGAAAATTGAAACAGAGCAGTCAAGGGTTTAACTAAGTGTAAGCAGGACATATTTAATTAAATTGCATTATATAAATTAATCCAATCTCAAAATATAAGATTAAGATCTCAATGTGAAATTATAAATTATCCAAAAAATATCAGAATAAGTAATTTTTTTTTAATTTGGCTAAGGGTGCTGCTTTTAAATATTTTATGAAAACGAGGAAATTAATATAAATGGTAAAAAAATCATTTATAAAATGGCCAGAATGTAGTAGCAGCCAAAAGTGTGCAATTGATGGATTCGCAAGTCATAGGAATAATCCTTTTCCTAACGTTTTAGGTTGCTTAGACGGCACACATATATATGTAGTTAGGGCGATAAGGCCATATTTTAGGTCAAACCTTGCACTTCATTTTGACGGGATTAGGTTTGGTACACTAATAGTCCACATCCTAAGTTTAGTTTTAAGAAGTGTTTCCATGGTGGCAACACTGGCAGACCAGAGATATAAGGGTTGCCTTCTCACCATGTTTTAACACGAAATTTCACATAAATTAGCCTAATCGAGAACCAGACATCGGTTGATGTCATGGAAGGTCTCGTTGGATTTAGAATACGTGAACCTTAGCTCAAAAGTTCAACGTGTTTTCGGATCCAACCTCATGTCCGTGATGGAAAAAGCCAGGAGTGCTGTACCACATAACTATGGTCAGCTAAGCGAAGGGGAAAAGTCCGTGGCGCTGGCCACCTTCATATTCCAGTAATGCAACTAAAGAAACTCCGAACACTGACATATAACGCTAACTCGTTATACAGCCTGGAGGAAGGACGCCATGCAACTTGTTTATGAAGAACAACAACCCGGACATTGACCTCATCAGCGAGACCAACGTAACAAAATGCAACAACATTGACGTCATCGGTTACAAAACCTTCCGGAAGGACAAGAAGGATGACCGGAAAGGCACAGCTATTAACGTGCGGAAGAACCTGTCGCCAAATACTAACGAAGTCAATATTTCTGGTCTGAAGACTATTGTATTGTATTCATTGGGGTATTGTATGAGCTCTAAAAAACTTCTTAATTCGTGCATCATTTGAATTTTGAATTTTTGTATTTTAAAGGTGTGGACGACGCACCTTGACGTCAAGCTGGGTCGTAAGGCATTTTAGTGCTCCGCCCGAATTAGGGTACTATATTAGCTCCAAAAAAGCTCTTAATTCCTGCCTCATTAGAATTTGAAGTTTCCGTTGTGGATGACGCAGCTTGACCGACCTTTTTGGAAATAGTTCTGCAAAATTAGAATTAGCAAAATTACAGATGGTGGGGGGCTTACTTCACACTTATTTTTTTTTTTTATTTTGTCGGAGTTCTGTGGAGTTCTGGGGAGTTCTAAACAGAACTCCAACAAACTTTTTTGTCCGACTTATACATTCAAAGTTATAGGCTTAAACGGAATACTAATGCTGAAGGGTCCAACTTCACAAATATTTTTTTCTATTTTTTCGGAATTGTGGGGAGTTCTGTTGAGAGTTCTGGGTAGCCACGCAAGAGTTCTAAACAGAACCCTGACAAACTTTTTTCTACCACCTACACATAAAAAGATATAAGATTAAAATTAAGAAAAATTACCCATACTGGGGGCTAATTTCACACTTAGTTTTTTCTATTTTGTCGGAGTTCTGTGGAGTTCTGGGGAGTTCCGTTAAGAATTCTGGATAGCCCTACAAGAGTTCTAAACAGAATTCTAACAAACTTTTTTGTCCGACTTATACAATCATAAAAAGTTATATGCTTAAACAGAGTACCAATGCTGAAGGGGCCAACTTCACAAATAATTTTTTCTATTTTTTCGGATTTGTGGGGAGTTCTGGGGAGTTCTGTTCAAAATTCTGGGTAGCTCCGCAAGAGTTGTTACAAACAGAACTCTAACAAACTTTTTTCTACCACTTACACAATTCCGAAAAAATTATTTGTGAAGTTAGAGTTCTGTTTAGAACTCTTGTAGGGCTACCCAGAACTCTTAACAGAACTCCCCAGAACTCCAGAGAACTCCGACAAAATAGAAATAACTAATTGTGAAGTTAGCCCCCCTAGCATTTGTAATTTTTCTAATTCGAATTTTCCAAAACCCATTGAGAACTCCAGAACTCTTCATCAAGAACAGACATTTCTTATCAGAACTCTATTTCATGAAGTGCGTGAAGTTGGCCCCAATATAGTTTTTTTCTGTTTCTGGCCAAAATTACCGGGAACTATTGCTATTTTTGGGCAAGAACTCTAGAACTCTTTCAAATCTACCCAGAACTCTAAAAAAAAAATAATTTTTTGAAAATTTGGGGGTTGGCCCCCAAATTCACGGGAGTAAGTTTTTGCGTACGTTCCTTACTTTGGTGGACCTGTGCCCAGTAACTCGGACCATGAAGCTGTTTTAACTTGGCATCAAGCCAACAGATAACGTGTCATTAATTAAATATGATACATAGACAGCTGGACGTTGAACGACTCCAACGGGACATTGAAGAAAACCTTTCGGTTTGACCATAAAATGGAAACCTGCTTGACAGTGAAATAGATTCTTTTATAGGTGTGGTGGAGCCACAGTACACATATCTAAGGTATATCAGGTTCAAATTTTCAAATTTCAAGATGGGTGGCCCCATTAGTTTATGCTTAATGGTTTTCTGAACTTATCCCCATCATTTTATTTGAATCGCCTTTGGGAAAAACAAAATCGGGAAGCCATCGAAAATTTGTCGTTTTTCACAAAAAAATTATAAACCTTCCTATTAAGAATTAGGGAAGCGAATAGTTGGAGCAAAATAATAAGAGATTCTTGTAGAGGGACTAAATACAAGTATTTTTCACTACGGAGGTAGGGGTCTAACTCCTTCCGTATAGTTGGGAGGGGAACTTTTTAAAAAATACTTAAAATGAAAATAAACCTACAAAATTATTTGAAAAGAACGGAAACACTGATGATAAAGAATGATACATTTTTAGAAAGCTAGAGTCTGTTCTTTTATTAAATTTTTGAATCAAGTTATTTCTGTTAATAGTTTTCGAACCAAATATTTTCAAACTCAAACTTCAAAAAAAACTACAAACTGATTTTTTCTTAGAAAATCTAACATCACGAAAAATAGTAATTATATTCAATCGTTTTTTTATAAAATTCACCCTCCTAACTAACACCCAAATATTTGGGCGTTCTGTCATTTTGCAATTTGGGCGATATGTCATTGGGCGATATGTCCCTGCGCCCCCTCCGGCGTAGGGACATTTTGCCCAATGACTTATCGCCCAAATCGCAAAATGACAGAACGCCCAAATATTTGGGTGTTATGTCATAAGTCATAGTGACACAATGCCCAAATTATTGTGTCATACTGTCCAAATTAGTGCGAAACAGCGCCCAAAAATGTGACATAAGGCCCAAACCATTTTGTCCTCATTTTTCGTTCAAAATGACATAACACCCAAATTTAAATTAATAAATTTTATTTCATGTGAATATAATTACAAATAAACTTGCATGACATCCAAAATATTTTGTCTACAATATGGACAGGACATTGACAATCTTCCTTAACATCAGCTTAGGAATATCGTAATCACAGTATATTGATTAAATTGAATAAATATAAACTTATAAAATTCTTAAAAGGTTGGAGAGCATACGCCGCCACCACCACCCGTGAAAATAAAATTAAAATAAAATTTTACAACAACAATTTATTTGATAGGTTTTTGAGCGTTCTGTCATTTTGCAATTTGGGCGATTGGCGATATGTAATTGGGTCATATGCCCCTACGCCCTCTCCAACCTATACTTAAAGAGATAGACCCCTCCCCATGGTGAAAAATACTTGTATTTGGTCCCTCTATAATAATCAATTGTTTTTTTGTCGCCAAATATTCCCACCCCAATTTTATAATATAGCATTTTTTGTGAAAAGCTACATATGTATATTTTCAATAGCTTCCCGATTTTGTTTTTCCCAAAAGTGACTCAAAATAAATGATGAGGATAACTTAAGAAAACCATTAAGCATATACTATGCGTTGCACACACTGATTCGGCAAAAAATGCTGAAAACGATCCACCCTACTGCGCAAAGATCGGGTCACTTGCACTACAGGTGGTGGTATAGCAAATTAACTAAGGATCATTCCTTAACTGCAAAGTTCTTAAAAGATCTCTTGGTTCTGAATCTGAAGTCGAGTATATCATTGCTGAGGTTTATGATGGAAATGTGAAAAGTTTTGTGTCGTGTGTTTACGTCCCGGATAGATGTGTGTCCCCCGCGTCTTTTTTTTCAGATTTTTCTGCTTAATGCGAGCATGTAATTGTCTGTGGTGATTTCAACGGTGATTTGTTGTAATAGATTCTCCTGCACGGCAGCTACAGGACATGTCGGCTTCTCTTGGGTTAAATATTGTCAACCCATACCCAACTAAATACGGGCCCAACCAATGACCTAGTTTACTTGATCACTTAGTGGAGTATCTGATCACGATATGTTATTTTGCACTTACAACCTTGATTTTTCTCATAAAAATGTTCCTTGTTATTTAAGTTTCAAGGATTTTAAATCTATTAATTTGAATGCGCTGCACGTAGCAGCTAATGTGGCTCCATGGGAATTTTGTAGATCTATCTCTGATCCAAACGATAAAATTGAATACTTTCTAACTTAAATTTTTGAATTATTTGACGAGAATGTTCCCACCAAAACAGTCTTTGTTCGCAATAAAGATTGCCCATAGTATACTTCCGATGTTTTACATGGTATTAAAAGTAGAAACAATTTTTACCCAAATGTCAGAAATTGGTCTGCTTATAAAACAGCTCGAAACTATGCTACGAGAGTTTTACGTCTTCCTAAGGTACTCTGGCGCAATATTCGTGAGATTGGTATTGGGAGTAGTAGCTATGATGACACAGATCTTGACCCTGACGAATTGAATGACTATTTTTTATCAAACAACACGCAGACCAATGTTTTTATAAGACGTCAATTTACTTTTGAAATGATATCCTGTTTTGATGTTTTAGAAAGCTTAGCTGCTTTAAAACCAAACACTGTTGGTGAAGATGGACTCTCTCTCCGATTTGTCAAACTTATTATTCCATTTATAAATTCTCACATGACTCACATAATTAATTACTGTATTATGACTTCTGTTTTTCCTAATAATTGGAAGATTGTTTGAGTAATCCCTGTACCTAAAAAGGCAAACCCTCTCTCGACTGGCGATTATAGGCCCATAAGCATCCTCCTGTATTTGTCTAAAGTTTTTGAAGCAGTTATAGCTAAGCAAATTAAAGGATTTATGGAAAGCCGTAGTTTAATATTCCACAAACAATCTGGTTTAAGACCTGGACACAGTTGTTCTACTGCCATGATTAATGTCCTTAAAGAAAATCGCAAAGAGTAACCTAGGTCATTTATCACTTCTTTGTCTCCTTGACTTTTAGAAAGCAATCGATAAAGTAGACCCTAAGATTGTTTTTTGGAAACTTAAGAATTTCCTCAATTTTGAAGATAATGCGGTAAGATTGTTGGAAAGCTATTTGGATAAAAGGCGTCAAAGAGTTGTCACTAAGGATAGGACATCGCTTCAAAAATATGTTACTCAAGGGGTACCGCAGGGTTCAATCTTAGGTCCTATTCTTTTCTGTATTTTTATTAATGACCTGCCAGCAGAATGTCTCCATATTTCAGTTCATATGTATGCGGACGATGTACATGTACACTCGCACGACATTTTGCCTCTGTTTCTGAGCTAGTTTATCTTCTTAATGATGAGGATGACCTAAAAAGAATTTTTGATTGGTCTATTAGAAACGGGCTTCTATTAAATGCTACCAAAACACAAGCCATTGCAATCTCGCACAAACGTTTTGATTAAGGCATACTGCACGATGTATGGCTATACAACCATAAACTCTATCTTGTTGACTCTGTGAATAGCCTGGGAATATGCATTAACGAACTGTTATCTTGTAGCAATCACATAAATTCCGTTATTAGAAAAATATATTGTTGCCACAGAAAGCTATGGATTGCTGCTAGTTTTACTCCTGTTGAAACTTCGGAAACGATTAGTTGTCTCACTAATATTACCAATAATATCATACGCAGAAGTTATATATAGTGAGAGTGACCTTGACTCCTTATCGCGACATAAACTTCAGGTATATTGCAACGATGCAGCACGATATATAAGTTAATCCGATCGCCTAGGTCGTCGCCGACCGCAACCAAAGCTGCTGTACCCGCCGTCGTCGTGGTCGTCGTCGTCGTCGTCATCGTCGTCGTCGTCGTCGTCGTAGTCAAGGTCATCGTCATTATCATCGACGATAACTATTTATGCTGACACAACTATTTCTATCAACGAAGTAGCTCCCACCGATGTCAACCACAATCCATGCGACGGGAAGTATGGAAATGTGATATCTTGCACACGCTGCAAGATAGAAACACTTCACAGGGTAGAGTAGAAGTTAGGTAGATTTTAAGCTTCAGTTTTTAAGAAGACTCAATACAATAAAGACAGAAGATATTAAAATTAACAAATACTTGTTATCTTTACTGGCGCCCAACTCGGAAGAACTTTTTGGAAATCTAAACAATATCAACATATATCATTCATCAATTACGAGTTTTAAGAATTATTTTCTTTTATGTAAAAATGTAAGAATTTGTCTATAGTTTGAATATTTTTAATTGTAAAGTTTGCAAGTGTTATTTTTTTTTGTGAGTGCTCCTATTAATTTGAAATTAATTAAACTGCGTATAAATATCATTTACGGTTTTGCGGTTAATGAGTGAACCTGAGAATTTTGAAACACTATTAGAAAAGTTTAATTACTTACAAATAGGAAAAAAAATAGAAACAAAAATGAATGCTACAGATTTAAAAGTATTAGTAGAATCCGCAGTCAGTGGTGCCCTTGAAGCACAAAAATTGGATTTTGAAAGAAAGTTAAGTGATGCAGTGAAAAATTTAACATTGACACAAAACAAACCTGAAGTTGAAATTTTTAAAGAAATTGAAATTGTGGAAGGTAGTAGGTGTGAAGAGTGTCTCGACATAGTTAAATCTCTTCCAGAATTTGAGGGCAAACAGGGCACTTATGTCTCTTGGCGTCAAGCGGTTCACTCTGCTTACAAAGTTTTCGAAAAATACGATGGTAGTTCTAGACATTACCAGGCAGTTGGAATAATAAGAAATAAAATAAGAGGCCCAGCCGACGCTGTTTTGGCTTCATTCAATACAGTTTTAAATTTTAAAGCTATCATAGCTAGGTTAGATTTTACGTACGCCGATGTACGTCCGATTTATTTAATTGAGCAAGAGCTCAGTACATTGCGGCAAGGAAACCTTACCGTTCTAGAATATAATGACGAGATTGAAAAAAAACTTACTCTTCTTACAAACAAAACCAATATGTCATATGACAGTGCATTAGCCATTGCATTTAACGAAAAATACAGAAGAGACGCCCTTAGAGTTTTTATATCTGGGTTAAAAAAACCATTAAGTGATGTTCTGTTTTCGGCCCGTCCGTCTGATATGCCTACAGCTTTGGCCTTAGCTCAAGAAGTTGAAGCAAACAATGAAAGGTATTTGTTTGCAACGAGTTATGCGAAAAATTTTGAAGAAAAATCTCTCAAAAAAATCAACAATAATAATAGTAATAACTTCAATTATAACAGCCAAATTAATAAGCAAGGCAAAAATCCATATTTTAACAAAAGGCAAAGTTATGAAAACGACAAACAATCGGAACTTAACAGTTCTAAATCCCCCAGCAGTCGTGGAAAAATGGATGTTGATCCCACATCATCACGTTTACGCCAATTTAATAGCTATTAACAACAAAATAGTAACGATACCTATGATCAAGGGCAAGAACAAAGGAATAAAAGGCCAAGTAGCTTTCAAAGACAGTCGGGGCAGCGTCGCCAAAGAGTAAATTATTTGCAGGACAATCCTCCACGGAATAATGAAGGTGACTATGAAGCCACAGCTGCGTTGCAGGTAGATGAAGTGGAAGGTGAGGTACATGATTCTGACTACGTTAATTTTTTAGGGGAAGCTCCCAACTACCGTTTATTAAAAAAACAGTAGGAGGGAGGTTGGTAAAGATTTTAATTGACACAGGTGCCTCGAAAAATTACATCAGGCCATTACAAGAGATAGAAGGTTTAGTGCCAGTAGACACACCTTTTTTAGTAAAATCAATTCATGGTTTTAACAATATTGAACTCAAATGTTTTATAAATATTTTTGGGAGAAAAAGCACTTTTTTATTTTACCCAACCTGTCAACTTTTTACGGAATTATTGGTCTTGACCTGTTAACACAGGTTAACGCCACAATTTGCTTAAAAGAAAATTTAATTCGCTTCAATTCAGGGTTAGAAACTATTCTCTTCCATAAATGTGACAATGTGAACTTTACGAAAGTAGAGGACATTAAGGTTCCACCATCCGTAAGCATAGATTTTAAAAATATGATACGTAATAGAATAAAAACATTTGCAGATTCAAATGAATCTTTGCCGTATAACACCAATATCGTTGCCACAATACGTACAGTAAGTGAAGACCCCATTTACTCAAAATTTTACCCCTATCCTATGGGTGTAAAAGATTTCGTTAATACTGAGTTAAAGACCTTCTGCGAAATGGTATAATTAGACCATCAAGGTCACCCTACAACAATCCTATTTGGGTTGTTGATAAAAAGGGTACTGATGAGTTGGGCAATAAAAAGAAACGTTTAGTAATAGACTTTCGGAAGCTCAACGAGAGAACCATAGATGATAAGTACCCCATCCCAAATATAACAACAATTTTGTCAAATTTAGGTAAAGCGCGGTTTTTCACAACCCTAGACTTAAAATCAGGGTTTCACCAAATCGAACTAGCCGAACGAGACCGGGAAAAGACAGCTTTCTCTGTTAACGGAGGAAAGTATGAATTTTGTCGCCTCCCGTTTGGTTTAAAAAATGCCCCCAGCATTTTCCAAAGGGCCATAGATGATGTCCTACGTGAGCAAATTGGAAAAATTTGCTATGTTTACGTCGATGACGTTATTGTTTTTTCAGAAACTGAAAAAGAACATGTCGAAGATATCAATACGGTTTTAAAAAAATTGTACGATGCAAATATGAGGGTTTCTCGTGAAAAATCTAATTTTTTTTAAAACAAACGTAGAATACTTAGGTTTTATGGTATCTAGGGATGGCATAAAGACTTGCCCTACTAAAGTGGAGACAATCAAAAATTTCACTCAACCTTCAACACTTTTTGGACTTAGGTCTTTTCTGGGTCTAGCGAGTTATTATAGATGTTTTATAAAGGACTTTTCATCAATAGCTAGACCACTGACTGATATATTGAAAGGCGAAAATGGTAAAATAGGTTTGAAATAGGATTGAATTAAATGACAAGCAATTTGATGCATTTAATAAACTAAAAGATATTTTGGCGTCAGAAGACGTAACATTGTTATACCCAGACTACACGAAGCCTTTCGATCTTACGACGGATGCTTCATCGTATGGTCTTGGAGCGGTTTTGTCCCAAAACGGGAAACCGATTACAATGATCTCAAGAACCCTCAGAGGTAAGGAGATAGAATTTGCAACCAATGAAAGAGAGCTTTTGGCCATAGTCTGGTCATTAAAAAGTCTCCGTAACTATCTTTATGGAGTAAAGAGTCTAAATATTTTTACAGACCATCAACCCATTTAATTTTCAATTTCAGATAAAAATACCAACGCAAAAATTAAGCGATGGAAAGCTTTTGTAGATGAGCATAATGCTCGTATATTTTACAAGCCAGGAAAAGAGAATTATGTCGCTGACGCGCTTTCTCGGCAAAATATCCATGCATTGGAGAATGATGCATCTTCTAATGACGCTACGATGCATAGTGAATTATCTATAACTTATGCAATCGAAACAACAGACAAACCTTTAAACTGCTTCAGAAATCAAATAGTTTTAGAGGAAGCCCCAAGCGCTTCATCGCGTACATTTATAATATTCGGTAAAAAAAGTAGACATTTCATCAACTTTTCAGAAAAGAATACTTTGATTGACAAATTAAAAAACGTGATTAAAATAGATGTAGTCAATGTAATTTATTGTGACTTGCCAATTCTAGCCTTTATCCAACACAATTGAGTCGAGTTATCTCCATCAACTAAGTTTTGGCATGCTAATAAATTTGTATTAGATATATTTGACCCGAATGAACAAAAAGAAATTATAATTACTGAACACAACCGAGCACATAGAGCAGCTCAAGAAAACGTTAAGCAAATCCTATGTGACTATTTCTTTCCAAAAATGACAAAACAGGCAAATGAGGTTGTGGCAAACTGTAAAATATGTTCAAAGTCGAAGTACGATCGGCATCCAAAAAAACAATTGCTTGGTGAGACACCAATCCCCTCGTGTGCTGGAGAAATGCTTCACGTTGACATATTCTCTACGGATAAAAAGTATTTTCTAACTTGCATTGACAAGTTTTCCAAATTTGCGGTTGTGATGCCAATACCATCACGCACTATAATAGACGTAAAAGTTCCAATACTGGAGATAATGAACATCTTCCCAAATACAAAACAAATCTTTTGTGACAATGAGGCTTCTTTAAAATCCGAGACAATTAGGTCAATTTTGCTCAATAATTTTTATGTTGACATAGTAAATGCTCCACCTTTACACAGTACATCTAACGGTCAGGTAGAAAGGTTTCACAGCACTCTATTAGAAATTGCAAGATGTCTAAAACTTGACAGAAAAGTCGAGGATACAATCGAATTAATACTATTAGCAACAGTAGAATATAATAGGACCGTCCATTCTGTTACGAACCAAAGACCAATTGATGTATTACATTCGTCCCCGACAGATTTTAGAAAAAAAATAAAAAATAAAGTTCAGAAGGCCCAAAAAATTCAGTTGCAAAGGGAAAACGAAACGAGGCAAAACAGAATTTTTAGTGTAGGAGAAAAGGTTTTAGTGAAATCAAACAGAAGATTAGGTAATAAGTTAACTCCATTATACGTTGAAGAGAAAGTAGAAGCCGATTTGGGGACAACGGTCTTAATTAAAGGGAGGGTGGTCCATAAGGACAACCTTAAATAGAACACAACTTATTTAGTATTTTTAAACTTACAAGCTGATTTTATTAAAGAAATGAACATCTTTCAGGATTATTTTGTTTTTACTGATGATGACTGAGGCAGCGAAACTAAGAGACTATTCAAACTCAAACTATATTCCAATAGCTGACGGGGATGTGATTCTTTGGCAGGTCTACGGATACTTAAGTCACACATCGAATCTAACGGCCTACAAACAAATAATGGTTGAGTCGAAAAACATGACTGATCTTTTCCCGCAGTCACATATGCGCAAGATTCTGGAAATAGATATAAGACATTTAGAAACACTTTTCGAAAGTATTAGTATTCATCATAGAAACGCTAGAAGTCTTAATTTCTTGGGAACTGGACTAAAAATTGTGGCTGGTACCCCTGATTTTGATGACTTTGAAAAAAATTAAATTTAATCAGGCCCAGTTGATTGATTCTAATACAGACAGGCTATTATTAATACCAAGTCCCAAGAACAAATTAATGAGTTAATAGATACGGTAAATAGTATTTTGGCAAACACAAAAAGGCAACAGATTGACACTGGCCATCTCTACGAGATCTTGTTAGCAAGAAATAGGATTCTTATTTCCGAAATTCAGAATTTAATGCTTTCAATAACACTTGCAAAACTAAAAATTATAAATCCAATAATTTTAGAAGATGACGATATAAAATCAATAATTAACGAACAATTTACAAATATAAGCGTAACAGAGCTAATGGAAATATCTCATGTTAAGATTTTACAAAATGATAATGTATTGCATTTTATTATTAAGTACCCTATACCTAAGATAGTATGTAAGAAAATAATTATCTACCCTGTTGCTCACAACGGAAATATTATATTCTTCGATGGAGATGATGTGGTTGCGGAATGTGGAAGTCAGGTACTGGCTGTTGAAGACTGCAACATAGCAACAACGCTAACGTTTTGCAAAGAATTACCGAGCAAGACATGCGCTCAACAATTACACTCTGGAGGCATGGCTCATTGCAACACACAACCAGACCATCGGGAATCAGTGTTGATTATTGATGATGGCATAGTTGTAATAAACAACAGAAATGCCAGAATAAGGGAGGTAAATGGTTTTGAAACGGACATCAACGGGACGTATTTGCTGACTTTTGATGATGCGGTGTGGATCAATTGTTCCAAGTTTATCAATCGAAATAACATAAATAAAAAACAGCCTGGTAGCGCAACATCTACACTTCTCAATATCACCGGTCATAGAGAAATATTGAGCCTACCGTTCCTTCATAGAATGAACATGGATAATTTACGTTACATTGGTGAAATAGAGACAAAATTGACGACCCATCCAATTATAGCTTGCTGCGCGACACTTGCGCTCATTACAGTTTGTTACACCATCGTTAAACTAAAGCAGTGTCAGAACAAACAGCGCCGAAATACCGAGCTTCAAAAAGTCATCATGGCTCTCAAGAAGACCGAGGACGCTTTTCATTTAAGTGAGGGAGGAGTTAACCCGATCGCCTAGGTCGTCGCCGACCGCAACCAAAGCTGCTGTACCCGCCGGCGTCGTGGTCGTGGTCGTCGTCGTCGTCGTCATCGTCGTCGTCGTCGTCGTAGTCAAGGTCATCGTCATTATCATCGACGATAACTATTTATGCTGACACAACTATTTCTATCAACGAAGTAGCTCCCACCGATGTCAACCACAATCCATGCGACGGGAAGTATGGAAATGTGATATCTTGCACACGCTGCAAGATAGAAACACTTCACAGGGTAGAGTAGAAGTTAGGTAGATTTTAAGCTTCAGTTTTTAAGAAGACTCAATACAATAAAGACAGAAGATATTAAAATTAACAAATACTTGTTATCTTTACTTATATATGGTATTCGACGGTATGATCATATAGAAGTATTATCCGGCAAAATTACAGGATGCTCATTGGAAAATTATCTTAAAGCTAGAAATTGTATCTTTGTACATTCCTTACTGCAAACCCGATCACCCTTGTACATTTATAATAGCTTAAATTTCTCACGCTCGGAAAGATCCCATAACCTTCTTTTGCCAAGATTCAATTACTTAGTCTCATCGCGTTTATTTTGTATTCATGCCATAAGGCAGATAAGGCTATGGAATACACTGCCCATCTCAATCAAAAAGATTATTAATATTTCAAATTTCAAAAAAGCCGTCATGAACCACTTTTCTATGCAGCAATAGATTCAATAGTTTTAATAGATTCAATAGATTTAATAGATTCAATTGATTTAAAAATTTAATGTAGATTCAATGTAATTATAAGTTTAAATTTTTGATTTATATTTATATTTTTGAATTTTTACAACTTATGAAATACCGTATTCCTATTGTACAATGTGTTTGTAGTTTATCACATCTTAATCACAAAACTTATTTTGTTTATATCTAAGTTAGCTTTTCATATCATACTGTATTCATTTAAAACTTTTGTACTATAAAAGAACTTGTTTTTAATGTACAATTCTTATTAAGCTTCAATCAACTGAAACTTAAACTGAACCGTGGTGCAGTAAAACTTCTGAACCGCATTCCTGTTATGATATCCCTCAATTGCCTCGATAGCATGCTTCTCATGCTGCTTTTTCTTTCTGAGAAGCCGATGTTTATCACTCCTCTTCTGCTCGTAGAACTCACGAGCAGCACTGGTTCTTATGTCCAGCGACGCTATGTACACCTTCTGCTTTGCTGCATATGGCTCCTGACACTCGTCGTCAAACCATGGGTTTCGTTGTAGTGGTCGAGCTAAGCCCAGGATGACAGGTGCGGCATCTCTGATGGCTTTCTGGAAATGTTGCCACTTGTTTGCAACACTTGTTGCTGGCGGGATAGGACCTCTTAGGAGGTTATTCGAGACTCGATCGGAGAAGGGCCAGACAATCTCTTGCCTTCAACGTCAAACTTCGTCACAGCATTACTTCGCTTTGGCTGTCTTCGTGATATCCGTTGCCGTACCTTGGATACAACAAGGTAATGTTCCTAATCAACGTTGTGCTCAAACATGAACCCTCCCTTTAAGAGGCGGTTGCCATTGCAAACATCGACAAAACGTTGCGGTTGCCAACACGATGCTTTGAGCCCATCAATGGCAGTGTTAACCTTGGCATTCAAGTCTCGCATTAACATTATGATGTCTCCGCGTGGGGTACTATCGTTAGCAACACTCAGCCGACTGGCCCAATTAAAGGCTTATCGCTGAACGAGTTTTATCAAAAGTGGATTTTCGGAAATTCAAGATAACTTAAGAAGTGTTTATATCAGACCGTTTTCAAAGAAAAATAAAACAACATAAAGTCATCGCGACATTGAACGACACTTGAAATAAGTCCCAAACCATTGGATTAAAAAATAAAAATAAATTGAATAAATTTGAATTTATTCAATGCACACAATATATCTATTTAGGACAGTCGTGGAAACAAGTTAACTTTGTATGAGTTTAAGTCTTTAAAAGGTTTTGGGGTGAAAAGTAAATGCCTTACGTATCACATTTGCGATACGAGTTTAACACCTCGTTAAATTCGTATCTTAGAGAGGTAATCGTAAAATGTGACACGTAAGGCATGTTTATGTACAATTTTACTTTCCCCCAGCCTCTGAACGCGAACCGGAATTGATGATTAGATTTTTACGCATCAAAAATCTTTTCGTTTGATGATTATATGCCTACGTGTGTAGACATGCAACCTGAACATAATGTGTATCTATGAAGTCAAACAAAGTAAAAACAAAATAATGAAACAAAAACATCGGAAGGTAAGAAAGGTTATAGATAAGAGTTGTAACTTGTAACTTAATGTAATTTAAACATTTAAAATTGAAATTTTCAATTTTCAACAACAATCTCGTGCAGTATCTTTTTTAAAAGCCAGATATCTATTCTTTTATTGGGTGTTTAAAAAACTTTGTTTTAGTAAATAGTTTTTGAAAAATAAATTTTCAAACTCAAAATTTTGAGAAAAAAAAATATAATATTTTTATTTTAATCTTTTTTTTTTTTAATTTTACGTAACTAATTACTATTTTCTTACACCTGAGAACTTAACGAGTTGTAGAAGCTGAGTAAGGTCAATGAGTCTCGAGATTAACTCTCCAGATGAGTCCTGAAACCAAAGGGCGCTTCAACTTCCCCGCACCTTTCCTCTCTTTTTCTACACCTCCCACCCCTCCCGTAGGGTAGTACGGCGATGATGCTGTCCGGCGCTACTTACTCTCCTCTCCTAAAGCTTCCAGACACACGGTACGGCGATAACGGTGTTCGGCTTTTCCCACCCGATAACATCCTTCTCTCGACAGTACGGCTATGAAGCTGTCTGTTGCTCTCTTCCACTGTTGGTACGGCGAAAAAGCTGTCCGGCATCCTGCAACCATTCCTTCCGCTTCAGCATGGCGATGACGCTGTCTGAAATCCTTCCCCCTTCAATATCCTACATTACCCCCTACCCTTCCTATTGGGCTGGATCAATGGTGTTATACGTTCCGTGCCGAGGACCAGCCTGTCTGAGGGCCCAATTAAAAATTCTAGCTCGGTCGTATATGGAGTATCCGGATACCTGGCAACCGCCGGATTAACTAGTCTTATCTGTACATGCGAATCTCTGTACAAATGGACCACCCTTTCTTCGCTTCTCGTGGAAACAAAATGGAAAAACAAACAAACAAGGTAGATATTTTTGAGACCGGTTCTTCTTCTAAACCGGGCGGCAGCACGGCGGCGTCAACACTGTTTGCCGTTTCTCCTGTGTTGTGTATCAGTGGGGAGGTTTCGGCTAATCGCGGTCCCTCATAGGATGCACTTCGCAGCGAGGGAAGTAATAAGGTAGCTTTACCTAAATTCAGTAGTAGTGGGGTTGTGAACAACTTAAAAACCCGTCTCGTGAGGGGACCCAACCAGGTGCTGCGGGGGTTGTGAAACATGGCCCCTCCAGCGTCGGGGGGGTTGTCTACCGAGCATGGCACACAAAAAGCGGCGTTATAGACCATCGAAGAATGTCTATAGTGTTGTGTATATAGATACAAATACCCATAAGCAATATGCAACCAAAAAATCGAAAACATAAATATAAACAATGCACTCGTATGTACATATATCGACCTACAAATGGTCATGTTGAGAATGGTCAGTCGTCACATATCGATATCGTCGTGCGTTGATCTGATCGTATTGCACATTGCCATTGTCGCTTATTTCTTAATTAATATCAATTTTGTTTATGACTGCATTAATATGCGTTGCTATGAGTAAGATATTGGAATGTCCTTGAGGAAATATAACCGATGGTTTATTTTGTCAAATAGACATTTAATTCTTACGCTAGTAATGTAGGTCGTAAATAAAATTGAATATAGAAAAATAAAACTGAATTTAAAAAAAGAAGACAGTATTGACATACATATTTTAAGTATAAATAGAAAAAGTTAATGTAAAATAAAGCTAGTCTAGTTTCTATAACCGACTCAATCAATTTTATTTTCGGCTGAAGAGCTCAGAAAACACTTTACATTAAATCGTGCATTTTGATACTCGGAAATTATAAGCGGCTCTCGAGCTAAGAACAACTTCACACAAACCACAAACATTACAGCGACCACCCTGATTTAGTAGTAGTCTTGTTTATTTAACTTGAATGTTCTTTGTTTTACATAATCACAATTAAAGCATTGGATTTTGCCGTCAGCCCGAAAAAAGAGTTTAATCTGAACCAAATACAATGATTAAGTTTGATCTACATATTATTAACATGATTTTCTATAAAGACTCATAAAAATTTGATAAATACAATTTTTGAATATTTTAAATTTTCATACACATATAGTTGGAATGGAAAAAATAATAGGAACCAGCGTCTTCTGCTTGGTTAATTGAAAATTTGAAGTTTATTTATAAAAAATCGAAAATGAAAAGTACACAGATTAATTCTTTATAATGTGTTACCTAGCTACAATATTTAACAATTTAATAAAAACAGAAGGTATAAATGCAAAAAGCTGTGATTAAGGTTAGCCGCGATTTTATCCTGGAAATAGAAACAAAATTATAATGGTACTTTTTTTTTTTTTTGTAAACAGTTTTTTTAACGATAAAAGCGTTTCATCATCTTTTAGTACTTGGTCGTGGCACCTTTATTTTTAAGCACGCCTTCGCACCTTCGTCCCATGAAAAAACAACAACCCGCGAGCAAACATGGCTAAAATACCTCAAGAAAGACAACGCATACTCCGAAAATCCTCAAATTCAACAATACCAGTCAGCAAAATCAATGGTAAAACTGTAGTTAAAGTCACCAAAAATGCTTTTAATCAGATTGTCCAGGAAGCCACACATGAGAAAAGAAAAAATAAGCTTGGGTAGTAGACACAAGAAGGGAGGCCATTTAATAGTATGCGGCGCAGTTTGCTATTTATGCCCAGTTTAAATGAACATTAAAAGTTCACGAATCAGATCTGTGCCAGCCTGATTTCGTGGATCTTTTTTAGTTTGCAGATGATTAAAATGTGTGGCTTCCTGGACAATCTGATAAAAAGCATTTTTGGTGACTTTAACTACGGTTTTACCATTGATTTTGCTGACTGGTAATGTTGAATTTGAGGATTTTCGGAGTATGCGTTGTCTTTCTTGAGGTATGTTAGCCATGTTCGCTAGCGGTTTGTTGTTTTTTCAATGTTTGC
Source organism: Melangyna quadrimaculata (assembly GCA_949320155.1). Taxonomy (NCBI): domain Eukaryota; kingdom Metazoa; phylum Arthropoda; class Insecta; order Diptera; family Syrphidae; genus Melangyna; species Melangyna quadrimaculata. The sequence goes on from OX439483.1 coordinate 416,138,356, forward strand.
CGTATATCGAAGATAGCTGCATACTTAGTGCAATGTTGTGACCTTCACAGCGACTGCTACCACCATCGTCGTGATAGTCTCGAAATTGAACACTTTTCTCTTCGGTTAGAACACTTCCTTTTGGCAAAATTGTTAAATTCATGAGAAAATGTCTTTAACCGTTTATTATTTGATTTTGTGCATTCCATTTTTAACTATTTTATGAGCCACTAGGTTCTTTTTCAATGTCTATTTAAACAAATGACACAAAAAAAAATGTTGATTTTTTGACTAAAATTGTTCAAGACTAACAATTTTTTAGAAGGCTTCAAAATTCTTCCTAGATCTTAATCCCCATATTACACTTAATAAATTCTATAATTAGATTTGTCATAACTATAAAAGGTTAAAGATAAATCGTTACAACTCTATTGAAAAAAAATCTGTATTTAAACGAGTGAATTGGAGTGTGTATATCTTAGCGCGCGCTGGTTTAAGAAAACTACTTAATATATTCCAATCCTGCCCATTTACCCTTTCGGTACGGATGTGGTACAAGACAAAGAACATTTATATGGACTTGAACCACATCCGTACCGAAAGGGTTAAGGACTTCCCTGGCTTCGTTTAGAGTGAGAATGCTTCTACCCCAATGTGCGCGTCTAATTGACGCAAGGATGGGGCAAGTTCCCACGAAATGGAATACATTTTCCATCTCTCTGCGGTTGCAAAGGGTGCACTCCAAGATTTCTTCGAGTCCATATGGTCGGTAGTTCAACCTATGGTGAATATATCATCAAAGTAATTGTTGACACCGAGGTTGTGCTGTTGGAGCTTATAGATGTTTCGGGTCTCACTCCGTTGGGCCATCATTGTGAAGTTTGAGAAATTTGTGTCCTCCATATTATTTGTCAACAATACTTGAAAATTTTCTTCCTTGATCCGATCCTCTCTCTACTAATTGAACGTTGTATTGTAGTTCCAGACGTGACCATTCTGCAAAGAACTGCGATTTTTGCTGAAGTAGTTGTCTCGCAATGATGTTGGGCAGTCGATGGTTTTCAAGTGACATAACTTTTCGAATATAGGTTAGGTCCATTATTAACGTGTAAAGATAGAGTTGTAAGACACAAGTCTCTAAGTGTAGCATATATGTAGGGGTATTTTCCGGTAGCCAAAATATTTTTTTGATAAAGTGCCTCAGCAGCTTTTCAGCCCCCTCATACTGCAGAAATCCCCATACTTGTCCTGCGTAACACATGATCGATCTCATAACCGCTTCAAAAAGCTTGTACTTAGCACTTGGAGTTACCTATTTTCTACCGAGAACACCTCATGAATTACAATTAATGGCTTTTTTGGATTCCACTAGTTTTCTTTCCATATGTGCTTTTTGAAAGAAAGCTTTGGTGTAAATACAACTACAAGGTTCTTGTACTCTTTCACTTCTTCAAGATACGTATTTTCCCAGGTACATTTTTCGTCACTAGCATACCTGCCTGTCCCATTTCGGAAAATCAATACTTTGGACTTGCTGATGTTGACCGTGAGGTTCCAAAGACGACAGATGTATGTCTGAAGCTTATTCATCATCATATGTGGGGTTTCTGCTGAAATGACTATATCATCCGCATATATCAAAGTTTTTATGATAACCCCTGCAAAGTTAATTCCTCCCTGTAGAGCCATTGAAATGTCATCTGTGGAAATGTGGACTCAAAAGACAACCTTGTTTTACCCCAGATGTGGTTTGAAACCAGGCAGAACCTTCATTTCCGTCCCATACTGCTGTCATATTGTTCTCGTAGATGCACTTAAGAATAGTAAGTATTTTTGTTGACATTCCAAAGCAGCTTAGTTTATAGAAAAGTGCATTCCTGTCGATTGAGTCGAAAGCAGCTTTGAAATCGACAAAGAAAGCAAATAACTTTCTTCCCCTTTCATGATACGACCCAGCAATACATGTCAATGAAAAAATATTATCAACCGTTGAGTATTCTTTCCTGAAACCTGCTTGATACTCACTGAGCAATTAGATTTCCTGTACCCAGTTAGTTAGTCTGTCGAATATGATGCCAGTCAAAATGTTCATGACTGTGTTCATGAAAGATATGCCTCTGTAATTTTTCGGATCTGAACTTCCATCACCCTTTTTGAGCAAAGGGAAAATTATATTTTTCGAAAACATTCTGGAACTTCAGCCTTTTTAAGTATAAAATTATAAGCAGCAGTTAGCTTTCCAACAAAATTCATATGTTACACGGTCAACTCCTGCAGCCTTGTTAAGTTTGCGTCGTTGTATGACGTTGATGATTTCTTGAACTGAGAAAGCGTGATCAAGGCTTTCGTTTTCAATATATGGACATGCGTATAGAATTTTATTTGGAGCTATCTAAATGCTAAGATGTTCAAAAGGGTAGTTATGTGCATTCAAGAGGACACAAGCGTCCACAGGTTTTTCTCAAAATCCACCTCTGTCTACCAACTCCTACTCTCACCTCCACGTGGTGAACATCGGGTGTCTAGTACCTCAGCTGGAGACGGGGTTTAAATTCCCGTGGAAAGCTGTTGGGGACAGCCAACGAGAGAGGGGGGGGAGGAGTGTTCCCACTAAGGCACTTCTCCTTTCATCGAGGCGGCAGCGGACGAATTCTCTAGATGGAATCAACGGTGGCGTCTACAGTTCCAGTTAGGTTGAACTACTTAGTGAACACCTTATATGGGCTACTACGACATATTTGTAGCTCAGGCCTATAAGGAGCGGTTTATCCGGCTCCCTACCCTTGGAGTTATACGAAGGGTCTGGTCCTCCGGGTCGGGGGTTGTGCGTCGGGGTAACTTCCCTACCACGTAAAAAAAAAGTTGTTCCGAAACAACAACAAGCCTCGGATATGGATGATTTTAAAGTTGACGACCCCAGCAAACGAAACAAGGACAATGAATTTCGGATCTGCACGTGGAACGTCCTGTCCTTATACAGAACACGTGCAGCCGAACAATTAGTGGAGAACCTGGACAGGCTAAAGGCTGATGTAACAGCCATCCAGGAAGTGCGATGGGATGGAGAGGGCGTACGGAGACTGAAAACGTGTGACATCTACTACGGCGGGTGCTTGAAGGAACAGGGTCAGCGGCTCTTGGGTTGTGGTTTTGTGATAAGGGGAAGACTTAGGCAAGAAGTCTTGGGCTTCCGAAGTGTAAGCGAGCGCCTGGTCACAATCCGCATCAAAGGCAAATTTAAGAACATTTCGCTGATTTGTGTTCACGCCCCCCATGAAAGGAGAGAAGACTCAACCAAAGAAGCATTCTACGATCTCTTGGAGACAACGTATGATATGTGCCCGAAGTACGACGTGAAGATCATTCTTGGTGACTTCAACGCAAGATTCGGAAAGGAGGGCATCTTTGGTTCGATAGTCGGAGGACACAGCCTACACTACGAAACTTCCGGCAACGGACACAGGCTGGCAGACTTTGCGGCGGGGCGAAATGTCATCATCTCAAGCACCTACTTCCCACACCTCAATATACACAAGGGGACTTGGCGGTCGCGTGATCAAGTAACCGTCAACCAAATCGACCACGTTGCGATAGACGCGAGACATGCTTCCAGTATCTTGGACGTCCGAACGTTCCGAGGGGCCAACATTGACTCGGATCACTACCTGGTGGTAGCTAGACTACGTATGCGGATATCCATGACGCGACAACGCAGAGCAGATGCTGTGAAAAGATTCGATGTCGAGAAGCTTAAATCGCAAGAGACTGCCAGAACTTTTGCAGACCACGTAACTCTTAATCTCTCAGGAGGTCCGCTACCAGCATCAAGTGAAGAGGACCAGTGGGAACACTGTCAACAAGCCATTAGAAGTGCCGCCTCTGATGTGCTGGGTTTCACTAGGCGAATACAACGAAACCCCTGGTTCGATGAGGAGTGCCGGCAAGCGCATGCAGCTAAGGACGAGGCCTACCAGGCAATGCTGCAGACTCGAACAAGAGCTGCTGAGAGAGTGGCCCGGGAGCTCTACGGGCTGAAACGAAAAGAGGAACGCCGACTTCTCAGGAGGAAAAAGAGAGAGCACGAGAAGCGGGCGGTAGAGTCTATTGAGGGTTGTAGCGGTAGGGGAGATGTTCGAAAATTTTATCAGAGGGTGAAGCGATCCACCCAAGGATTCAAGGCTAGAACGGAAGCCTGCCGAGATGAGAGTGGGAATATGGTAGTAGACACACAGTCAGTGCTGAGGATCTGGAAAGAACACTTCTCTAGACTGCTTAATGGCGAAGACAGCCAAGATGCCGCTAATAGGCAGAACGCTCCATTCAACTTGGACGATGATGGCCAAGAGTTCCGTCCACCCGACCTAACCGAAGTTCGGCTGGCGATATCCAAACTTAAGTCGTACAAGGCTGCAGGTGCGGAAGGCTTACAAGCCGAACTATTTAAATCAGCGGGAGATGAATTGGCTAGGAGCATACACCAGCTCATCTGCAAAATTTGGTCGGAGGAAAGTATGCCCGATGAATGGAACCTCGGTATAGTGTGCCCCATCCATAAAAAGGGAGATGTTCTGAAATGTACCAACTACAGAGGAATTAGTCTCCTAAACGTCGCTTATAAAATCTTGTCGGCCATCCTGTGTGACCGCTTAAAACCTTTTGTCAACGATCTGATCGGCCCTTATCAGTGCGGTTTTAGGCCAGGCAAGTCAACCGTCGATCAAATGTTCACACTCCGACAGATTTTAGAAAAATCCCGGGAATTCCAGATCGATACACACCACCTTTTTATCGATTTTAAAGTCGCGTATGATAGCGTGAAAAGGGACGAATTATACAGAGCCATGTCGAGTCTCGGCATCCCTGCCAAACTCCTCCGCTTGTGCAGGATGACGATGGAGAAATCTCGCTGCTCCGTCAAAATTGGTAAGAACACCACCGATTCCTTTGATGTTGAGAAAGGATTGAGGCAAGGCGACGCGTTATCATGCAACCTTTTCAACATCGTTCTTGAAGCCATTGTACGCAACGCACATGTCAACACCAGCGGTACAATCTATCAAAAGTCCGTTCAATTGCTTGCATATGCGGATGACATAGACATTGTCGGCAGAACGAAGCGAGCTGTGGCAGGGGCATTTGCGAGCATTGAATCGGAGGCGGCTAGAATGGGATTGGCGGTTAATGAGGACAAGACGAAGTATATGCTGTCATCGAGAGAGGAATCTCAACATCGTCGACTCGGGCAAAATATCACGATGGACAGATATAACTTCGAAGTTGTCAAGGACTTTGTCTACCTGGGCTCCACTATTACATCGCAGAATGACATCAGTGCAGAGATCAAGCGAAGAATTACTCTTGCCAACCGCTGTTTCTTCGGTCTAAGAAGGCATTTAAGTAGTAAGGCCCTCTCTCAGAGAACCAAGGAGACTTTATACAAAACCCTAATCATCCCGGTCCTGCTTTATGGGTCAGAAGCATGGACACTGAAAGATTCGGATAAAAATCTGCTAGGGTGCTTTGAGAGGAAGATTCTTCGTGTGATTTTCGGTCCGGTGTGTATCGAAGGAGTATGGAGGAGAAGATTCAACGACGAGCTATACGGGCTATACAGCGACGTTGACCTGGTCAAAAAGCTGAAAATACAGCGGCTTAGATGGCTGGGGCACGTGGAGCGTATGGACAGCAACGCACCTGCCCGACGAGTCTTCGAATCCAACCCCGATGGGGTACGCAGCAGAGGAAGAACCCGTAACAGGTGGCGCAATCAAGTGAATGACGACATCAAAGCACTCGGTGTGCGCAACTGGAAGCGGCTAGCTAGGGACAGAGCTGGCTGGAGGGGCTTGTTAGTTGAGGCCGAAGCCCATCCTGGGCTGTGAGCGCCATCAAAAGTAAAGTAAGTATCTAAATGCTAAGAAGGTCTTTAAAATGACTGGCTAATAGACATATCAATTTTGATGCTCTTAGCAAAGGGTACATTATTGAGCGAACGAGCAAGCTTCCAAAAGTCGCGGCTGTCATTTACTTCCGATAGTTTCTGCATCAAGAGATATGAGTATTGTTTTTGTTTTTCTTTGTATAAGATTTTGAAATCTTTTTTTCGCTTGTTGGTACATTTCCTTAGCATAATTTGAGTTTGTTGTTCTTAGCAGTCTGAGGAATCCAAATGATTTTTTCCTGGCGGTATTACAATCTACGTCGAACCATGGATCCTTCCATTTTTTTCACTGGGTGCACTAAAAAGGTACTGCAGCCTGTGATATACATGCCATTAGTGCACTGGTTGGAATTTAAATGATTGTTATTAACCCATTTCCGGCGGCTGCCAGTTCCAGTTGACTTAGAAACTTGAAATTTTACACATTATCTGTTTTTGGTCTATCTAGATGAAATCTTAAAAACAAATTTTGGCAAAGCTTCTTTTCCGGAAAATTAACGTTGCGTTGAGCCGAAAAGGGTAGCAAAATTATTAAAATAAATTTTTTTTTACATGGAGTATGAATTAATTTTATTTTAATATTCTTATTTTCTTATTCTTTCCTGGCGGTATTACAATCTGCGTCAAACCATGGATCCTTCAATTTTTTTCTGTGGGTGCACTGAAGAGGTACTGCAGCCTGTGATATACATGCCATTAGTGCATTGGTTTGAATTTAAATGATTGTTATTAACCGAGGCAAACAACGTATTGAGGTACACTTTATATCTGTCGAGATGTGTATTTTTCCACTGGAGTTTCGGTAGCAATTTCTAGCCTACAGAGCTGTGAGTTGGGTCTTCACTGAGTCACCCTAATGTACATGCACGAAATTATCTATAGATATTTGATTGTGTATATACGAGTATCTAGGTATATCTTTATACCTTGACAAGAAAAAATCAAATATTAAACGAAATATTTAGAAGAGATGTGTATCTATTTCGGATGAGCAACCAAATTACAGGAGAAATAACTAAATTCTGAAACTATAGAATAAAGAGATCATTTTGCACCCAATTTAATATCTAATCCATGGCAGGTTATTGCTGGGTTGAATGTGTAATGTGAATATGTTATAGAGGTGTACGGTTTCAACAGAACAGGCATTGTTTATACACATAAAGGCATTTGTTCAATTACAAATTCTATATATAGGTATGCTTCTATTACTGAAATAAATCGGGCATGTGGGAGGCTTAGCACTATTTAATTGGACTTATTGAATTTTATTGATCCGAAATAGCTCATGCGTCTACTAATATTGATGATTCCAAGTAAGATTTTGTAAACTAAAGACCGCTAAAACCTATTTTTCATCTACGAGAATAAAGACTAGAGATTTAATCTCAAAATTCCTTGAATCTGCCTCTGTTAAAAGGTTTATACGAAAGTAAATGTAAACAAAATGAAAGCTTTAATACCTAGTTGGTTATGGCTATAGGCGTTAGAGTATTTTGTTACGTTGGCCTGGGTGGTGTTATGTGAGTTTGTTAACTCAACTACTCTAATTATTTCTATGCAAAACTTCATCATTCTACCAATATTATAGATTGCAATTTTTGTGTTAAGGAAAACTTAAAGGCCCAACTATAATAGGCATAAGCAAACAAAAGCTAATGTCAAAAAGCTAACGAAAATTTGCTTATGTTTGCAAATTTACCCCGTATAGCCATAATGGACTTATGCGCGCATAAGCAAAAATTAAAAAAATACCTCTCCGCTTTCGTCCCACATTCGATTCCCAGCTTTGTGTTTTTTAAATGGAAATGAAAATGCGGCAACGATACAACCAAAACTACACATACTCGTGCACAACTCGTGCACAACTCGTGAATTGATTCACAAAACAGCTGTGGCTTTGTGTTTTTTGCTGCATTTGTAAAATTTACTTATGCGCTGAGCGACTGGGATTGCTCTTGCTTATACACGGTTAAATGAACGAGACTGAGAAAAATTGAACGAAACGCAGCTAGACTCTATTATGTTCACTCGCATTGAGATTCTTTGTATTCGCACGTTGACTTATGCGCGCATATGCTAGCTTATGCCTATTATAGTTGGGTCTTAAGTCAACTTGAGGATAATCTTTAACAATTTATGATACTTGCGAGTATTTTTGATTTTCTATCTAGTTTACTGATGATGGGAACAGACGGGACGTGTATAGGTAAATGTAATTTTATCATCCGCCCGCCATCCACCTCCTCACCTCGCGCGCCTCACCACCACCGCGCCGCAGACCTTGAGGAAAATTAATTACTTATTTTCGAAGATCCCAGGATTCAGAAACCTCAATTGTATTTTGGTGGAAAATGATTGGACATTTTTTTGTACTTTGTACAAAGGATTCATATTAATGCTGAAGAGAAATTTTGAATCAAGATGGTGACAAAATTTCGGAAGATCGAGAACACATACAGGCACATGATATATCATGGAAGTGTTTCCGGGAGGTGGTTTCTACGTCGATTTTGACCAGAAATCTAAAATTTTAACGCACCTATTTTTAATAAATTCAAAAATAATTTTAAAAATAAAAATTTGAATTTTTTGATTAAAAATACGGCCAGGAACAGCACCTTCCGGAATCGATTCAGTCGCCATGTCTAGGTCGCTCTCTCGCACGAAATGGATGTAGTGAGGGTTACCGCCAGGGTATAAAAGGAAGGGATTGCCAAAATTCTGTCTCTTTTGGTGTCAAATTTGGTACGGCTCGCTTCCGTCTTTTGTAAGCGTCTTTTGTCGGTGTAAAAAAATAATAAGTTCTAAATTTTTTGCTTTGCGCATTATTGTACGCGAAAGTTTCTAACTCTAAAATGATAATCGCGTTGATAAAAAATACCTAAAATACGTAAAAGAAAACGAAACACACGTGTACTTAGACCTAAAATATAACTAGTTTTTTTGCCATGCATCCATATATAAAAACGAGTTAAACTGTAAAATTGCAACAAAAAAAAAGAATTCTTAAACTAGTTTAAATACCTACCTAAGAGCAATTCTGTAAAAATATAAGTGTTAAAATACTTTACCTTCTCTACAAAAACCATAAAAAAAAGTTAAAACGCACAACAAAAAAAAAACTCCTAAATGTCCAAAACACAAAAAAAAAGACATCTCCCCAAAAGAAAAATAGCTTGAGCCCACTAACACCAGGCTCCGCCAACTCCAACGACCAAACAACCTTCCTATTTAAACCCAAATTAGACGAAAACTACTGGAAGACCTATAGACGCCAGGTCTACTCTCTCAGTGCAGACTGTACTCAAAAGTCACAAACAGTCATTTACAATCCCGCCCACCTACAAAAACTACAACGGCTCCTTGTTCGATCGAGAAGCCGAAAAAAGTGATCGATAGAGACGATAATTCAACAAGTTTACATCAATATCTCATCTATATCCTCGCCACCCGCAGAATAAACTTTCATCTTCATCCTCATCATCATATGTTTTTTTTTTCTTTGTTTAATACCATAGTATAATAGTTTTTTTATAGACTTATTTTAAATTTAAATTTGTTCATCTCTCCTTCTTGTTCACCACAGTTTCATCTTTACCAAAAACACCTTGTTCAAAATACGATATAATTATCTCATCAGAATCAAACTATTTTTATAATTGTTGTCAATATGGTATAGTGGTTAATTTGTTTCAAGTGTTTTAAATTTATGTCAGGTAAATAAACAGGTACGAATGGTACAAGTTCTATCAACCTATGAAGCGGTGCACCACCTCACAGGGAGTCGTAAGTTTCCATTTTTATTTTAAATATTTGATCAAACAAATTTCTACTCCACCTACAACAAAAATTATACAGACAAAAAAACAAAGTCACAAACAATAGTATGCATACAATACGCTGAGCTTGCTTTTTACGGCGATTAGAGACCTGAGAGTCTAAGAGAGCTAAAATCCTAAGTGGTGAGCTTGAAGCGAATAGGTATTGTGTAGTGAGCGAATTAAATTTGTTTTGGCTGAGCTTAATTAGTTATTACTTTTAGTATTTCAAATTTAATTATTATTATAACAAATATAATAAATGAATATCTTGACTAAACAAAAAAAAAATATATATAACGAAGAAAAATTACCTATAAAATTTAAATTAAAGTCTATCAGCCTTAAAGTAGACTACCTAGTTTCTTATACCTTCCTACTCTTAATGTGTTTCTGTCTCATTTGCTCAACCAAACTTCTATGGAGCTATAAAACAAAATATTGTAAATAAATCGAGAATAATTATTAACTTGCTAAAGATTACAAAAAAAAAACAATATTTACCATTGGTTGAAATCATTTAGTTTGTTTCAGATTTAAAAAAAAAGTATTAATTTAAAATTCAAAGTAACATACAATTTTTTATTACTATGAAAACCTAAGTGAAAATTGAATTGAAGGAAAAATATTTTGAATTGGTAACGTTCGACTGTTGATTAGTTGGTTTTAAATAGTTCCTGCTTTGATCATCTTTCTTATTATTGATTTTTTTTATTATTATTCTAGGTTTTTGTTTGGTTTATATAAACTCTATGGTTATCTTTTTCTTTTATTTTCTATAAGCTTTTGTTAGGATATGTTAAGATTATTTTTTTTTTCTTTAAATAAAATTGAAACTTGTTGACTACTTGTAAAAGTGTAAATCGGATCTTTAATTGTTTCCGCAGATGAAAATAAAAATGTTCTGGGAAGTTTTATTTTCTTAATTTCGATTTTGCTTTTAGTATGCAGTTGGTTTAAGTGACGTCATAGGTGGATGTGGCGAGATGGAGGAAGGATGTCTGAAGATCAGATATGGCAAATGAAGATGATTGATTCAACTTTGTAGGATCTAGTTTTCTTGATAGTTAAGATAGTTTTTTAAGCTTTTGTTATTCTTAAGATCAGTTTAGGGGCTGATATTGAAATCGAGGACATATCAGCCATGGATGTATCCTTAGTGATACGTGGGTGGGCTATTCCCTCTGAGAGACAACAAAATCGTGCTCTCTCCTCCTTGGAAGTTTTTACTTATATTGCGGGTAACCATATCAGGACGAATTTGGGGTCCTTTTTTTGAACCCGATCACTTTTTTTTAAATAACTACCCCGGCATGTAATATACGTAACAAACTTTCAGTGTTACGATGGCAAGAACCCCACCATTCCGACGAGCTAGGACGTGCTTATGCTTGCATGCCCCGCCTTCGTGACCTGAACACCCTTTCCTTCCTGCTGCCAGGATCAGCCCTCTACACCTGTAAGTAGGGGGTTGTTGTGGTGGTGAGGGGGGGGGAAAGGTTTTAAAGGCTCTCTGATCGATGTGTTTCGGCAATGTGCTATGTGCGGCTATGTTCCGAGGATTATGGCACCTCTACTATATGAGGGAATATGGAACATCCTTTCGAGAGTCCTTTTGCCGACAACACCTCGGACCGTTACAATTTGCTGAAAAATCTCAACAAAAAACCTGAAAATTTACTATGCCTTTTATTTCATCTCAATTTGACCACTATTTGTAGAGATACAGCCAGGGGCAGACTAGGCAGACGGGATTTTACCCGGTGGGCCCTTGAGTGAGCAAAAGTGAGAAACTTAGGGGAAAATTCTCTCGTACAATTAGGCTTTTCAGGGTTCGAAAGTAAATGTATAGCTTTCGCTATACAAGGGATCCTGGGAGTCCACGGGATCTTGGGAGTCCTTTGCAGCTCTCCCCTTAACCTCTCTTCAAGGACTCTAAAGCACTGTTTGAGGATCATAGTTTTAGTGGAGGTCTTTACACCTATGTTAGAGGCACCAGAGCTCAGTTGGAAGCCCCTACACATTTACACCACTATATTTATATTGAAGGCCACTGCATCTCTGTTAGAAGCCCTAGTTGGAGCCCCTACACCTTTCTTGAAGTGCTTTAGAGCTCTGTTGGAAGCCACTACAACTCTGTTTGAGCCCCTTTATGGCTCTGTTAGAGGCCTCTACATCTCTGTTAGAGCGTAAGAGGCCCTTAAGCTCGGTTGGAGGCACCACCATGAATGTTGAGTAGTTAAAACTCAAGAGTGACCCCTACAAATCTATTAGATAATTTAAACAAAACCATAGTGAAGATGTTTGCCCCACTTTCTCCACAAAAGGCTTGGCTATTTTTTGAAATGCCACTTGACAAAAATTATTCTTTAAGTCGCAAAAAATAAGCAAAACACTATTTTTAAAAAATACATGTATCCAGATTTAATTCAGATATCTTCAAAAAGATGTCAAGAAAAGGATTTCTGTGTCTTAAACAATGAACATATTGAAAAAGAGAATCCCGAATCTCAAAAATCTGCAGCTCAATATACAAAACAATTGACCTCCCAACATTACCAAGGAGATCACTCCTCATTCCAAACCAACCCAATGCATATAAAACTCCCAATTCAATTTTTGTGGGCGCCCAATTCCAATATTTTCGACAGTTTCTTTGAATTTTATAAAGATCAACAATTTGGGGAGGACGAATTGCCATTTCCCAACTAGGTCCCCAAAACTCAAGATTGTAGCACCAGATAATCGAAGCGCGAAGCCTTATTGTTTTGATCATTTTGTTTGGCGTTTGGGACAACGCAGAATTTTGTAAAACAAGAATATTATAAAAGGATAGTTTTGAAAGAAGAATCTTACCCCCGTCAGAATTTCAACCCCAACCCCCACGTCAAAACTCTGAAATAACTTGCAAACATGCTATATGGAAGTGGAAGCACAACAAATTCATAATATTGAAAAATTATATAGTCCTAAGTTGCTAATTTATTGCTAATTTGTAACGAAAAAAAACTATTGCACTGTTGACTTTCGAGATACCTGCTAGCTTGACGTCAAGTTAGCAGGCCAAGTTTCTCAAAATTGTAGACAGATGACCCGGGAGTGGATATACCTAATGTTTGAAAATAATTTATTGCTAATTTTAGTCTAAGAGCCGACAGCAAATTTTGGGAGTGGATGTATAACCGAAATCTGAGTATGTGGAGCATATTTTGTTATATGTAAATCAAAAGCCTGGCAGGTCTTTTTTTCAGCCTTATTTGCTGTCGCCTCTTTTTTGTAGAAGAAAAAATATTACTTTTTTGTTTCGATTGCGAGATACAGTGTCAAGTTAGCAGGTAATATTTATCAAAAAATGTAGATAAACGACCCAGGTGTGCATAAACGCGGGTCAGTGAATTAGCTTGAAGGGCCAAAATCAAAATAAAGGCTCCCTCAATCCAACGCAAAACATTCGGTGCGACAATGAAATTTTCGTCGGTCTTGGGGTTTAATATGACGAGTCACATCGCGTCGGTGTGAATGATCTCCTCTATCTATATGGAAACATATTTTGACAAGCCAAAGTTACGTTGTCATGCCAAAGGTTTCGCGTTGATTTGGGAGAGCCTTAAAGTGGGGTACACATTATTAAATCAGTTTGATAAATCTATTTGACGTCAAACATTCAACCAATATCAACAAAATTTATGAACCACAAATTGGTTTGTCAAACGGAGTGCTTAAACACTATCAAATACGAACAGATTTAATAATTTGTACCTTGCTAAACGTGAACAGATTACGAGTATGTCAAACAGATTTGATAATGTGAACCCCGCTGAAGTTTTCATTTGCATACGTTAACATTATTCAGTATCGACAGATCGAGTTGGATAGGTTCGGATTTTAGACCAAAGTTTTTCGTCACTTGAGTTGAGAGCCCCATTTGGCGCAATACATTATTTTTTAACATTTATCCACTCTCAGGTCGTTTATATACATTTTTGGAAAAGCTGACCTTCTATCTTGATGTCAAGTTAGCAGGTAACCCTGTGTCTCAAAAACGAAACAAAATAGTTATAGTTTTTTTGTTACAAATTAGCAATAAATTAGCATCTCAGGACTATATATATTTTTATTATGAATTTTCGAAGTTGTCCTGCTAACTATATACGCATCAGAAATTTTCGCAGGAACAACCTGCTTAATATCTTTAAAGACGCAAAATAAAATTATCAACAAAATAAAATATTATTTTAGTGTTATTTAGTACGGTAAGCTATTCAATTTTAAAAGTTAATATTGTACAAAAAATTAACATTTTATTTTTTTCAACTTTCGATCACAATTTTTCCAACTTTACGGTTCTTTATGAAAAAAAAAAATGATACATTATCTTAAACTGAGTTAAATTGGTCATCATTTGAGATGTTTTGAAAATTTGTGAAAAGTACCCTTGTATTTTTTTTTTTTTTTGTTAGACCTCAAATATTTTGTACCTCGTTTCTTGATTGATTAAATTAAAAATTTTCCAAATAGTGCGTATGTCAAACTTTTGTAATACCACAAATGACGGAAAATACAATAATAAACAATTCAATCCTGCATTTTGTTTACCTTAGTAGCTTCCGCAAAAAACTCCATCATTCAAACAAAAATCTTAAGAACCCCTGCCACCTTAACGAGGGGGAGTAAATCCCTCCGTCCACACGATTTTTTTCATTTCTCGAATAGACCTACATGCTCAAGCTTTTTGTCACACCTAAGGTGAATCACTCTGTATAATAGCTGGAATTGTCAATAGGGAATAAAAAAAACTGTGAAATTAACCATTAGTTCCGCTTTGACCTTTAATAACTTTGGAAGGAATACATTTATAAGATAAAAAGGGAAGACCTTTTTTGTAGAGCGTTCAATTTCCTAAAAAAAAAGTTATGCTACTTATTTAAATACTTGCTATCAGTGGCGGATCCAGGGGGGTGGCTATAGAGGCTAAAGCCCCCCCCCCCCACAGGCGGTTCTTAAAATTGATTGTAATATAGAAATCAGAATCAGGAGTCAGAAAAAATAACGAGGCTGGGGCAACGCAATTGACATGCTACGTATTTTTTTTAAAGCCCCAAATTAATTAGGTTGGGGCTGAATTATAAAGAGAATTGTACAAAAAACAAGTTTGGGGCTACGGATAATTGACAGAAAATTGGGACGAAAAAAAAAAACAGCTGGCGAGTAGGGCTTGACAAGAATTAGACAGAAAACGTAGTCGGGGCTAAGCAAATAATTCCTTTAAAACTTACCTTATTCCAGAAAGTTTTTGGGCTTGACTCAAGAGACTGTCAAGTCTAAGTTGGGGCTAAAGCTTAAAGAGATAGTTGAAAAAACGGGGTCGGGGCTTAACAATTAACATGCCAAATGAAAAAATAATTCACCCTAAGAACTTCGCTAACTTTGCAAAAAAACGAAATTGGGGCTAAAACCCGTGGAGAATTTGGGAACAGCAAATCAAAATCTGAGTTTTCTCTAGGCACTCAGAAAATCATGCGTGTGAATATTTGCAATCTCTCTGGGCTGACGTGCAAATTTATTAACAGATTTTTTCTTCTGGTGGTTCAAAACTGATTCGCTGTCATTTTCTTTAAGTCAAAACGTCAAAATCTTGGCAATCCGACCAATAGAACTCAAGATATTAGGTTTTTAAGCGAACCTTAATCGATTTTCTTGGAGACTTTGTTTTGTTGATTGTTTGTGTTTTACAATTCTCCAAGAAAAAGACGATAAGGTCCTCTTAAAAAGCTTATATTTTGAGTTCTATTGGTCGAATTGCCAAGATTATGATGTTTTGACTTAAAGAAAATGACAAAATAAACTGGAAAATCGCTATTTTCAAAAGGCTGTAAAAGAAACCTGCCAGACTGTTGTTTTTAATACCGCGATATATGCACCTACAAACCATCATACTGATATTTTGTTTATCAATCCACTCCCAAAATTTGTTGCCGGCTCTTAGGCTATGAAGCTTAAATGGCAGAATACATTCGTTTAACTAGAACTACAGAATTATCTAAGTTCAAGGTTTACTTTGAAACCGAATCAAGTGCTGAACTTAAGTTTAAACATAATTTGTAGTTTAACTTGTGAAACTGGCCATTAATGTCTCAAACTGGATCTACCAAGCCCCCCCACAGCCAAATCCTAGATCCGCTACTGCTTGCTATTATTAAAGTTCAAAAATGTGTTTTGTCCCATACAAATCGTATGGAAAATAGAAAATAGCGATGAGCGACCTCTAAAAATTAATTTAAAATATAGATTTTCAACAGGCTTATTATTGTTTTTTTTTTTTTTTTTTTTATATATTGAGCGCGTGCAAAAGGGGTTGTGACTACCCTTAAGATGATATACACAGCACGAGCGATTAGGTAGATTGGAGGGGATTTTAAAGGAGATACCGATGCACATTGGTTTTGAACGTCTGTAGATCACAATGGGAGGGGAAAATTGAGCTGGGTAGAGCATTCCACATTCGAGTAGTGCGACTAAAGAAAGAATCTCTGTACTTAACAGTACGTCCGAAATTGGGCTCAAGGGTAAACTGATGGGCATTCCTAGAAGCGCGAGTATTACGGTTGAATTGTTTAAGGGGAGGAATGCAACTGGCTATTTCACTAGAGCATTGTTTATGGAAATAACGGTAAAATAACGAAAGACATGAAACATTTCGACGGTGCTCAAGAGATGAGAATGTTTCCGTTATAGTTCTTTCACCTATCATTTTAAGAGCTCTCTTTTCAATTCTATCCAATAAACTCAAGTGGGTTATTGGAGCACCTGCCCAAATGTGAGAGTTATACTCAAGTTTTGGACGAATAAAGGCTTTGTAGATCACAGCCAGATCAGAAGGGGAGAAAAATTTCTTGCATCGACGGAGAAAACCTAAACACTTAGCAGCATTGCTAATATGTCGAATATGTGGTCGTTCCATAAAAGGTGGTCTGTGACACACATACCGAGGACTGAAAGCTTTTCGGTTTCCTCAATGCAAGTGCCACTCATGGATAGTGGCATGGGGGGTGGGTTTCGTTTTAACGACAGTAGACAGCATTGAGTTTTTGAAGCATTAAATTCTACACGATTTTTTATTCCCCAATGGACAATGCTGTCGAGATCAGAATTTAGTGAGCTTATCATACGCTGCCGTTCAAGTTCCACATCCGAAGGACATGGATGAGAATCTGTAAACGAATATGAGAAGCTGAGGGTACTGTCGTCAGCGAAACAATTTAATGGATTAGAAGTTTCAGATAAAAGATCGTTTATGAATATAAGGAAGAGAGTCGGAGACTCAACTCTAAGTAATGAGCTATAGTGGCATGAGAAATCGGAGACTTTTTTTATTTTTGAATCAGTCTAATGTATATGTGTATTATATATATGTATATAAACAAAAATTATCATGATACAAAATTTAATGATGTATTTTTTGATATATTTTAGAAGTTTGTCAAATGTACCGTTATAGTTTTCTTTTTCAAACGCTGGTTACGCGGATTGCTCAACAGCTATAGAGGCGGGGATAATTCCTAAAATACTCCTATTAAATAGTTCTACAACCCTAAAAGATCCCACTACTATTACCAAAATTTAGGATTTTTGCACAAAGTTCCTGGGCTAACATTACTTTTTAAAAAAACACATGTATGTTTTGGGTCGATTTAGAATTAAATGAAAAAGGGTGTTAATCCACTCTGGCACTCACAGCTATTTTTGAACAGCAGGTACAGGCGAGAGGGCTGCCAAAGTTAGTCCTGAGGGAGTATTCGTATATTCCTCTGGCCTTCACTGTATTCCCGTACTCCCTTCACTTTGATTGTACTCGATGGCCATTTTATGCTTACCCTTTTCCTACAATTAATTAAACAAAAAATTAATTGAAAAAAAAAATTAAAGTGCTTGGTATGCTACTGATATGAAACGAAAAAGAACGCGCAAAAATCACGGAACGAAAAAAACTTGCAAAACTTGCTTCTTTGTATAAACTACGGTGTAATTACAATATCTTGAGAACACAAAGAATAGTCCAGTCATTTTGTAGTTTTGCCTGGAAAGTTTTGGAGTAGTTTTGAAAACTTTTCATTTTTATAAATTTTGGGGTGCCCTTTCCGAATTTTCATTTTGCCACCTCGCACCTTTGCCGCTAATGCCGCCATTTTGAAAGTTTCTTGCCAAACTGTTTTTGGTCGTGGCGTTAGCGGCAAAGGTGCGATGTGGCAAAATGAAAATTCGGAAAGAGCATCCCAAAAGTTTTCAAAACTACTCCAAGACTTTCTAGGCAAACCACTTTTTTTTGCCCAAATGACTGGACTACAACAAGACGCTACAACCCATCAGGTCATCAGATAGAATGTTACATTAAAAACGAAATATGAAAGTAGCAACGCTTCTTTCTTCTTCCATAAGCATATTCTGATAGAAAAATCTCTGTCATATAATCTTTGTTTAACACAATAAATTCCATTCCTGAGCATTTTTTCCCTTTCGAAAAGAAATTACCTTACCGTTGCCTCTTAATGAGTAACTTCTTATAATAACAAAAAGAAAGAGACATAGGTAGAACAAATTTGTAACTCCTTTCAAAAACTAATTAAATTTTAAATCTCCAACGGGATTCAAATTTAAATTAAAATATTAGATGATGGATTAGATGGCACGCGACGAAATATTATGGGCACGTATAGTAATTAATTGAGAAATCCGATTGCAGCAGCATCAGCAGCTCTCTACATGGAGTATAGTTTTCTTCTTTTTTTTCTTCTCTTCTTTTAAAAAGTTGTTTTCAAACGTAAGTAGCGATCCAAATGAGCACCGAAAAATGTGGAATTTATAAATATGTGTATACTAATAAGGCAAAATGTTCTTTAAAAGCATTTCACATTCTTTAAAAATGTCCTATTAAGGATGAAACATTCGCTTCAATGGAAAAAAAAATTTATAACTTCGACAGTTCTTAGTCGATTTAGATGAAATACGACTCATTTGAATAGATCGAATACAGAACTTTAAAAAAAAGGGAAGCAATTCAAGCATGTGTTCAAAAATGATCTTCGAACGATAAAATATGTTAAGTAGGTAAAACCTGCAAGTTGAAAATTAACTCAAAACAAACGAGACAAACTAAACAAGTATATTATAAAAAGTATTAACTTTCTTTTTTGAAAAACCCTAACGACACTTACTAGGTATCTGCCAAAAAGTGATTGAGATAAAAATTGACAAAAAGTCAAAAAATTCAATATTTATGATTAATTTTGTACGGTCTATTTTAGGGGCCAGTTATAGCGACCAGTAAAAACCATCAGTAAAAAATTTTCTTTTGCATAATTTCATGTGTTATAAAAAGATTTGAAACATACAAATGGTACGAATCGATGACAAATCAATTAAAATAAAATATTTTTGTCTGCCAAAAATGAATCCCAAGGAAGAATAATGTTTGTAAAAAAAGCATTTATTTATTTTACTGATGGAAATTCGTTTTACTGAACAGCTGATTGCCAACTCACAAAAAATGGAACATTTCGTTTCAGTTTTGTGTTCTATTTTTGTACTGTTCCACTCCATCAGTAAAAAAAATTACTGAAGCAATAAAAAAAAATATTTGAATATAAGTAAATAAGCGATATAAAATATGTCGTAGCGAGCTTACTACAATTATAAAAACGTGAACTGAGTATGAGTGCAACTTCACATTTCATAAAGAAAAGAATATAAGCCACCTATATCGCCTATTTGAATGGTTTGGTGTGTTCAAAACGTGTTTCCTTCAAAATTTCTTTTTCAGCTAGTCAAAACCTTTTAATTAGGTAGGCACCATTTAAATTGAAAGAAAAAACAATAATAATATTTGAAGGCGAATTATATCGTGGATTTCAATAGTTTGGCGTAATTTAAAACGTCTGTCAGTTACATTTTCCGACTCAAGGAGTCAAGCCATATAAATTGAGATGCATTTCAAGAGATTTGTATTGATAATCTAATTGATAAACTAGTTATAACATCCGCGACTTTTATCGCGCTTCTCAGTCATCGCACGTCTGTCAGTTACATTTTGCAACTCAGGGAGATAAAGCCCTTTAAATTGAGATGCATTTCAAGATCCGTGACTTTTATCGCGCTTTTAAGCAGTTTGGCGTAACTCAAACGCCTGTAAATTATAAAATCACTTTCTTCAGGCAGAACCTTTTAATTGGTTAACATTTGAAGAAGCTTCCACTAATATACAATTATAAAAAAATAATAACATCCCCGAATTATATCGCAGCTGTCAGTTGTTTGGGCCACTCAAACGTCTGTCACTTACATTTTAATTTTTTTTGGGTCAAGACCTTTTGAATGGGATACATTTCAAGTGGTTTCCCTCAAAATCCAGCTGTTGGATGACACTAAAAACTATTTTTTTTTTATATATTAGTGCTCTGATAGTCAATACCTTCCGATTGCGATACATTTTGGTGGCATACATCAATTATCAAAAATGTCGTCTGTCGGAGTTTTGGGGCCACTTAGACGTCTGTCATGAACATATTCGCACTCAGGGGGTCAAGATCTTTCGTTTGTGATACATTTCAAGTGGTTTCCTTTTTGAAAAAAACGCCAAAGAAAAACGCATTTTCAGGGACGTCTGTCGGGGGTTTCGGGGCCACTTAGACGTCTGTCACGTACATATTCACACTTAGGGAGTCCATGGCTAAAAGTTGTGATCCATTTCAGGTGGTTTCCCAAAACCCTAAAAACGACAACAAAAAATTGGGTTTTCCGGGACGTCTGTCTGGGTTTTGGGGCCACCTAGATGTCTGTCGAAACCATTTTTGTAATCAGGGAGTTGATGGCGTCAAGTTGTATTACATTTGAAATGGTTTCCCACCCGATTTCAATTTTCGGAAAAGTTGTACTTTTGATGCACTTTTACGTGGTAACGGAACCACAACATGCTGGCAGACGAACGTATTCGTTATCACCTTCGGCAGGAATACTTATACTAATTCATATCTTTTGGTTTCCTTTCACAACCAAAATCTGCTGCCAGCTTTTAGACTATAATAAAACAGACGATGGCTATTACAAACTGGGCGCTGAAACGGGTATTTTAAAACAATTATATGCAAGTTCCGAATTCAGAGTTTGTCCTAAAAAAATGCTAACCAAAAATGGAGAAATTTCTTTACGCCAATCAGCAACAAAGCAATCCTTACGTAGTGGTCAGGGATTTAAAGAATGTGACTGCAAATCAAAATGTGCAACCAACAGGTGTGCCTGTCGCAAAAATAAACTTGTATGTAAGACCAATTGTCACAATTCTTTAAATTGTAATATAATAAGTATCAGTTTTTTGTATTGTTAGTTGAGGCCGAAGCCCATCCTGGGCTGTGAGCGCCATCAAAAGTAAAAAGTAAGTACTTCTTTATTGTAATATACAGTATTTTACGGATATAAGAAACACTCATATAAGAAAAACCCGCTTATAAGAAATGCAGTTCAAAACACCGTGTCTTTTTCTTTAAATCCCCTTTGAAATTGATTGCTTAAACGAAACTCGCATATAAGAAAAACACGACTATAAGAAATCATTTCCGTATTTATTAGATTTCACTAATACCCGGTTAACCCTCGGAATAGTCAAACCGAGTCGAAGTACTTACACCGGGTTTACGCCATGTTGAACTAATCCTTATTTAAAAAAAAATTTCTTAGCCATTTTAGTTACGCCTGCCTCGCGTTAAATATTTTATCAAAAAATCATCAATCTTAAACTCTGGTTATCATAAACAAAAACAAACCTCAGCTGATTTCCATTGTTATTGGTTTATTTTGGTAAAGAAATTATTTGTTAATTTCTAATAATAAAGTAAAAAGAAAAGAAAACGTTCTGAAAAACTGGGTTTTCTCAAAAGATATGGAAATATATTTATATAATTACAACAGATAAAAATAAATATTTTGGTTTATGTTCATAGATTTTTCCCCGACAACTAATCCATCCCTCAGTGTCATGGGATCTAAATGAGTTGTGTACTGCTTTGCCTTTCTTCTTCTTTGTTATATGTCAAACCGTTTAAAGAATTTAAATGATTTATTAATGTAAAATAAATATCCATCTAATCGTAGTAACAAAAAGAAAAAAACAACATGTCAAAATGACATTTAAATACTTAAACGGCTTTACTTCGGCTTTAAACCTCCTAGGAACCAGTTCTAGCTTACTCCGCCTCTATTCTTGGTATATTTTTTTTTTTAATAATCTTTCCAGTTTTAGAGGCGTTGTAAAGTCGGAGTAACTTTACACTGCCGCTAAACCGAGTTAATAAATAAGGCTGTAAGTTTAATGTTTTTCTAATTGAATAATTGTTGTTTTTCTAACAGTTCTGTTTTAATTCTTTTTTGTTTTTGTTTTTTATCTAAATCCTTCCTTTCCTGTCTGAAATAATAATTAATTCATTGAATTTTTTAAACAACAACAACAACTTAAAGGCGCTACCACCAATTGTTTGGCTGGAGATATAGCTATTTCGTGCTTTGCCACTTTTGCACTCATCAGTCTCCTTTTTGTGGTGCTGAGCTTTAATTCAATTTTATTTGAAAAACTTTGTATACACGCCATAGGATTCGAACCCACGTATATCAGATTTGCTTAAGTTGTTGTTGTTGTTCAAAAATTCACTGAAATTGACGGAATAAGGAATGGTCAAGCCCAATAAGCTGACATTCTAGTACGAATAGTACAATAATAACAATAATAACAATAATAAAATAATTAATTCAGCTATTTTTAATGTAACATAAGTTTTATGTTTTCTATTGAAATTGTTGTTTTCTTACAGTTGGACTGTTTTTAGTTTGTTGTTTTTTTTTTTCTTTTTGAAGTGAACGTACACACATGTAATTTTAAGTAAATCCTGGGGCCTAATCACGTTTTTCCTTTTTTTTTAAACAACTGTATCAGTATTTATTCATAACTAAGTTATCTTAAAATAATTACAAATAAAATGAAGCTATTTATTTTCTATAAAATTAACTCGAATGTTTTATAAAAGCTTATATAAACTCAAGCACAAAAGTCGAAACACGATGATCATTCACGGTTAATAAAATAAGACACGAAAAACTGACGAAACTGCCAGGCTCCCTTAATTCCGCACATTAATACAACGTCAACATTAACTAGTCAGCATACGTTAACGTCGACATTAACTAGTTAAAGTCCGGAATCTTGCTATTAATAGAAAATTACCGACATTAACTGATCGAACCAGTTAATATTGACATTAACTAGTTAATGTCAGCATTAACTGAATTCCGTACTTTAACTGTAACATATACATATTTTCGCGAACCGTGATACATTTCAATGAACGTAGGTACGTGCGTGCCAAAAAGACGAAACGAACCGTGTAATTCGGCTCAAAGCTTTAAAAAATAATTAAAAAAAAAAAACAGGTTGAATTTTTGTGGTGATTTGGTTTGAATTTGAATGGAATTGAATTGAAACACAGCCATTTAAAATTGTAAAAGTAGTGCAAAAACAATAACCTAGCGCTAATAAACCTTAGCCAATTAGTAATTTTTTGCGGTCGACTGTGGCTTGGAAAGAATGCTTTGCAACAGTTTGGAGCTAAGGAACCTTATAAACCATTGATATTCCCGTCGCTCTGTTATGGTCTTTATAATTCTCAACACTCAACTCACAGCTTATTAGTTTTTTTTTTATCCTACTGCTGATACTGAATTTACCTTCTACCCAACCCAGTTGTTACCCTGCCCCATCCTCCCATCCCATTGTAGCATGTGTATCTCTTACCAACAAAACTGCATGTATTTGTTTGTGATGTTATTTGAGTATCGTCCGCTAAGTTCATACGATAGAATATTGTGAAAGTTGTGGGTGCATCTTTTCCAATCCTCTTTAATATGATAAAAACACTCTTTGTACCGTAAGTATCCTAGTAAGTAGTTAGATGAAAGGAATTTAATTTGAAATTATTTTAAATAATTAAAGGGTTTGTAACGTTTTAAGCAAAACGTTCCGAAGTGTCCGGAAGTAATCTAAAACCATTCCATTGGCACAAAAAGTACGCTTCTGACGATTCTGATAAGAGAAATTCGATTCTTGATTTAAAATCAGAATCCACTCAAGAAGCACTAATCCATTTAAAATCAAATGTCAAAAAACAAAACTCACTCAAGCGTTTTGACAGCAAATTGTGAGAGATGAACAAAAATTGTTAAGATGTTCATCGATGTTGGCAAAACATCGATGTTAGACGAAAAAACATCGATGTTTCAACATCGATGTTTTGGACGAAAAATTTAGTTTAGCTTTCAATGCTTTTGAAGTTTTAAAATCATTGATGTTCAGAAAGCTAACGGCCAATTTCTTGACAAAGTTCTAACTCCTAAAACTAGGCTTATCGAAAAATTAAGACTTGATTGAGTTCTAACTCATTTCTTCACTAAGTTCTAACGCTATAGAACTCTGGTTTAGTTCTAAGTTTGAGGTAGAACTTCGATTTATTTGGACCCCCAAATTTGAGGGTCTATAGGAACTCGGTTTAGAAATATTTTTATTTCTTCCAAAAATTGATATTGATAGAAATTTAGGTTCGTCATTAAAAAAGAATGCAGTTGATTTCAATTTTGGATAAATTTGGCAAGAACACAAGTACCGTTATAGTCAATTATGCCAGGTTTTATGAGCACGAATTTATCCGTTTGGGTTGTAGTTCGGCTTTCATTTATAAATAGGTCATATTGATATATCCAAAGACGCTGAATAATTTCTTAAACAATCATTGCGCATAACCAGTTTAGTTGTGAAACCCAAAAAATGTTATTGATACGAGCTTGAAAGATGTCAATGCTGCAGGTAGTCCTGCTCAAGATGACATCGCTCATACATATAGGTACCAGCACACAGTTTCATCTTAACAGACAAAAAGTGCATCTAAATACCTTCTTTATTTTTTTAAATTTAGTTTATGAGGTTCATAATTCCAAATGCACCAACGTACACCTTGACAAACTTTTTTTTTACGTTTTTATGGTAAGATCTTGAAATTGGTTGCATAGACCCACGATTAATTCATGGACGCTACCCCTGACAGAAAATTTCAAATTTTGGTGCATAATATTCTTTGGTTTTATATATTTGTGTTTCTGTTATGGTTTTAAATTATTTGGTGGCTTTTGGATATTAAAATTACTGAATTTCAAGTTTTTTTTTAACTTGTAAGAAAAGGAACTAAAACATGTAAAGATAACAGGAAAAATGCAAAAGTGAAAACTAAGATCGCACCATTTTTTCTGATACTTGCCTTTAAAATTTTAGAAATATTCAATTTAGGAAAAGCATTCATTATTGAAAGCAGAAATCACCCAGTCAACAAAAAAAAATTAATATGTGGTTTGGGAAGGCTTGATAAGCATTTCAAAAATATGAAATCATTGCATCTACCCCATAGCATCTACTCATAGCGCATATACCCCATGTACATATTTCGGGGTTTACTTGTCGACTCTGGGTTTTTTGTTCCTACGTTTTTGGCCATCTCTTTTGTGTGTTATTAAATTTTCTATGACATTAGTTAAAAATTCATGCATGTCTTATTTAAATTTCTATGTTTGCAGCCATAAAGCTTAACAAATTATATGAAAACTATTAAATTTTGAAGAACTCAAAACAATGTTCAATTCTACCGATTGGAATCAAACTCTCTAGAGTATTACAATTTGCAAGACGAAATCCTTAAATCCGATCCAAATCGGTCCAAGCTTTCGCCACAGACATGATGTTAACTTAGTGCAGCGCGCAATGTTTGCAATATTATTATGGTCAATGTAATCACTATCATTAAACCTAGTTTTTCATGCTACAAATATAAAACAAATTACTAAACAAAAACTACCCATATTTTGCGGTTAAGTTGTTAAGCTTAACATGGGCTTCTTGTGGAGTTATTATAATTCCTCGCTCCAGGAACTCTTTAGCCATCTCTGCATAGATGTGGCTGTTTTTTCGAGAACCCCGCATTTCAAAGATTCTCTCGAGCCACATCTCGCAGAGAAGCTCTTCGGTTTCCAGCGACCATAATTTTTTTTTTTTCTTATATGACTTCGATTTATTTTATTTCCCCATCACTTTAAAAAATATTAACTTGATTTAAACTTTTAAACAGCCTATTATTAAGGATTTAGTATGATAGGTACTACTTAACATTTTACTAATTCTTTAACAGTTTACTAAAATTTTCTTAATTTTAAATACTTTTTAACTAGTATCATACAAAACTAATTTCCTTTATAAAATTCAGCTGAACACGTCCAAAAAAGTGCCAGCTCGTGCAAAAAATTCACAAACACCCCTGATTTTGACAATTTTAAACGTCAAAGTTTCATATGGATTTAGTACGATACGTAAAAGATAAAACAGCCATTTGGTGATTTTAACTTTAGTAAAATGTTAGGTGATAGCATGATGCTAAACTCGTTTAAAATTAGCAAAATACACTTTTTAATCTAGAATTATACTAAAAATGATTTAACATCGTACTAAATCGAATAAAATTTTGTTTTTAATTTGAATTTGAGTTTATTTACCTGAACCCTTTTAATTTTCTTTTTTGCTGTTTTTATTTTTGAATTTTGTATTTGAAGTTTTATCTGCCTTTTTCACTGGGCCAAATGAAGTAATTTTGTTGCAAATTTTCAAATGAGATCCGAAATTACCAAATTTCTCATACAAAATCACATTTCGAAATGAGGTAATTTCAACCTCATTTGCACGAAATTAGGTTGGAAATTAGGTAAATGCATCCAGCGGGAATCAGTAACAAAAGCTCTTAAAAGCTTTTGCATGAAATTATCAATACACAATACCTAATCAACAACATAAAACAGAAAGAGAAAACAACAAAAATAAACGGCTAACTGCCATTCCAAATTCAAAATGAAATGAGATGTCAAATGAAATTAGCAAATTTGATAATGAAAACACTTTTTTGCCAAATTTCGAAATTACCTCATTTCGGCTCTAATGAAAACGTAGTATTAAGCGTCAATAAGTATGACATTTGAAATCAGTCTTGTTCCATTTTCATTCAATTGAATTCAATTAAGGTGTGTTTCATTTGTTTATACCTAATTTGCAACCTAATTTCGTGCAAATGAAGTTGAAATTACCTCATTTCGAAATGTAATTTTGTATGGGTAATGAGGTAATTTCGGATCTCATTTGGAAATTTGCAACGAAATTACTTCATTTATCAATTTTCCAGAATAACTGTTTTATCCATACATGTTGATGTTAGTAATCTCACTTTGAAGCGTTGCTACTCGTTCGTTTGTAAAGGTAGAACTAAAATTATCTGCTGGGCATTGAAGCCAATGTCAAAACCCAGCGAAAAGTAGGTTTTCGAACAGTCAAAGGAAGACGTCACCCATATTGCACTCCAGTAAAATGAATCAGCTTTCTCTTTTTTTTTTTTTCATTCCTACTTCAGTGTTATGTGAGGCAGAACGCTCGCTGTGAATAGGCAACGACTAAGGTGGCTGGGTCATGTAGAGCGGATGAACACCAATGCTCCGGCCCGAAAAGTCTTCGAATACATCCCCGAGAGACGGCAGCGCAGTAGGAAGACCGCGAAACCGGTGGCGCAGGCAAGTGGAAGAGGACCTCAACCAACTTGGCATGCGAAACTGATGGCTAAAAAACCTTTAAAAATATTACTAAATAAAACGAATTTCTTGATTCAGATCAACGTCAATCCAGTAATGTGGCATTAAAGTCTGCCAACGTAGCCGTCAACGCATTGTCTTTGACAGTATCTAATATTTAAGGATCGCACGACTTTGCGATGACAGAATTGGACGTCATTTTGCGCCAATGCGTTATTTCTATTTTCATAGTTTTATATTCTTTTTATAGAATTGCACGTAAGACTTTAAAGCAAGCTAAAAACTTTAGACGATTTTATATATGTACATATTTCTAAAGCACATATTATGAGAAGTATAATTCAGCCCAATTCTAAATTATATTGCCCCGGGAAATATTTCACATTTCCCTCCTCTCTCATTCTACATGGAAAATTCCCGGGGATTTTGTTCCCTTTTTCAATTTCCCTTATTCTAAACAAGTTCGAAAATGGGAAAAAAATACTCCCGGAAAAAAGTAGCTATTCTTAATGTCAAAAAAAGGGAAAATACAAATTCATTTGGCGCTAGTTTGTTCCCAACACTTTAGCCGGAGAGTTACGAAAATAAAATGTAAGTTTTTCTTTTTTTTGCAATTATTGATAACTTTTAAATTATTTTTGAGGTCAAAAACAACAAACAAGGGCAATTTGTAAAATAAAATAAATAAAATAAATAAATCGGGTAGCACAACGGCTCATGAAGAACAAGGGCATAGTGACTAACAACTCGCAACCATTCCTGTGTGCGCCTGTTGACAGGAATGGAAGGGACCGACAATTTTATGCCGAATTCGAACGGCTAGACGAGAAGCACTTATTGGTCACAAGTAATACTATTGGAGGATTTGTCAATTCCTCGCAAGAGGCAGTAGCCCTGAAAAAAAAACTTTTTAGGTGGACGAGGCTGGGAAGCGAACCCAGACCTTCAGCGTGACAGTCGAACGCACTAACCATAACGCTACGGGCTACTACAGGGTCAGCTACGAATGCTTTTAAATTTGTTGGGGACTCACCGCGATATTGCGTGTGACAAATGGAGAAGTGGCATTGTTTTGGCAAACGGTGGAAAATGATTTGAATTCGTGTGGACCACCAAGAAAAACAGTTACAGAATGCAAAAAAGTAAACAGTACATTTATTTTTATTAACATAGATATTTACATGTACATATAATATAATCATAGGTTTGGAGTGATCAGAAAAAATATGTTCAGCCAAAGGCGGCTGCGATCCTGAAAGCAGGCGGTAGACCAAATAAGGAACAACCATTTTCGCACTACGAACAGGTCATCTGTCTTTTGATTGAGATGAAAGAGTCCGTAGAAGGTGTTCGTGCAAAAACGTTTGGGCTGGATGCAGGGAAAAGAGTATCAAACAAAGAAAATTTAAAGCCAGCTTAAAAAGTGACCATTTCCTCTCCTACTCCAACGGAATTTCTTGCTGAAGAATACCTACTATCTTTGGAAGTTGAACTTGTCCAGGCAGAAGCAACGCCAACAAATGTTACACAAAGGTCTTCTCGTCCCCAAGCAAATACAAGTGCACACAAAAATAGTGCCTCTGTAGCTTTTGAAAAAGAATAAATAATCCAAAAGGAATTATGTGAAACGTTAAAGGATTTAGCCGGAGGAGTAAAAGACAACTTCGTTGTACAAAAGGAGCTGTGTGAAGCTGTCAAGGGTGTTGTTGAAAAAGTGAAAGTAGTGCTCCGACGCACTACCAAAATATACCGTGCACTTGACAAAATGTTGGATTTGCAAAATATAAATAGTAAAGAAATGCTAAACATAAAAAAAGAAAAACTCGAAGAAACAAAACGGTACAACTTGCACGTAGAAAGCTTACGAGAGCGGGAAATAAAAGATAAAATTGAATTTAATCGTCGGCTTCTAGAAATTGAAGAACTTAAAAGTGGATTATTGCGTTAAATTGCACATTTTCTTCGCAATCTTATGAGTTTTTTTTGTTTTCATTAATTTTCTAGTTTATTTATGAATTTCATTCTTTTGTTTTGTTTCATAAATAACATAAAAGTTCTTATACCGTATTGTGATCTAATGAAGTGAGCTCATTATCAACTTCTGAATTTTTCTTCGTAGGGCTGTAATGCAACTCTCTCCCAACAAGAAGACATTAAATAAATAAATTGGGTGGCACAACGGCTCGTGAAGAACCAGGGCCTAGTGACTAACAACTCGCAACCATTCCTGTGTGCGCCTCTCGACAGAAAAGGAAGGAACCTACAATTTTATGCCGAATTCGATCGGCTAGACGAGAAGCACTTTTTCGTGGCAAGTGATACTCTTGGAGAATTTGTCAATTCCTCGCAAGAGGCAGTAGCCCCGAAAAAAAACTTAAGTTTCTAGGTGGAAGAGGCTTGGAAGCAAACCCAGACCTCCAGCGTGACAGTCGACCGCACTAACCATTACGCTACGGGCTACTACCACCAAAAAGTCATCTCCATCTATTTTTGAGCACTCCATTGGTACGTTCAATAATGTTTCGTGAGCTTGTGTGGATCTCATTTAATTTACTTTCACCTTGACCTTGCTGCAGGTGTCCTATGAGGAGTCAAAAGCCACGGTTCCAAAGAATATCCGGCGTCGCCTAAAAACATAACCAATTAAATTAAGAAGGGATACGTGATATATGTGCTAAATATAACTTACCAAGAAGCCAAACGTTTCTCATGCCGTTTAAATAATCCTGCTCAAAATTGGCCCTTAACGCGCTTATAATCCAAATGAAGGCATCATGACACGCGCCTGGATGGGAGGCATCAGCAATTTGCATTCTCAATTGATCATCACAAACTAGCATTACATGTAGGCTGTATGTTCATTTTGTATTATAATAATAATAATTTTAACTATATGCCTGTAAGACCTCAGGTCTTTTAAATGCTATGCACTGCACTAGTTAGAAGGAATAGAAGGAAAGGAAAGATTTTTGTGGGCACAGTGGATTGAGAATTAGATGTTAGTAATTTCGTGAAATTCCACGGGCGGCATCCAGTTGAAATTGTGGAATATACTGCTTATCATAGTACCCGATCGGAACGTAATTTTCTCCGATTTCTACGAAATGTACGAATTTTGTATCATCGTAGCCGTTCCGATAGGGCAATCGGACAGATCTACGAAACAAAAGTTTGTGTGCGTTGAAAATGTCAAATCATTGCGCTGCATGCTGATGAAATGTCAAAATGGCAGCAACTTATCGCAAATTCATGCGTTTTATGAAGATATTTTATTTCCGATTTCCCCGACAGAGAATTAAAAGTGAAACATTTCCCGAAGAAGAAAAAAAGATATGGATGCTCAGCAACCAAAAGATTCGTAAGAAATCATATCTGTTTATTTGGCAATTATATACTTAAAAATTATTTCTTTCTTTCAAAAAAAAAAAAAAACAACAAACCAGGTGCAATACGATCGGCTCGCTGAATTCATGAAAGCAAAGCCAGACATTGCGAGGAACTTCACAAACCGGCCTCCTGAGGAAACAAATGCTTTCTGGGATACGGTTACAGAAACCCTCAACTCGCTTGGCCCACCAGTTAAGGAAACACTTCTCCGGAAAAACGTATATTCTCTATATATGATTGTACTTATGAAATCAAAGATAAATCTATGTACATATTTAATTTTGCATTTTTTTAGGTATGGAGCGACTTTAAAACATACATAAAGAGGAAACTTGCCGCCAACGCTAAGGAATGTCCCGCAACAGGTGGCGGCCCATACAAACAAAAACCCTTCAGCGAGATCGAGGAAAATGTTATTGCTCTTCTTAACATTAGAAGCTCTATAACTGGGATAGGAGCGAAATCCTTTGGGGAAAGAAGTTCTGCTGTTCCTAACGCTGCTGTTCCTAACACTGCTGTTCCTAACGCTGCTGATCCTTATTCTGCCGGCCCTAGTACTTCTGTTCCTGCTACCGCTGCACCACACACTCCAACTTATTACATCCATCAGGAACACGAACAAGAGGAAGAAAATACTCCATCAGATACAGGAAGACAACGCAAGCCCGAAAGAAGACCCCTTACTTCTATCCAGCTTCTTAGTAAGCAAATTAAAATACAGGAAGGAACAAGCAAGTCCATCAAAGAAATGACATCTAAAATAAGAAAAATGAATGAAAGTTTGAACGAAACCAAGGAAATTGAAAAACAAAAGCTTGAAGAAATGCAAAATCATAACAAACAAATGGAAAAGCTAGCAAAGAAAAAGCTAGAACTTAAAACCAAAGTGTTGGAGTTGGAGATCCACCGCCACGACATCATGATGAAGGAATAAAAATATAGAAATCTGTGAATCTGCAAATGTGTTCCGTTAATTCAAAATGTGATGTTAAAAGTTAAGTACGTTTTTTTTTCCTTATACTATTTAATCAATGAATTTAAATAATTTAATTTTATTATTTATTAGTTTTAAGTGTTGCATACGAACTTATGCTTTTTTTTTAGTTAATAAAAGCCATTAATTAAACAAAATTTCGAAGTTTATCATTTCTTGTATTCACGGCATTGTTATGGTCCTGTGATCTGAAGTATAGTTTTCATCATTTTCTTCTCTGTTTTCTTCTTGAGTACTTCGTCAAATTCGACGTTATCGTTAAAGAAAAGGGATATGTTATGCAAGGCGGAATATACGTTCACAATATGGGCTTTCTTTTTTGGTGCATCAACCAAGGTTCCAAATGTTATCCAGCATCACTTTAAAAAAAATAAAGTTAAAAAAGGAAAATATTTTGAACTCTATTTTGTATACCTACCCAAAACAAATTCACCTCTGACACCGTTTTGGTACCTTTCTTCGATATGACTTCTTTGAGGGCTGATATTATATATATGGGAGTCATGATTTGCTCCTTGGAAGTTCGCGTTTACGTCACGAATCGACATTTTATAATCGCAAATCTAGAACAAATTTACAATTAAAACGTTAAGCGAATGATATCCTTTCCTAGTAAAAAATAAATGTTTGTCATCCTCAGGAGCAATTGACATATCCAAAGTAATCCATTTAGGGCATAGGGTTTCCTCGATTAAATTTAACACATCCTGCAGAACTTTTGAAAACGTTGACTGCGCCAATGGGGAATCATAAACCTTACCAACGCCATGCAGATATGTTCCTTCACCAAAAAATCTCAAACAAGCTGTTAATTTTTGTTCTGGGGTCAAAGCATCAGATCGAGAGGCCGGTGGAATTTTAAGTTTTATTTCGTTTAAACATATCGAAATGAATTTTTGTTTAATCGAAAGTTTTTTTTTGAATCTGTAAAGAAAATTTTATATAAGTTTTCAAAGTATATATACCAATAAACTTTATAATTAGACTTACGCTGCATCTGAGAGTTGGAAAATATTTGATATTTTTCTTAAGAATCTTCTTTTTCGTTTATTTAATGCTCTTTGTTCATATCTTTCTGCTTCCAGAAACACTGCTGCACTATCCACGGTTCTTTTTTGCTTATTTGAAAATATTTTTGAAAATGTAAATATCAAATATGCGTCGATACGAACGAATTAACACTTAATTTATTTATTGACGTTTATATCAAATACACGCGTTGGTAAACGTCGGGTTTTCCGTTACGAAACAGATACCATCAAGGCAGGCGCGAACGCATGAATTTAACTTCCTCGCCATACAATTTCACTCTTAATTTTGAGTTTTCATTTTAAAACCCCCCCGAAATTTTTTCCTGCGTTCGCGCCAGCATGAAGGAAATAAACGTTACGATAGTAACTTCTCTCCGATCTTAAGTTTCTCCGAACGGATACGATGATAGACCTGATAGAAAAGAATGATACCTAGACTGGGGCTCGTACCCTCACGTCCAGGTTAGCAGTCAAACACTTTATCCACTGCGCCATTACCACCCGTTATAAAACAAATGTTTGTTTACAGAAGCGGCAATGATCCGAACGTGCGTTCCATCAATGCACCCTAGGAAGTTATGCACCAGGGAAGTTATGTTTTGAGTAGACGGCCAGTGCAACTTTTCTTTTTTCTGTGGCCGTTTTGCATACTTGTATCCATTCTGGACATAGTTGCTCATCCAAAACGTTTAAGACTTCGGCAAGCACCTTGCTGAAACTAGGTTGGGCTAGTCCAACTCTGAAGTCTGTTTCCACCCCCGTTTGGTAACCTCCTTCAGTGAAGAAACGCAAACAAGCACTCAATTTTATTATTGGTGGACAGGACCTAGAGCGAATATCCAGCAAATACTTGAAGAACAACCTTGTTAGCTCTATAATATTTTTGAAACATAAGAATCAAGTTGTTTAATGAAACTAGAAAAACTAATTTAGAATATACATTTGTGAATTTACGAGTACTTACAACCATTGAGGCAACTCCAGAGGGTTTGAACTGTGCCTCAAGGATCTTCTAACAGCCCTTGGGCTTTGATGTTCTTCCAACTCCTATTCAAACAAAATTCTTGCTGCAATACTCAACGTTTTTTTAATTTAATCTACTTACAAATGCATTTATTTATGCATAAATATCAATTTCAAAATTTTTGTTTTCCTTTTCTAAAACTTTTGTTTACATTCTTGTGGCAAATACTCCGGAACAGCTGTTCCGAACATACAAAATTTTCATTCCCCAGTTTGAAGGGAAAAATTGTCTCCCGGGGAATTCGGAATAAGAGAATTTTACTCTCGGGAGAACAAGTCTCCCGGGGAACTGTTTCCCCGGGAATATTTAGAATTGGGCTGAATAGTGATATAAGACTTCTGTATAATGCCATAAAATATTTAAACCGAGAGCTGACAACAAATCTGAATAATAGAATTGAATAACAACAAGGAAAAATGCATTGAATTGCTCTGGATTACAATGTGTGTCCTTCTCATAGCAGGCGTCTTTTTTTGTTATTCTGAATGGATTGGACGAAAAATGCCATCATAGGGCGATGTGTTTCTTTATGATTTTTTTTTCAGAATTATTCGCTATTTTACCGGACTGAAATGTACGATGATGGCAAAATTGCGCCAGCAACGTTATTTTGAAAATGTAAAACCTTTGCTTTCGGTAAACATCGTTCGGTATAGCGATCAAAGCAGTCCATTCCACGCTTAAATACTCTGGCGCAAAATTTTAAACATTGCCCGTTTAAGGAATAAAACTGGCTCTAGTTAACGTAGTCGTTTAGTTGTGAACCCTTGTCTAACTATTTCTTAATTTTAAACACGTTTAACAACTCTTCTAACTAAAGTGGACTCCGCAACGTAACGTAAGCAAATTAAGGTTGAACAGGCACACATTTGACAGATGAAGAGAAGAGACAGCTATAGATCAACACAAAATTTTCAAATTAAACAAAAACAACTTCAGACAAATAATTTTAATATAACTGCATAGGTGCCTGTCGTGAATATAGATTTTATGATTGTTTTTTGTTTAAATGTTTAAAAGAAGTCTACTCGCATTATCCCTGATTCGAAAAAAAATGGCCACGACTGGATCGCACAAAACTTGCTCTTGTAGTTAACAACTTTTACGTAGCTTGAAATAGACAATGTACATATTTATTGGTTCCATAAAATTATAATATCATTAAAAAAAAAGTTTTAAAAACAATTTAAAATATAAATGATTACTTATTCCTTCTTTTTTTTCGTGATATTTTATATATAAAATTATATTATAAATACAGCTAGAAATTTTACAAGTAGAGTATTAGATAATAGAAATATTGTATTTCGACAAAAGAACATTGATTTTATAATGAATACGTTATCATCCAATTCTTTCCCAATTGAAATAATTAAATCATTAATTAATAATTATTTCAATATTGTCAGAAATCCAATTCAAATAGCAGAAGTCCCACAAATTATATATAAAAGTGCTTTATATATTCCAAATTTGTCTAACCGTTTATTAAACGCACCCATTAGAGATAAAGAAAAAATCCGTATAGCATTTAAACCAGCTAATACTCTTCGGAATTAAGTTTTTTCAAAATTAAAAGATAAAACACTCACAGTCGACAAATCAGATATTGTATACAGTATTTAATGTTTAGGTGACGGATCGACATCATGTCCATCTGTTTATGTAGGAACGTCAATGCAAAAACTTAAGAATCGAATAGCAGGTCACAGATCCGATTTAAATACTGGTAGAACAGAAAAAAACTGCATTAGCTTTGCATTGTATAGAAGAGAGTCATCGTCCAGATTTTCAAAATGTTAGAATTCTACAATCTGAGAAGAATTATAAGAAAAGAATGCTTCATGAAATGTTGCATATTAGAAACACAGAAAATAGCATTAATAGGCGATCTGATTGTGATGGACTTAGTAACATCTATAGTCAGTTCATACACAGACACTAAACATTTGTAGACATAACTGAGCCTTATATACATACATACATACATTAATATTTTGAATGGGTTTTCAAATACATATATTAGAATTTTAATATTCAAATTTAAAACAATTTGCTTAAACGTCTTCTTAAAGATTTTAAATAAATAGAATTAAAAAATAAAAAATAACTACGTAATCATATCAAATCTTACAGAGAATCTTAAGGTATTTAAAGAAAAAAGTGTAAGATTTTTTAACAATATAGGTCTGAAGAAGGTTGTAATCACAACCGAAACTTCACTTGAAAATTTAAAACAACAAAAAACAAAAACTGACCTAAAGCCCACTAGATGGAAACTTAATAATTTATAAATGATTACTATGAAATATTATAAATTAGTTATTTTAATAGCTAAAACAGATGGAGCTCAAAAATGAAGTATGCCATCCGATTTGTTTAATATATGTGAATTTAGGAAAAAAAAATTCAAAAATCGATAGGGCGGTTTTTTTTTAAATTAATTTTTTTATATATAAAAAATCTTGAACATTTTTTTATAATGAAATTTGGTATGACAACTTTTAGTACTTAATACAATACAATTTTTCACAAAATTAAAAAAAAAGAACACGGACCCGTTTTCAAAATATTTAATTTTCAAAAAAAAAAATTCAATATTTTTTTTTTAAAATTCAGAAATTATTTTTTCGAAATTTTTTATATGCAAAATTGTTAAAATTGTAAGTGACCTTTTGTGTAAGAAATTTGGTTGAAAACGGTATAGTAGTTAACGAGAAATTTGAAAACTAAAAAATCAGTTGTTTGACAGGTACCGTTAATAACCGTTAACCAAAATTTTTCTTTTACCAAAATATTTATTTTAGTAAATTTAGTACCTCGTAATTTTTTTTTAAAAATCGTTTGAGCCGTTTTTAAAATAAATATATTTTTGTATATTGTTTCTGTGTGTCAGGTACCGTTAGTTTTTGGGCTAAAAAAAAAAAATTAATTTCCCCTCCAGGGAATCATGTAAGAACCTTAAGTCCAAAGTTTGATGAAAATCGCTAAGGCTGCAGGTCGAGGTACATACAGACAGACAGACAGAATTGCGAGACCCACTTCGTGTTCTCTATCATCGTAATGTTAGGTAAAATTCGTATCTCGAATTTTCTTTTTGCACGAATCCTTAACTTGCCCTAAACTTCGTTTATCGCAAGTAAAAACTCAAGTGCATGGACAAAATTGAGACATCTTTGTACATTATGTAGGTACCTACGTGTATGTTGGTTGATGTTTGTGCCCATGTTTCGCAGAAAAAGTTAAAAATTCAATGCCACCCAGCTCTTTCAATACATTAATAAATACTTTTCAATTTTTACAAAGCTGTAAATATTCAGAAAACAAAATAAAATTCCGAAATCATTTTACCAACCTAAGCCTTTTTGTTGTTATAAACTTATTTTCAAGTGGTAAAAGTATATTTTAAGAAGTTAAACAAGCGATTTGCTGCTTTTAAAGTTAGAAGAGTGGTTTAACGTTAAACTATACTTTATGTCGTTTAAGATTAACAAAGAGTTGATTCTCGCTTTAAAAAGAGTTTTTACAGCCGACGCCCATTTTAAAAGTGATTTAGAGCCGGTTTTAATTCTTTTAAATTTTGCGCCTCTGTAATTAAAAATAAAAATTGTAAGTTATAAAATTGTTATTTTTAATGTACACTTATAATCTCTTGTCTTATAGAAACAAATTTCATCGGAAAGACTAGACTAATAACAATCGTAACGGACTGGGGGGTAACTACTAGCTAGTAGCTCATACACAGTTCAATGTTTAAAAGCGACATATGGAGACAAGGGCGTACGCCGGATTTCGGTTAGAGGGGAGGGGCAAAATAATTCAAAAACCAGAAATACTGCTGGATAAGGAGGAAGTATTGTTCAATCCTTAAGAAAGGAGACACTCTGGAACTACAGCGAAGCGGCATATCTCGTTAATACATATTTACAGTAAAAAAATGTCTGCCTTATTATATCAGTGCTTGAAGCCTTTTCTTAACAATCTGAAAGGTCCATATCAGTGTGGATTGAGACCAGAAAAGTCCGACTCGATAGAAAAAAAAGCCTCCAGGAAACTTCAACAACCACCACATTTTTATTGATTACAAGGCCATACAGCCCATCACAAGTGTCTGGCTTCTTGCCCAAAGATATAAAATACTTATAGTTTTGATACAAGGTATAACTTAAAAGAAACTATTAGTTTGACATTTTTAAGAAGTCTTAATCATATTTGGCACAACTATAGAATACCTAGCTGGTAAAAACATTTGTTTTGCGTCCAATAGTTTAGTTCCCAGTTCACTTCAGTATACTTAATACCTTACCTACCCAATTTCAAAGAAACAACCACATAAAAGATGCAACTTATTAACTTGTGTGGTCTTTTATTTCCGCCATATTTTAAATGAAATATTCTTTAAAAAAATTTGCGTCTTGTCCTTAGGACTGAGAAGCTATTCTTGAAAATATTAAAAATACATTACTGGAGAATAGAGGAAATGTAAAATACCTACTACTTAAAAGTTGATATTGAGTTGCACTAAGATTTCCTTGAAATCAAAGTTTTTTGCCTCTCATTACTTAGCCAGCATCTGAAACCTACAGGCAAAATTTAATTGATATCGTTAGAAAAGCTTTTTGTATAATAACCTTATATTTCGTAAAGACTTTTTCACATTGTATGTAGGCGTTATGGTTCTAAGAAAATATTTTTTTTTTGTAATATCCTTTTCGTCTTGGATACCTACTGTTTAAAACAGCTTGGTGCAAGTTTTAAGAAAAATCATTTACAAATTTAATCATAATGGGTTAAATGTTAAGTCATTTCAGAGAAATTTTAAGATTAAAAATCGATTTGTGGAATCTGCCGTTAAGAACAGTTCAACAGTTTAACCCAGGTCCGCCTGGGTGATTATATTACATACCTACATAAGTTTGTGAGGGTGTGTTTTTAAAAATGAAGGACCATTTAAAAAACAATTCTTCTAAATTAAACTTTATTTCCACGCAATTTAATTTTAACCTTTTTACCTTTTACCTTTAAATTCCCGTCAAAAAAATAATTCGAGGTATAAATCAAAACTAATATTACGATGATGGAGGAGTCCAAAAAAGTGATTTTCCACAAGACGCGCAATCTGATGTAACTACATAATGTAGACGGATTTGCTTCAAATTTGGTTTAAAGCATTGTGATGTGATAGTATGAGAGGAGAAATTAAAATTTGCTTGAGTTATTTTTAATATCTAGAGCAGATTTTATCATAGTATAACAGATTTTTGCCATAACAAATCGATTAACGGAAATAAAGTTTTAAGGTTTCTTGAGAAAGAGCAAATTGCCGTTTTTTTTACTTGTTATGCTATATTCTCCAATTGGCGTCATTGGCATAATTGATTTTGATCATCATTTTTCAAATTGGTACTTCTAGGTTAGTCAAAAAATATTGCATATAAAATTTGTATGAATATTTTTTTTTACGAAAAAAAAAAACAAATAAAAAAAAATTTTTGTTTTAACTTTTTTTTAGACATTTGTTTGTATTAAATCAAAACAATTCAAAATTAGCTTTTTAATTTGTTTGACCTAATTATTTTCTCATTATACAATATGCAAAAATATTGTCGATCTATTTCTATACATCGTCAAAGTCTAGCTTAGTTCTAGTTTTAAGCTACAAGAGAAATTTAGCGCCATCAAAAGCATTTTTTTTAAATTATTCTAGAAAGTATTAAAAACAAACACTTGAATCCAAATTTCAAAAAAAATAAACATATTCATTGCTCTGTTTTGACTTTAAACTTTTATACAGTAGTTAGTTTGTTAAAACCAAAATGTAGTATAAGAGCACAGTACACATATCTAAGGTATTGGGTGGTATGCATAAATCAAAGTAAATGCTTTTACTAGAGAATTTCTAAGTATCAACTATTTTTGGTATGCATACAAATGCAGTAAATGCTGAAAATTAAGTATTTACTTTCGACCATAGTTTTTACTTTTTTCGGATGAACTTTTTTAGTAAATACTTCATTCCGTATGCATAAAACCTAGTAAGCACTATTTTTCTCTAGGATATACTTAATTATTTCAAAGTTACAAAACTGCAAGTTTAAATTTAAAATCATAGTAAATATATACTTTTTTGCTTTAAACTATGAATTTAATATGGATGAAGAAAAAGAATATCAGTTTTGAGTCATATTCGAAGCAATCAGGTCGCAGTTTATATTGAAATTGGGTTGCAGTGAATATTTTCCGAAATGATGGAATTTGACAGTGGGTCATATTAATTTTAAAAAGTAGGTTTGGTATTTTTCAATTTTCTCAAAAACTAGAAGTTTTCATTTTTTAATGAAAAATTAATTAAAGCAATGAATTTCAGAAAAAAAGAGAATAATATATAATTTAAGTGCTTTGAAAAATTACACTTAAAACATATTTTTTATCTTTTTTTTCCCCAAATTTTGAGTTTAAAACCATTTTGAAACTATGCATAGATTTCACTTGATTTAAAAACTAGCTATTAGTATAAAGTGTTGGCTTTGATACAAGGTTTAAAACTTAATTGTAAGTATTACCGTTATTTTTATATATTTTTTTTATTTTTAGTACCTTTTTATAAAATTGCCCCTTCCATCCAAAGGGGGGGAGCTGGACCCCTCCCATAATAAAAAATGCTTGTATTAAACTGTTCGACACAAAACTGTTATCAATTCTTGGTGCCTAAGTTATTGTACTCGCCCCGGTATTTAGAATGAAAAGGTAGATTGGTGAGGAAATTTCATTGGTAAGCCATATCAATAATTTTCCCATTAAAAAATTAATACAAACAGTTATTACTGGTTTAAAACTTATATGTGAAGGGCGCCTTTCCATGCTTCATACAAAAGTTTTAATACTTCTAATGATTGTCAACACACCATCAGCACTTAAAATTTCTTTAATAATAACTGTTCATGCGTATCGCAACCTGTTGTGCCTTTCCGCGCAACTCCGCGTTGCAAGGAGTCTGCGCGGAGGGCAACATTAGCAATACGCATGCACAGTAGTCCTTAAAGGTTGTGTTTGCCAGTTCCACCATCTGAGCGCACCCGAAACCCAGTATTATTCATAATACTGGGTTGTTGAATGTGATCAGCTGGTGGACTGCAACCAACTTCACCTCGAATTTGCTTCCTTGTGAGCACTTCCTAATTTTTCATTTATTCTCATTTTTCACCTTGGCCCATTCGTCACTTTAAAATTAACTTACTCGTCTAATTACTTATATCTAACTTAAATTATCTTAAATCTATCTTAAAAGTAACTTAAAATTATTGATAAAGTAAAATAAAGGAACAAAAAATAAAGAAATCCTAAATTTCATTTTGGATACGACGACAGGACGCCATCTTTACCAACAATTTAATGCTGTGTCGCAATCGTCGCTGCTCCAGTTTCATCATCCAGCATTTGGCCATAATTGTGCCGAAACAATAACCTTCCATTATGATTAATGGGTATATTAACTCACTATTTCTTCGGTTAGTTCAACACCATTTTAAAATTTGTATATTCGGCAATCAATAGTTTAATAGCTTCTGATTTACAACTTTGAATTGAAGGTTGTTGTGAATTATATTCTTAACTACACTATGTACTTTTAAAATACGTACAAAGCTAGGTGCATTTGGCTAATTGCCAAACCTGTTTTATCATAACTGCAGCTCAAATGGCTATCAATTAATGATTGACAAAATCACAAGAACAGATGTTAAGAAAACAAAAATTGAGTTCTAAATTACAATACCATTAAACGGCGGTAAAACTACCAAACTTATAATTTCTTTGTAAAAAAAAAGTAAATTCTTTCAATTTCGGATGAATTCTAGTAATTACTTGGATGAATTCAGTATATACTGAAAGTATATGTCATCAAGTAAAAAACTTTTTTTCATGCATACGAAATGAAGTAAATACTATAAATTACCTTTTACTATAAGTTTAAGTATTTACTGTAAACTTTTACTTCTAGTAAATACTGTCTTTTTATGCATATCACCCATTATCAGGCGCAGCTTGTCAAATTTCAAGATGGCTGCCTCGTGTGTAAGTACACAGTAAACAAAAACAAATTATGGCTGCCCTTTGTGTAAGTACACAGGAAACAAAAACAAATTTGTGGTGATTGTTTAAAATCCATTTTTTTACTATTGATTTTGACAACATGCGCAGAACTGACCAGAAATGAAAACGCTAGTGATTGTGTAATATATGTATCTTGGTATAAGAGTGTGTTATTTGTTAAATTAGGAATAAATTAGTGGAGCAAAATTATAATTCATTTTTTAGTATGGTTAAGAGTGCCCAGCATCTACGGGGGGCAAACCAGGGCCGGTGACCCGAGCGGCAGCTTACAGGGTTGCCAAATGTGTGAACTGCAGACACTCTTTAATAGTCGAAAATGAGATGTAGCAAGTTTCTAAAAAAACATGAGAAATTCATAAAATAATAGGAAATTCATAAAATTAAAAGTTATGAATATTTGAAAAAAACCCATTTTTTTATAAATTTAATAGGAAGTGAATAAATTTTGGCCTAGTAGAAGTATCAAGAAACAAATGAAAAATCATTAAAAACATACAAGTTATGTAGAAATGAAAAATCGTGAAAAAATCATCAACAATATGCAAAATCATGAAGAAAATGAAAAATCATGAGACAAAAATGAAAACTAATTGAACAAATCATGAAACAATGAAAAGTCCCAAAACAATTGACAAAACATCAAAAAAAATAAAAATTATCAAAAATCATGAAAACAATGAAAAATCATGACAAAAATGAAAAAAAAAATTAAAATCATGAAAATATTAAGAAATTATGAAATCCTAAGTTATTGACAGGCGGAAAAATCCAACTTACTGAATTTTTTTTAATTAAAGCCTAATAGGTACTCACCTCTGAGTGAAATGAAAAATAAAAGCTTTTTGAAATTCACGTGAATAAGCATTGTGAAACCATAATTAATTATCCGCGCGAAATTTCAGTCCTTAGTTTGAAAATTTTTAGTACTTACTTTGAATGAAAAAAATAAACGATCTTAAGATCTAAAATAATTCTTTAGGATTTTTTATTTAATTAATAAAACTTTTATTTTAATTTATTGACAAATAATGTCACACTTTTCCACACTTCAATTATTTGATCCTACGTTAGCTTAGTACTCAGTTCAAGTGAAAATGAAATTTCTATATAAAAGTGACATTTATTTCACAACGATGAAATTCATATCGAGAGCTGAGTACCCAAAATGTGAGAGCGAAATGTGAACCGGTTCAACATTAATTTCATTTTATAATTTTGTGGAAAAGTGTGTCAATAAATTAAAATTAAAGTTGTTATATTTGAATAAAAAAGCCTAAAGAATTATTTTGGATCTTACGATCTTCTATTTTCGAATATTAAATGTTACTGACAAGCCAAAATCCAAACTATGGAATTAAAATAGTTTTCTCAAGCATTTCAAGTTTCTGTCAAGCTATCAGATAAATCAAATTATTTTTTTCATCCAAAGTGAGTATTAAAAATTGGCAAACTGAGGACTTAAAATTCACGTGGAGAATTAATTATGGTTCAGGTGAATTTTAAACGGTTTTTATTTTTCATTTCACACAGAGGTGAGCTTTATGAAATGAAAATTATGGAATGAAATAAATTTTGAACCGGTTCATATTTCGCTCTCACATTTTGAGTACTCAGTTCTCGTTATGAATTTCATCGTTGTGAAATAAATGTCACTATTATATAGAAATTTCATTTCCACTTGAAGAGTACTAGGCTTAACATGAAAAATCTACTTTTGATGTCTAGTAGGTACAACCATTTTTTTTTTTTTTTTATTTTCTCCAAATCGGTTTCGTTGATATTTTTCATTATTCTTATGATGAAGCTTCTACAAAGTCTCAATGTAATTTGGAATCAAAATTTTGAAATAACTTTTTTTTATTATCTTCTTGAATATATGAAAAAAAATCTTATTTCACCATACAAATGGTGAAAACCCTTTGAGAAAAATTTAATTTTGTTCGAAAACGGCTCCAAGAATTTTGATACATTTTACATTTTAATTAGAAAATATTTTTGTTCGCATTCTTATAGACAGTACCTAACATTACTACTACCTACTTGTCGTCATATAGAACCACTTTTCATATTTTCGACTTTATCATTATTTGATAAACCTAAAGGGTGGTCCAACCATAAAGCACGATTAACGTCAAGTTTTTTGCCCAACCTTATTTGACATTTCCTTGTTTCAGTGTTTGACAAATTTAACCATGGAAAGGTACACAATTGAGCAGCGCGTTAAGATTGTTAAGGCCTTTTACGAAAATGGACGCAGAATTGCCGCATTTGGGCAAATGAGAATCCACGAGTGATTGTTGAAAAG
This sequence comes from Melangyna quadrimaculata, assembly GCA_949320155.1. Classification (NCBI taxonomy): domain Eukaryota; kingdom Metazoa; phylum Arthropoda; class Insecta; order Diptera; family Syrphidae; genus Melangyna; species Melangyna quadrimaculata. The sequence goes on from OX439483.1 coordinate 416,182,653, forward strand.
CGTGACTGCACGGTGCGGTTTATGGGTTGGCGGCGCGGCGCCACGATCATGTGATTTGACACCGTTGGACTTATTTCTTTGGGGATATTTAAAAGAAAAAGTATACTTCAATAAGCCAAGAACAATTCCAGAGCTAAAGGATGAGATAATTCGGCACATTAACGACATTGAACCTCAATTATGTCTCAGAGTCATTGAGAATATGGACCATCGGATAGAGGTATGTCACCGAAGCCGTGGCGAGCGTGTGACCAATATTTTTATTATTAAGATAATTCTCTGAAAACTTTTTGTTTGATTTACAATACAATTACAATCTTCAAAATTTTCAAAATTTCAAAATTTTCACAAAACAGTTTTTCCATTAAAAAAAAAAACAAATTAAAGGAGAATGGGCAAAAATATATGGGACCTGGTCTACCTAGTGCCCAGAAACGACACCTATGAAAATGATTAGGTACTATGGAGTGTACCAAAACGTATTTTTTATTTTGTGCTAAACAATGGAAGTTGGCTTAAATAAGTGACCAAAAAAATAAGAAAAACACTTTGCAAATTCGAATAAACATAAACGAATTGTTTAATATTTTGTTATATTCTGGCTAAACCCCATGGTTTACAGTTCTGTGCCCATATTCAAAAATGATGCTCTTGAACTAAGCTTTCCAATGTTGTGTATCTCAGTTGTGGGCACTAGACGTACAATTATTCCCATTCATTTCATGCGCTAAATTGAATAAAAAAAAGGAGAATTTTCATACTGTTAAGCGAATTATTCATCAACCATGATACAATTCGCTATTATTTGTCATTTTTATAAATGTTCCTTTATTTTAGGGTCTATTGAGTTCATCAAAAGTGACCAACACTGTCATTTCAATGGAACACTGTTGCAATTAATTTTGCCTCTAGTTGCAATCTTTGTTGCCATTTACTGCCTTAACCCCATGGTTTACAGCTTTGTGTCCATACACAAAAAGGATGTACTGTGGCTAAGCTTTCCAACGATGTATATCTCATTTGTGGGCAATAGGTAGTCCTATTTTTTGAAAATCGATTTATCAAAAACGGGTTTATGAAATTTTTTGAAATTGAATTTGTAGGTGTATACATAAATAATAACTATTAATTAAAATTTGTGTTCCAAATTTTGTTCTTAAATTTTTTTCAAAATTTTATACATGCAAAATATTTTTTTTTTTTTAATGCTCCAAAGATTTTATTTTTTTCTATAAATTGATAGCTGTTCAAGAAGCCAATTGGTATTAATTTTGTTAAGTTCAAATTACTATAACTAAGGAATTGAAATAGTTAGAAAAGAATTGGTTTCATGTTTTTGAACATATTTTTAACTATTCTTGGTCTTAGATAACAATTTTTTATTAAATCTTAGAACTTCAAAATTTTTATTTTTATTAATTTTTAATAAAAAATTATTGAACCATAAACAAACATAGTCAATACGTCAAAGTCTAGCTACATTCTAGATATTAAGTACAAGAGTAAGTCCGTACCAGACCTCTTGTGCTAACAAAGGCCCTGATTCCTGATACTATTTTAACTTTTTAGACATTTCTTCATAAACATAAAATTGAAAAAAAAAAATAAACTTTAAGAAATCAATATTTAAAAAAATGGTTCTTTCAGAGGTATGCCTACCATTTATAACCATTGGAAATTTGGTTTACCAAAATAAAGCAGTAATCATTAATCAATCGATGCTTTCAAATGTATGGAGCAGCTTATTTGCCAGACGTCTACCTACTTTCCCGTTTTCGACTTTTAAAGACAGCAAAAACCGCCTGCAGTGAGTTAATTGTTGGATTTTAGTTTCCCATAAGGTATTATATAGCATGTATGATAAATGTATGTAGGTCTAAGTATACCTACCGACAGCAAACAAAATCATTTTCTAACTCAATGAAATTCAAAAATACCAAAGACCCTGTTTAAATTGGGAAGTTTGTGTACGGACTCACGCCAGTTTGTTTGTAGAAAATATAAATACCAGACTCGTGAGTCTGCTTTGTTGTTCTTCCAATGTGGAAGCTGTTGATGTTGTTGTTGTTTTAATGCATTTTGAGGCGCCTCACAGTTTGCAATGTAAACACAATGGTACTCACCAGTCCGTACTCAATCTTCCCAATCTAAACAAGGTCAAAGGTATCTGAATCGCAACAAACCTCCTAGACCTGGACTAGTCATGATGAATTTATTACCGTACAGAGTACATGTTAAAAAAAACGGAGTTTTCAAAACAAAAAAAAAAACAAATAAACAGCCACCCAAACAATGTTCATAAATTATACCTAGATACCTATCATTTTCATTAAAATCCCTCATTCATCATTCCGACCCTCATCAGTAATAAGCATCTTAACACTTTTAATCTTTATTAATATTTATAATACTTCGTGGGTGAGTTGGTATATATGGATTTGTTACAAAAAAATCAAAATACAACCAACATCAGAAAATTTAAATGAACAGAAAATTAAAAGCGAAACCTCGGACAAAAGTGTTACGAACAAAAATCAAACTTCAGGCAACACAAATCCACACAAGAGCATTTTCCTTAGGACAAACACCCACTTTATTTCGGTAAACTTTGTTTCACTTTATAATCCTTATCATTATATGCACGTCAAGGTAAAGAAAAAAAAGAGTCGTTTTACTTGGAAAAATTAACAATTTAACTGAGACAGAAATTGAAGTATTAAAACAGTTTTTTTTTATTTGTCAAGAGAAAATATTGCAAGTTCGAAGGAAGAGGATTTAAGATAACGCTACTTATAACCAAAGGTCAGGCACGTAGCCAGGGGGAGGGTCTTTAGGGGCTGAAGCCCCCCCTTTAAGCTTTTTGGAAAAAAAATCTTTAAAAATAAGGAGAATATCTAGGTAAAGTTTAATGTTTGAAAAACAAGAGACTATTAAGGTATTTATTTAATATGACAAGACTACACTTCAAGCTCAATCACGGACCCAAATTTCTTGGTTCACTTTGAAATCACTTTAAAATCCAAAAAATTAACAAATTTTCTGTGTACGCATGTAAAAATAAAAAGTAGAATCGAGTTTTTTTTCATATGCACCGAGAAATAGGGAGAGAAGACCAAGTACCCAAACAGTAATTTTGTTTTAATTTCCACCACTTTTTTTTTTACTTCAGTTTTGTAGTTAGCGCGGCGAAGATGATTGCTTTTTTATCTTTTTTTTCTTGGGAAAACTTTAAGAAATTTCCAATCAAAAATACAAGTTTATCATTTATTATATGCATAATTGTGGAAATATGTTATGTTTATTAGTGTAAAATAGTATTTAGAAAACTTTTATGAATGATAAATAAAAAGTTTTGAAATGAAAAAATCTCTGTTTTTTTTTTTTTTTTTGTCGAATAGAAATATATATATCGGCTGGCACAACGGCTCATGAAGAACCACGGCCTAGTGACTAACTCGCAAACATTCCTGTGTGCGCCTATCGACAGGAATGGAAGGGACCTACAATTTTATGCCGAATCCGAACGGGTAGACGAGAAGCACTAATTCGTGATAAGTGATACTATTGGAGGATTTGTCAATTCCTCGCAAGAGGCAGTAGCCCTGAAAAAAACTTTTTAGTTTTTAGGTGGACGAGGCTGGGAAGCGAACCCAGACCTCCAGCGTGACAGTTGAACTCACTAACCATTACGCTACGGGCCTGCCGAATAGAAAGGGAAGTTTCTTTTTAAAGGATCTCCCAAACCAATGCGAAACATTCGTTGCGACGAAAAAACATTCGTCAGTCAAAATTAATTCATATGTTTCTCCGCCGCGTTATATCACCATGTAAATAAATTTTGACATGCGAATGTTTCTTCGCCGCAACGAATGTTTCACATTGGTTTGGGAGAGCCTTAATACATTTGGGTATGCCTCGATTCATTCATGTTTCTTTGAACCGTTTTGGATTCCATTTGGTTTCGGTTCTCGGAGTACGGCAAATTGGAAAAATCTCTCTCTCTCTCACAATGTCACAATACACTCACATAAAATAATGGCTTCGAGGTGATTCTTAAGCCGGATCCACAGTTGACTCGGGTTCTCGTGTGTTGTGTTGTGTTGTGTTGTGGAGTCGTGTCCGTGTGTCGCTGTCATTCCATATATTTTATGAGCTACACTGCAACACAACACACGCAGACAAATATGGTTCTACGGATATGAAATACATTGTGGCGATAGCGAACAACGACTCCACAACACAACACACGAGACAGGCGTGGTTCCGGCTTAATTTGCATACCTACTAATTTGATCTGATTTGGAATCGTTTTGGAATCGTTTTGGATCCGTTTTTGGGTCCGTTGATAAAGTGGTCCTAAAAACAAAAAAAAAAATAAAAAAAAACCTCTGAGCATTTTAGTCCAAAAATAATATGTACCAAGTTTGAAGAAAATCCCTCCACCCGGTTAAGATGTGGAGGCGAGGACAGACAGACAGAATTGTGGGACCCACTTTTTTCGCGTTCTCCATCATCGTAATGTTAGAGAAAATATGAAAACCACATAATTGTTTGCCGCCTACGTCATTTTGACGTCAGATCCATGGTTTCAAAATTGTGTAATAATAATTGATAAGAACATTTCTGAAACATCAAGTTCATCTCAACCGGAGATAAATGCAACTATCGAACCTCAAATTCAGCAATCGTCTACTTGGCAGGCGGAAAATTATGATATAGCGATGATGAAATTAAGCACTCTAGACGACTGGATTAAGCAATATATTTTTTCCTCAGTCCTGCTTCCCCGAATGCCTTACGAGTTCCCAATAACAGTGCATGGATCTCAAAAAAGGAGCTTTCAACACAAGTGGGTTCAGGAAGAATTTCCGTTCTTTGCTTACTCAAGAAGTAATGATGCTGTATTTTGCAAACCTTGCTGTATATTTTACCATTAGGGTTTCGGGAAAGGAGAACACCAAAGTCCTGGAAAACTAGTTTCGATTGGCTTCCGTGACTGGAAAAAAGCCAAAGAGTTTTTCAATAAGCATATTCAACATCAATACCAGAAAAACAGTGTCATCATTGCAACATCATTCCTTAACGTTGCTGCTGGAAGACAAGAAGATATTGCTACCCAATTGGATACTAAGCGTGCAAAAGAAATTGCAGAAAATAGAGCTGCTTCAAGGACCATAATTCAGGCAATTCTGTTTTGCGCAGAACAGGAGCTGCCATTAAGAGGTGACGACGATAGTGGAGCTCTATCTATAACTCGGCCTGAAAAAAAGATGGGAAGTTAAGAGCTTTGTACCGGTTCAGAATTCAAAAATCAAAAATCGAATTTAAAAAATCATATCCTAACCAGCTCTAAAAATGCAACTTATGTAAGCCCAGATATTCAAAATGAAATTTTACAGATATGCTCGGACATTGTAACCACCAAAATTGTAAAACGAACTATTAGTTCCAGTTGTTTCAGCATTCTCGCTGATGAAACGGTGGACGTTTCTGGCACTGAGCAGCTTTCTATTTGCCTTCGGTACGTGGACTTTTTAACAGATCCGAAAAGTTGTATGCTTCGGGAAGATTTTATAGGTTTTGTTCCCGTTGAGGACCAGACCTCCGAAAACTTAACAAAGACTTTACTGCAGCGATGTGAGGAACTACACCTTGATATGTATAAATGTGTTGGGCAAGGTTATGACGGAGCAGCAAACATGGCAGGCCATTTAAGGTGGGTGCAGAGCAGGATTAGGCAAAATTATCCAAACGCTAGATATCCGTTAGAAAATATTTATACTATCTTAGAAAAATTAATGTTTCCTCCCAACAATGTTATAAAATTTTACTAAAAACTTGCATAAATGGTACCATCTTTTTACAATTGTATTTTGCAGTCATGCAGCATTCCTGCATTATTGAACTCACCCGACGGACGGGTGAACGAACAATTCGTTTTAAAGGATAACACAATTATTAACTTTCACAACTTTTGCCTTTTGGTCGATTAAGATGAAATTAAGTTCATTTGAATTGGTTTTAAAAACACTTGGAAAAACTTTCTTAAAAAATGGAAAGTAGTTTAAGCATGGTGTTCAAAAATGGTCTTCGAATGTTAAAAGATATAAAGTATGTAGGTATATAAATTTAAATAAACTGTAAAATGTCTACCTTTTTTGTATTTTGAGCAAAAAATGTATATTTTAAAGAAGGAATAACTTTCCTCTTTGAAGAACCATAAACATACTTAAAATCAGTCAAAAACTGACTCAGTTAAAAATTGTTAAGTTTCACAAAAAGACAACAAAATCAATATTTAGGATTTATGTTTTAATTATTTTGTGTCTATTTTAGAATCCAGTTATAATGAATGTGGTACCATTTTTTTCTTTACTAAATGCCGGCCAAGCGACAAATATTCTCAACCCTTAAATTTTATAAGGTTGGTTTCGGGAGTTGTTTTCTTAAACGTTTTGTAAATGTCAATTTAAAACCTTTAGGTAATTCATTATTTACTTTTATGTTGATAAATGAAAAAAAAAATATGCACATTTTTTTCCTTTTCTCTTGAAGATGATTTTGACACCAAAATCATTATTGAAAACCCAAAATAAATTTTTTTTTAAAATTAAAAACTCGATATTGGTTTTAGAAAACTGCTCACGATCTCTAAACATCATTTTGATTATTTGAAGAAAAAAAATGTGCCAGTGTTTTTATGGTAAAAAAAAAAAACTTAATTCCAAACGAAAAAAAAAAAGAAAAACGTGGTCCACCCAAATTTAAAAATAAAATGTTGCTACAAGTAAAATTAATTATTTTTTCTCCTAAGTGAAAAAAAAAACTAGAAAAATAGATGAAGACCGTGTGTTGTCCTAGGTGAAAAAAAAACTAGAAAAAAAGATGAAGACCGTATGTTGGCACGCCAAAAGCATTTCAAATAATTTTTTTTTTTAATGGCACTAGGCTCTAAAAAGGTTCGCCATCCGTGACCTATATATCAAGCCTTTCGAGCTTTAAGCAAAACAAAATTGTACTTGCCGTTGGCGTTGGTTTTCCCAATTACCATAAAATCTATCAGCCAAATTTATAAACGTGGAATAGGGAAGGGTTAACCTTGTTCCATGGACTAAGTACAAAATGTTACTTTTAGTAAACGTCTAAGTAACATTTTGTAGTTAAACCACCGAACATGGTGGTTTAGCGAAGGAATAAAAATCAGACATGTCAAACAAATCATAATAACTTTGACAGATTTATTAGGTGTGTTCGATAACGTGATCTACTAATTGTAGTAGCTTTTCGTTTTGTTTTTATTAATAGGAAATTTTATTCCATGGACTAACTCTTATTCCATGGTTTTGTAAGCTCATGGAATAAAGGTGGAATAAGCGTTTTTTATTAATACGGCTGTATAAGTTTATCGCCATGCAAACTTGTTATCGATTTTTATTTTTATTATTGTTACATTAATAAAAAAAAACTTGTAAAACGTTATGTTGATTACGCATTTACGGGAGAAAATTGACGCAAAGTCGAAAAATTAGTATGGGTAGGAAAAATGGAACAGGCTAAAAACGGGATATCTTAAGACTGAGACAAATATCAAATTTATTTAAACGCAATAACAAAGGCTGATATTTCTTCTAAGAATAAAGAGCTAAACGAAGTTTCTATCATTAGAACTAGCAGCGCAATTACCGTTAACATGGTTTAGGGTACAACAAAGTAAGACTTTTCTTAAATCCCTGATAAATGGCAACAGAATTGGAGATAACGCCCTTACTGTTAAACGATATTTTTCTTGGAATATACCCCAGCATCATTCAAAATACTATTAACGAATTAAGGGACACCCTTTATAAGTAAAGATCCTTGTGGGACAGCACAAAAATAAAAGAAACAAATGTTCAGTCGATTTAACAATATAACGATAACGACGATAACAGTGACGGTTGATAGTTCGTATTAAAGTGAAGTGTCGACCGACCAGATAGCTTTGGAAAAGGCCAAAGCCGAAAAGTGGGCAGTTGACATGACAATAAGACATTGAACTTATATTGAAGATCATATTTCGTCTGGTCTCAAGCTGCTGATGGAGTTGGTTGGAATTTAGGGTTAAGGAATGGTATAAGAAATGGAAATTGGATTATATGGAAAGATTTCTAAAAAATGAAAATTAAATTTGGTTAGGTGGGAAGTGACAAAGAAATCATTTTCCATTGTGTCATCTTTTTACTTCAAAAGTCGTGTACAATAATATTGGTCGGGCTTATATGATATTATGTTATTTAGATATGATTACTTAATAAATGCGATTTTTCGAATGGCATTGTAAATCGTGCATTTGTCCTATAGAAATAATTAAGGCGTCAATGCGTAGAAAAAAATTGGCGCAAAATCTTAAATCTTAGTAAATTGTTAAAGCCATTTTAGTAAGTTTCTAAGTTAAAAAGAAGATTTTGCTAATTTTAAACGATTTTAACATCTTTCTATCTCTTAAGAATTTACTAAAGTTAAAATCACAAAATGGATACTTTAACTTTTAGAAATTTGCTAAATCCATACGACATCTGTCATTTTCCTGGAAAAAATGTCTTACCCATTTTAATTGGAAAAGTGAAATGTGTATTTTTTGTATGATTCGTGAGCTATAATTGTTTTTTAAAGTAAATAAAATAGTATAAAATGTTTTCGGAAGACGAAGATTTCGGTTAGAAGATTCGATTTTCACGTTGAAAAGTAAAATCTGGAGTGTATCTTTTTAACGGGTTATCCAAAAAACGTGGTTGATACCTTTTTGGAATCTGCTCTTGATCCTTTCAAAGCCAGCATCAAAAGTTTTTTACATAAAAGGCTTATTCATTCATTCATTTTCTCTGATTTTACTCCTCGAAACTTTGACTTCTTTTTTTTTTGGTCTTTAGACTCGAGTATTTTTTATCTGAAAATAACACGATAAATAATTTGATATTTTCAAACTAAACTCACTTTCAGTTTTGACCATTTGCTTTTGTCCCGTAGGCTGTCCAACTGAATCCAAACTCAACATAGTTATAGTTACTTCAGCACCAGTACACGATTCAGATTAAAATCACAAACAAAACAAATTTGACTTCTGACTGACATTTCCCAACATTTAGTTTTGTTTGCTTTGTTTTTTCCACGAACTGTCACTGCGTAGACGTGTTCATATAAACCGTTTTTAATAAAAGGGAATTAGCAATTTACTAGTTAGCAAATCGAAAAAAAAGGTTTAACATTTTGAAATAGTTAGTAAATTACTAAATATTTAAAAAATTACTTACTAGTAAATTGCTAAGCCTCTAACAATAGGTTCCTTAAAATTTTACGCCATTGTCTTTAGAGCACTATATTGCACAGTGGTTTCGCCCATACGACAAAAATGAAAAAAATAACAGTGCTTATTTTGTATGTTTCTTGACTCTTTATAATAGATAATGGGTCAATATTAACTGTTACAAACATTTCGTCATAAATGTCACGTGTTATCAGTTTTGTTTTTTAATTCAAGGTGGACTAATTGCACAGTCTCAACATAGCTCCATATTTGTGCGGAAATTCAACTATTTTGAAAGTGAATTTTTTTATCAAAGAGATTTTTCGGAATTTTTGTTTAAAATAAGTTACAAACAACTAGGAATGCCCTAGAAAAAATCCAACGGCTCGCATGCATATGCATAACTGGAGCAATGCGAACTTTCCCCCACAGCAGCTTTGGAGGTTATCCTTCACCTAACACCACTATACTTGGCCATAGATAGTACTGCTCAGGGAGCAATTATGAGATTTGCCAAAGAGGGAACTGGGACCGGAAAATGCATAGGTAACAAAGAAAAGCAATGCATCTGCAGGTTGACAGTTACAAACCTTCTTGACATTCCAAGAGATAAGATGATAAAAACATATAACTTTGAGAAACATTTTCAAACAGAGTTAAGTAACAAGGCAGAGTGGGTAGGCGAAACAACGAACTACAATCTTAAAGCAAACGCCATCAAATGGTATACTGATGGATCAAGAACGTCTGAAGGAACTGGGGCGGGTATATTTGGGACAAGAACCAAACTATCTGTACCGATGGGACAGTCCACAAACATTTTCCAGGCGGAAGTCAACGCCATAGGTAAATGTGCAGAACGTAACCTTGAAATAAACTACCAAAATCGGAATATTGCCATCATGTCAGATAGCCAAGCCGCGCTTAAAGCTTTAAGCTCCTATGCCATAAGCTCAAAACTGATATGGGAATGCTTGCGGAGGTTAAATGAACTGGGCAAAAACAACAAAGTCTCACTTTATTGGGTACCGGGTCACGTGGGTATCGGTGGTTATGAAGAGGCAGCCAATATAGGACCAACAACCCCCCTAACAGGGCCTGAGCTCTATTGCGGATTAGGTGAAAATGTGAAAAGGAAGCAAAATGATCCAAAATTTGGAAGGAACTCCCAAAACTGAGGCAGGCCAAATTACTACTTGGGAACTACAACCAAGAACGCTTCAAAGCCTGCATTAATCTCAGCAGGAACAGCCTAAGAATAATAACGGGTTTACTCACTGGACACTGCAAGCTAAAGAGACATCTCAGCTTTCTCGACTTAGCGGGCAGTGCACCTTGTAGATTCTGCAACATCCAGGAGGAAACACCTGACCACATATTAGGCAAATGCCACGCACTTGTGCATCAAAGGCACAGATATCTGGGAAATCACTTGATAGAGGAGAGGGACCTACCCTCACTGAAAATACTCCAAATACCTAAGTTTATAAAAGAACTAAATTTGGAGCATGAGCTTTAAGTGAACAATCTCTTTCAGCTCTAGATGGGGACACAATAGATCAAAGGTCGCAGTGCATCAAACCCCGAATTGATTCATTCAGTCATCATTTTATCAATTCTTAAGTGATATTTTGATTTTTATTTTAAAAGTTATAATGGTAAAACTCCGCAGAGGTTAAAGTTCCATTTTTTATTTTTCTTTGAAGTATTTTTTTTTAAGCTACATTCAGGACTAGATTTTTAACCTAGTCCTGAATGTAGCTTAAAAATAAAATTTAGACCGAAGTATTGAGAAAATGTCAGCTTTTTAAAAATATAGTCTTACCACCCATAATCACCCACTAACAGTAAAATTTAATTTTTTCTCTTGATTTCACACCATTTACGAATTTTGTTTATTTATGCACATTTCATATTTCTGTAACTCGTAGGTTCAATGTATTTTTGCTCGGTGTCTAAGAAAAAATATTATGACATTTGGGCTACAAAAAAACACAAATGCGGAAATCAGTAGCGAAAATTGTCTGTAATCATCCTTATTCTATCTTTTACCATGCCTAAAAGTTTCATTAAAATCGATTGTTTCGTTAACATTTTATTGAAATGGGACTATACTCCTCAATATGATAAAACAAATTCTAAAAACCTCCAAAAAGTAGGTGAGGGAAAAAAACATTCATATTGATAAAAAAAGCCTTATCTAAAACAAAAATGTCTATAATAATAACCCAAATTTGTATAGCAATTTTATAGATTATATTATTTTTTTTAAGTGGACGTGGCAGTGGGTGGAAATTTATTGTGATGATGTCTTATGAAATCTTTTATAATGCCTGAAAGTTTCATCAAGATCGATTGAGCGGTTCAGATTTTTATTGAATTAAGACGCTCCATACAACCGAAACCACTGTATATTGGAGCTAAATTTCAATAAAACGCTTCAGTACATAGAAATAAGGGCTTAAAATTGACAAAACGGAAAAAATTGCCATTTTTTCAAAGCGCCTTCTGTCAAAATAAAAAGATAGGTATTTTGATAAAAAAATGTTAATGAACAAAACAATCAAAATTTGAACTGTAACACTATTGGAGAAAAAAAATTAAATTATTAACAAGACACACTATAATAAAATAATAATTAAAATTAATAAATAATAATTAAATTAAAATAATAATTAAAAATGAAGCGATATTTTTTTTCTAATTAATTTTATTAATTTAATACGTACTTGTTCTCCAAGATACATATATTACAGGTAATATAATTAGCATGTTCATTTTTGTTCAGTTCTGCGCTTATTGTAAAAATCAATAGTAATAGTATAGGGGTCATGCCCCCCTGGGAGATTCAAATTTGTGTTTCCATATGAGTTGGTTTAAATTAGAAGTAATAGCTAGATCGTTGTGCTCACATGACCCCTCCCCCTTGAGTCACATGTTCTATGAATACCTTCTCTCAGTATTGGTAGAACATTTATGTAAATAATTGTTTGGGTAGTAACTTAAGCCCAAACGTTCAACATCAAGGCCCAACTATTGGCTAGTTAAGCTGCATTATCTGATCACTAACCATATACAGCCATATTAATAAAAACAGCGCTCAAATCACCTGTAACTTTCGAGCTCTCGTGTAAGCATGGATTAAGAGATAACTCGTGATTTAAAACGTATATTTACTTTTCTTATTTAACCCCCTGCTAAACCACCTTCCTTGTTGGTTAACTAGCTTGTTAACGGCAGGAATATTACTCCTAATCCACGAGTTAATGATAACTCACCGCTAGCTCCGTTTATTAATATGGGGGATAGTGTGTCATGCTGAGTTATAAAAACTCATCCAAAGTTGATGCTAAGTGGTTATACATTTTGTCATGGTACCTACTCTTTTATTATGTTATTTATTTTAATTTATATGGATCTTTGCCCATATTTACAAATTCTTTTAAAACACTCTATTTTTTTTAAACACCATAAAAAGTAGCACCCTTATTCATTAAGAAAAAATATATACAAATTTCCACAAAGCTTTACCAGACAGAGGAAGTTATTGATCGATTCGCAAACTAAAAAAACATGTATTGCGTACTTTAAGGACATACACTCCACTCCCCTTCAATAGAAACAAACTTTTTGTTTACTATCTGAGCGTGTAGCGCTTTGGTAAATTTATAAATTCACCTTTTGGTTTTTGTTCCTAAAAGAGGGATCTATTGCGAATAAAACTGCATAGACAGAATAATTCAAGAAAATACCATAAGGATATTTTTTATGACTTTTCAAATTACTTTATTTAAAACACTGTTTTTTTTTTGCGACACTTGAATAGAAACATTCTCTTAAATAAGGAAACACATTGAAAAAGTGCAGTAAAAGTGAGTAGTTTTCTATTTGTAATCATATTTTAATATGTTTACTACCACCTTTACTTGAAATAACTTAAAAAAAACATTTGGAGACTGAATCATGCAGTTATTTTATATAATTTAAGGAAATTGCAATTCGTGCTTCTTTGATTGCAGCAGTAAGTGATTTTATGTCCTCATATTGCCGGTCAGAATCGCAAACTTTCCGAAACATCCATCCCCATACGTTTTCAATGATATTTAGGTCCGGAGAATATGGTGGCCATTGAAGTAAGGTAACATTTTTCTCGGATATCCAACTGTTAATGATCCTTGCGTTGAGGATTGGCACGTTTTCTTGTTGAAATGTCCATGGTATTGGCCCAAAGACATCGGTAAACTTAGGGAAATCTTCTTGCAATAGTTCCTTGTAGGAGTTTGCCGTCATTTTCAATACGGGAAAGTCCAGATCAATTGTTCAAAAGCAGAAAATCGCAACACACGCTATTACAACGCCTTCACGGCTCTGGTGACGCTACAGAAACCTGTGTTCCTTCCTTTTAATTGAATTTTTTCGTCAGAAAATACCAATTTTGTCCACTCTTCCTTCCACGTCATATTCTTCCTCAAATATCTATTATATTGTGTCTTCGTATTTGATTTAACTGTAGCTTTTTCTACAATTTAAGGCGCTTTTAATGTTGCGACCCAAGAATTACACGTCTAATAGCGTTAAAACTCTTCGCCTTAATTATAGCAGCAGAGTCGCTTGAATTTGAAGAATTTCTAAAAAAGCCAACAATATTTTGTTTTCAAAACGAACGACAGTTTATTATTTTATTATTTGACGGAAAAAAACAAACACGTGCCGGTCTCGCAAGGAAAACTTTGTTTCGATCACTGTGTCACGCGATTTTCGGAAAACGCGCGTCAGGTCATGTCGTGCCGCTCTTGCAATATGCATCGCTCTATTGATTTATATTGTTTACAAAAACTAGTGCTGTGCTGTGTCACGTCACTCGCGTCGAACGCGCTTCAATATGCGCCTAGCCTAAGAGCCAATTATTGAAAAAATATTTGAAAACCTATTTATCTACCTATTTATAAACGTAAGTTAGATCGTTAAAAAGTTAATAAACGTGCTTAGCTGTTTTTTTCATAAAAAATATACAAAATTGACTATCGATGAATACATATTATTTTACCACCTTCTATTTATAAACTTTGATCAATATGTGGCCCGTTTTCTAAAAGTCCCGGTAGGCCCTTCGAGGCCCAGTCCGCCCCTTGCACCAATACATGTGTTTATCGTCAATCTCTACTTATAAGCTAAAGTTGTTAGCTACGAAATCAAGTTTGTGCGATCCAGTCGTGCAGTTTGTTTTTATTTCTACTTCACCAAATTTCCGAATTTTTTTTAAGTGAAGTGCGCTCGGGATCGCCCTTTCTGAAGCCACATCCTACTCGCTTGTTTTCGTCTGACCACTTGAGTGTCCCTCCTTAAGTTAGGTACTTATATGTAGTTTTGGATTTCAATACCCTTGGAGCCACGCTTAAGCAAGTCCTTTTAAAAAATCCATTGAGTTTCGTCTAAAACTTTCCCATATTGTAATTTAAAAGAGATTTTTTTTTTTAAAGACTGTAAAACCTCATCCATTAATGATGAGATCTCTGTTTAACCGTTATTTCAGTTACACTAATTTTTTAATAACTTATGATCAGCTTATCAGTGTGCTGAGTTTAAACCAGAGTTAAATCATCAAATTGGGTAAGTTAACTCTGGATTAACTCAAAAAATGCTTTTGATATTTTATATTCCATGTTTCTTAAGACATTCAACTAGAATAAAAATAACTGCTTCGTGGCCGACGTAGTTCTTTTTCCAGAGTTAACTTACTCCAGTTTAGCTGGGTCTAATTTATTTGCTTTCCATTAAATTTAAATTCGCTATTAAAAAAAATTAATTGATCGATTTTAAATATTTTTATTTATGTATTCACCCTCCTTTAACGATTTTAAATGGCGTTTCCTCTATTGACTAATTGTTTAATTAATTTAAAATTTGGTTTTAGCTAAAACGAAAAAACTCACCTTTTTAAGGGATGTTTATTTTTTGTTCACTTTCAATTACCGTTGACAGACAATTTTTTGTTTGCTTATTTTTTTTTTTTGTAATCACGAAAAACGATTTGGAAAACAAAACCAAACACAAAAAAAAAAAACTTCATGTGTGATCAGGGACCTCAGTGGTGCAATCTTGGTCTATGTCCAGTTGACGGCAAAATATTTTAAAACCAAACTCAGTTTTAAAACACTTTCGGGTATAAAAACAATCAATAACCATTTTCATGTTTTTGATGCATTGAACACGAATTAGGCAGAATGGAACAGTGCTTCCCAAGTGGGAAAAGTTTAAATATCTTGGATCAATGATCAATAGCGAAGGATCTTGTGGTGACGACATCAAACTTCAAACATCGCGTAAGCGTAGGGTGGATGAAGTGGCGGGAAAACTCTGCCATCTTCTGTGATAGAAAAATGCCCCCGAAGCTGAAAGGAAAGCTCTACACGGCAGTTGTTCGTCTAGTGATTACATACGGTTCACAGTGTTGGACAATGTACAAGAAGTATGAGAGTTAATTGACGGCAGCTGAAATGAAGATGCTTCGCATGACAGCAGGAGTGATAAAGCGTGATGGAATAAGAAGCAAGATAATCCGAGGAAGCCTACACGTCATAAATACCATCTTGGACAAAATACAGCATGACCAACTTATCTGGTACTGTCATGTACAAAGAAGATGCCATGAGAACCCAGTTTAAAAGGCAATATCACAAGACGTTCCAACACTATCGCTGATGAAAGGCAGGCGCAAAATCTACTGGATGAAACAAATGCAACGACACCTGCATTTAATTGGCATCACACATGGAACAATCCAAAACCGGGAGGCCTGTCGACCTTTTCTGAAGTAAACCCGGCGAACCCCATAAGTGGAACCTTAGGCGAAGCAGTTGAGGGGGAGAGTTGTGGTCATAACAATCGCCGGTAAAATGAAGAAGAAGAAGAAGAAGAATACGAATTAGACCTCAAAATTACCCTTTAACGCTTGGTTCTTAAAATTCGCCAATATAAAAGTGGAAAAAACAGTTTTGCAACGATTTTTGATTGGAAAATATCGAAAACCTTTCAGAAATGATTTAGGGGTTTGATTTCGATTCAGTGCACAACACAAAATTCTGATAAGTATGGTTTAATTTTCCACCAGAAGGTATTTTAAACTTTGTCGGTTTTTCTTATTCATATCGCACTTTCAGATTACAAACAAATAAGCAAACATAAAACTCACTGTCAAAGCTCTATTAAACCTTTTTTAGTGCATTATTGATGGTTCGTCAGTCAAAATAATAAAAAAAATCCCAAGGATATTTTTAGAAAGCATTTAAATTTAAAGCAGCAATTTAGAGCGAGCCAGCTAACTAAATCCGAGTGAATAAATCAAAAAATTAATAAAGTATTCCGAATGACACTATTATATTAAAATCAATTCAGTTTTCGCTGGACTGTGAATAAATTGGCCCTAAATAAATTTAAATGGTTTGTTTTGTATCTCTCCAAACAGCTTTAAATCGTAGCATTGAAAACAAAAAGGTGGAAAACTACAAGGTGTATACTACAACGCTAAAATGTGAAGGTGTAGCTGTACCAACCAATAAATATGTATATGTTAATAGTAGAAGTAAAAGTTGAGATTTCAACTTTCTGCGTAAAGCATAGTACATACTTGTGAACCACCTCGTGAACCCATACAAATTTTAATTTTTTGCTCACCCGTGAACGTGCTCGTGAAGCTGAGTGGAGAATAAAGTGTAGAGTTTTCGTTCACGGGCAATTCACGAGCAAAATGTACGGGAACAGTTAGTGAAGCTTTGACATTTGAAAAAAAAAAATAATTACAGTTTTAAATTTGTACATTCCTCATTCCTTATTTTAAATTTGTAGCTGTGTTTTGTGCGTGATTTTTTGAAGATTTTTTTTTGAAAAATAAAAAAAATTGATTTCCTTGAAATCGAATACCTATGCGAAGGATCAACGGACGAAATTGACGAAGTTGGCTCCTCACAAAATAAACCAAAAAAAAAAAAAATAATTTGAAGAGGCGGAAGCCCACCTCAGACCCTGAAAAATTAAACTAGCTATGTTAAACTAGTTATTTTAAGGATAAGGATGTGATCCACAACATGAACAACAAGTTGCACTCAAATAAAAATGCAGTGAGTGCTGCCTGGGTACGTGTGGCGAAGAAAATGGACAGAAGTGGTAAATATACCATATATATTTTCCTTTTTTCCTTAGTATAATTTTTGTATACACGTTTTAGTTGATGACTGCTGAGCCATTTACAAAAGTATCAGAGACAACTTACGCCACAAACAAAAAAAAAAATCTGGAAAATCAGGAGACAGTGGCGATGATGAAATTCTCTTTGATGATACGGAAGATTCCGAATTATAAGATGCTTTGGCTTTTCTAACGCCAACCTCGTCCAAGTTTCCTCGGTCCACAATAATTATGGGTGGCACAGAGGATGAAGGTGAATCATCAAGTACAGCTGCAGCTACAGCAATTCTTTTAACTAATTTGTTTAAATACATTTCAGGCTTCAAAAAGAGGAAGAACACCAGATGCGCTGGAATCATCTGTGACAGACTTGACAAAGTCACTCAGCAGATTCGTGCAGCAAAATTTAGCTGCTTCAAAGTCAGAATTAAAGTTTGACTATATCTGGAAGAACCTCGACATTCTCTTCCAGAAATTGTCTGTGGATGATGTCATCGATTTGAATCAGCAATTCATTGTAATGACCTGCCAAAAAATAAAAACTGTAAATTTATCGAACTGATCATTGTACCTACAACATTATAAAATAGTTTTTTCAATAATGTAAATTTACATAACACATAACAAAATTGAAATGGATGTATTTTGTTAGATTTGTGTTATCTTTTTATTGAAGATTGACGTGATGATCTGGGAACCTGATGAAATCAAAAGTAATGGAAAATGGATAGGCAAGAAAGAAAACACAAGGTAAGAAGATGATGAAATCAAAAGTAATGGAAAATGGATAGGCAAGAAAGAAAACAAAAGGTAAGAAGAAGAAATGGAAAGGAAAGTTGGTAGTAGTTATAGGAACCAACAACATGAAGTGTATTTCTAGCTACGTTTAAGTAAGCTACGAGAGCAAGTTCATGCGAAGTAGTGCATTTTATTTAATACAAGCCAATTATGACGGTGGTTTGCATGTAACACAAGAATTTCGAGCTAAATACAAACCACCGTCATTTCAAAAATACTTACTTATTCTTGACTATGGAAATGGTTCTGAGATTCAATATATGTCACCTAAGTGTTTCTCACAACCATTTTCAATTTTTGGAATGATATCTAAAAATTCCCATGTAAAAGTATTTTCATCATTTTTTAATTTTCAAAAAAAATGTTGAAACGTTTTTTAGATGGAAATTTTTTTAAATAATTTTTTGAATTTAATGTGGATTCCGGAATTAGTTAGCAAACATAAAGTTTCAATCATCACAATGAAGCACGTAGTTTTGAAATGACAGTGGTTTGTATGTATCACCTACAAGAATTTCGTGAGAAAATCATATACGAAATTCTTGAAAGTGTTACATACAAACCACTGTCATTTCAAAACTACGTGCTTCATTGGGATGATTGAAACTGCTCTGAGTTCTAATTTATGTCTCCTAACTAGTTCCGGAAAACAATTTTAATTCAAAAAATTATCTCAAAAAATTTTCATATAAAAAACGTTTCAACATTTCTTTTTGAAAATTACAAATGTTAAAAATACTTTTACATGGGAATTATTTTTTAAAATTCCTTAAATTGAAAATGGTTGTAAGGAACACTTAGGTGATATAAATTAAAAATCAGAGCAGTTTTAATAATCCAAATGAAGCAATTATTTTTCGAATGACGGTGGTTTGTATATAACACTTACAAGAACTTCGAGCGGAAAATTATTGTTGAAGAAGGATCGAAAAAGCAGATTATGTCCTCAACAAATTCCGATGGTTTTATGCAAATTGAATAAATATCATGATAACTGAGATTTGTGATATTAAACTTTAAGTTGTTTTTTTTTTCTTTAACCTGAAATCTACATAAAAATTTCGGCCTGGTAAGGCAAAGTGCCAAATCTTATCATCAACTTTTTCTCTACTATACTACTATAATATTAATAATATAATTCGTTTTAACAGAAGATTTTATTCCTCCGAACTCAAACATTGACAGTAATACATAAGTAAGAACATCTTATTACAAGAAATTATCAAAATCAACTTTACATAATCTTCCAAGCATCTCACAACAATCAATAATCACAATTCCTTTAATCCCATTGCTATTTTCATGCATGAACAGCCCGCGACAGTTTACCCAAGATTAAAATTTCCCTTCGATTCAATTATCAATTTATTACAATTATCCTGCTCCTTGCTCATTCAATAATGATTTTCATTTTAAACACAATCATTTAAATGGGACAGAGATTCGTCCAGTAAATTTCTTAAGTTATTTCAATAAAGGAAGTCTCTTCTACATTGAAACCCAATTTTATTCATGCCAAATGAATTTTCAACACATCGGCGGGCCCGACTAAGCCTATAATTGAAAATTGTTTCCGAGTCCGAGAGATTTGCTCCACGCCGTGGTGTGTATGGTTTCATAATTCGTTCTGAAAGGGGGAATGCATCATCACCTACAAAAACAAATGGCATTTGATGCAGCCAATGTTAGTGCTTTCAGGTAAAGTAATCGTATTAAACTGCTTGTCAAAAACACAGAAGCATCTCCCTCAGATCCATACGCACCGACATCGATATATATAAATCTGTATTGAGAATCAGCAACAGACATTAAAACAATGCTGTGGAATTTCTGGTGGAGTTTAAAAACAAATAATATTAAATTTTATATAAATTAAAAACAAATTAACCTTGTAATTGTAGAACAAGGACCCGGCATTTTTGGGACATTTAATGGCTATATGTTTGCCATCAATAGCATCAACGCAATTCGGAAAATTCCATGTAGAATTAAAGTTATTTGCAACTTCGGTGCATATAGCGATACAAACTTGATTAACAATTAGACCAAAAGCTTGTTTGCGCACTCGATAAACAGATGCAATGTATCTTTGAAGCGAACCACATGAAAGAAATCTGGATTAAATGAAAAGGAATTAGTCAAAACGGGAGTTCCTGATACTTGGGAACTTATGAACTTACTCTAAGACCATTGCTAGTTTTGCTTTTGCAGGAATTATATCAGCTCTGGAATATTTTACTGACTGGTTTCAGATGTGTTTCTATTTTGTTGTAAATATAATGAAACTGTTCATAGCTCATATGAAAGTTCTCTCGAAAACTCGAAGGGTAATTCATCATATCATCAAACTGAAAAGAAAATTAAATAAATTTAATTAACCACACTTAAGACATTTTGATTTGAACTACATACATCATTGAATCTTCCGAAAGAACTTTATGCCTGTAAATATGGATTGACCCAAAATAATCTTCGTTTCATTTTACGTCTACGTCTCAAGCTAATTCTGGTGAGAATTAAAACAGACCTTGCAGCAATAATTATGCTTTTGTCCTCCATTTTAGTAAATGTATCCACACTTAAGATTTATTTTGTACTATGCATTGTTTGCATTGATGTTTTAAAAGTCAAATGTTCACAACGTATTCACAAGTGTGTACCAGCGAGAAATATCAAAAGTTCACTTTCTCCACTGGCGAACGTTCACTTCACGAGGAAGTATGTACTAAGCTTAATATCCTACCTGTGTACAGCCAATTACTACTAAAAGTAAAACTAACTCTGTTACAAATAATAAAAACATCTATTTATACATATCTTACGTGCACTTGGAGGCTATTTCTTCTTTGTTTACTACAGTTTGTATTGTCCTTAAGATTTCTATTAAATGCGGATATAGTTTCTTAAAGCACTCGTATATCATTTTGTGCGTTTCACCACAATTGATGCAAATAACGCGCCTTTTCTCATTAGGTTCAGTCGTAAAATTTGTCACCTTATTAGTATACTGGGCCTTAGATCTGGACATTAAAACACAAAATAAACATAGTAAAACATTGAGTAAATATAACTCGAAGGACATTGCAAACGAAGACAACAAAACTGAAATTTAGAGGTTGATAAAATATATGCCTATGGATTGTTTAGCAAATATTATACGTATTTTGTATAGGTATGTTTGTACGTGTTTTTAGGAGTACATTTAAGACCACATCCGAACCGCCAGATACTCTGCAAGCAACTGTTCATGTTGTAGCTGTTATCAATTTATCACAATTGGAAAGTTTGTGATACATAGGTCTTTAGATAACTCTCAAGTCTTAACTTGACATGACCAAAGCACATCCCTTAAGAGAACCATAATTCAAAGCATGTCAAATGGGCATTCATGAATAAAATGTTTATTTTCGAGTTCGAAAGCTCTTAGAAAGCTCAAATGCAGGATTTGCACCACAAATTCTCATTTTTATTGCCGCTTGTGGCAAAAACCAGAAATAATGTGATGAAAAAATGTATTGAAATATGTATTGTTTCAATGTCATTGGAGTTTATTAACAGTCAACATGTGCTAGGGATGGCTGGGTACATTATCATTGCGTGTTTAATTATTTCTGAGAATCAAAAGTTACGTTAATTCTGAAAATATAAAAATAATAAGATCTCCGAAATATCTTTCTAGGTTCTTGTTCTTTTAGCTTAGCTCTATGTTTAATATTTAAATCACACCAAAAACATAAATAATAAAAAAGAAGCCTAAGTTCTTCTTTATTCAAAAACTTTTGCGTAAGCTGTAAAAAATAGTGAGATCTAAAAGTACGCTAAGTTGTAAGTTTATTACTCTTAAATGTTTAATATTTTAAGTAGAGTAATATCGCAAAATTTGGTAGGTTTACTTACTTGGCAAGTTTTTTTTTTATGTATTACCTAATTACAATGAATACTAGGACTAGCATACAAAATAATGGCATATACCCCCCTGAATGTAAATTCTAATATTTTAAAATGTTGTGTTTCAAGCGCTTCTGCTCTACCATAAATTACCATAATTCTACGACAATCATAAGTGCTCTATATAATTGTACAAAAATACATGGGATTTCCATATAAAACTTCAGACATCTTGGGGGCCGGGTAAACGTTAGTAAAATGAGCTAACATTTTACAGGATTTTTTTTTTACTTATTTAGAACAAATAAGGGGGGTGCGCCACTCAAAATAAGACATGTACTTTTATAAGGACCACCCTTATGTACATAGCATGTTAAAAAAGTGTCTATAACCCAAAAGACATTATTAATAATTAAATTTCAATTGACTCTTACTACAGGAGGTTCTTGTCACATATGTATGTACTTATACAAATAATTTGAAGAAAAGATTACAAAATTCAATAAAATAAGTACGCATACGCCCGGGTGAATAATAGCAAACTTTTTCCGAACTTAAGGTAAAGTGCTGTATTGTGGCTTAGCATTGTTCAGGACGTATTAGTTTATTAATACAAATTAATTTTTTCTGAAATTATTAGTATTAGTATTAGTTTATTCTTTGAATATTGCCGCATTTACAAGAGTGACAAGTTAATTTCTTCAATTTTCTTATCATGACCAAATCCGGTAAATGGTCCAAACCCTGTCATATATTTTTGTCATAAAAATAATGACAAGTGAAAGTGACGTTTCATTTTACCATTACAATGACATTGTGTAAACATTGAGCTGTCACTAGATGTGTTTTATTATCTTTTATCGGGATCTGGATGTGGATCTGAACTAACTTTTACACGTAATACAAAAACAATTTGTGATCCTGCGTTCTATGTGGATCTATTTAAAGATCCAAGAATTAGTTTTCGTTCTCAACACCAGGTGACCTTTTTGATTCGTAAAAGTTGTCAGCACTGTGAAAAAAAAACAAGATCTTTAATGTGGATTTCCTTTTAACAAAAAAATCAAATCTGTGAAGGGGAAATTTGATTTGTTTAGAAGAAAAGGTCAAATTTTCTAAACAAATCAAATCTTTAATTTTAGAAAGATTTACACCGACTTGCACACACACTAGGAAGATTTGACATTTCTCTGGCTATTGTTTACGTTTGGCTTTTCAGTCAATTTGTTCAATTAAATTATTTGCGTGGTGTAAAAGTATAAACTTCACGTTCTTCAGTAAATAAAATAAAATAAATTAAATAAAATTTACTATATGTATCTAGAATTACAAATTTTCCATTTTCAAAAAAAATTGTCAAATTGCACACACATACAATCACAGATAAAAATTTATTTTGTTTGCGAGTTCCTTACAACAAAAAAAAAGATTTGATCTCCAATAGTTGAAAAGAAATCGACATAAGTAATTTTCCATTTTAATTTTTTGTTTACATGTCAAAATTGAAAACGTCAAAAAAATCAGGAATACCACAATCGCAAAATTTGTGTGGGATTGTTCAATAATAGCCGCGTTTTAAGGGAGACAAACAATTCTTTTTTTATGTACTGTGAAGTATAGAGGAATGTGGTGAATATTCCCAATTATGCAAACAACGACATCTATTATTCTTCTAATATAACCGAATAAATAAGTACATCTGTGTGCGCCGTCTTTCAACAAAATGATTAACTATTGTTATTTTTAACTAATGGGTGATTTTTTAAGAAAAAAAACACAAAAAATTCGAAAAAATGAATGAAATATTTATTTGAATCGATAGTTTGAACCTTGCAATTTAATGTTTAAAGATAATTTCATGCAAATGTTGACCGCGGCTGCGTCTCAGGTAGCCCATCCGCTGAGTCCAATTTTGGCATACTCTTTCACACATATCGGCCGGTATCTCACGAATGAATGCATGGATGTTGGCTTCCAGTACGTCAATCGAAGCGGGCTTGTCCCTATAGACATTAGCCTTGACATACCCCCACAAAAAATAGTCTAATGGTGTCAAATCGCACGATCTAGGCGGCCAATTGACCGGCCCGAAACGTGAAATTAACTGTTCACCAAACTTGCCTCGCAATTGCGCCATTGTTTCGCGTGCTGTGTGGCATGTGGCACCGTCTTGTTGAAACCACATATCATGCAAGTCAAGAACTTCCATTTCGGGCAAAAAAAAGTTTGTTATCATCGCTCGGTAGCGTTCACCATTGACAGTAACGCTGCGATTCGCATCATCTTTGAAGAAATATGGCCCAATAATGCCGCCGGCCCATAAACCGCACCAAACAGTGGCTTTTTCGGGATGCATTGGTAGCTGTTGCAATGCTTCTGGCTAATCTTCACTCCAAATGCGGCAATTTTGCTTATTTACGTACCCGTTCAACCAAAAATGAGCCTCATCGCTGAACACAATTTTTCGATAAAAAAGCGGATCCTCGGCCAGCTTTCCAAGAGCCCATTCACCAAAAATTCGGCGTTGTGGTAGGTCGGCTGGCATTAGTTCTTGCACCAGCTGTATCTTAAAAGGCTTTACGCCCAAATCCTTCCGCAAAATTTTCCACGTAGTGCTGTAACAAAGGCCTAACTGCTGGGAACGGCGCCGAATCGACATTTCGCGGTCTTCTGTCACACTAGCTGATACGGCCGCAATATTTTCTTCACTACGCACAGTACGTAAACGTGTTGGTGGTTTAATGTCCAACAAAGTAAATTTGGTGCGAAATTTGGTCACAATCTTCCGAATAGACTGCTCAGAAGGTCGAGAATGCCGACCATAAAATGGAAGCAGCGCGCGATGAACATTTCGAACCGAGCACGAATTTTGATAGTAAAATTCAATAATTTGCAAGCGTTGTTCATTTGTAAGACGATCCATGGTTAAATTGCAAACCAAACTGAAGCTGTTTGACAGTGACACAAGGTACTAAACACACGTCAGCTGTCAAAACCAGTGTTGCCAAAACAAACCAGCTAAAAAATCACCCGTTACTGTAACTGCTATAATTATGATTGGTCGAATGCTTTTGAGATACTTACTTGTGGAGATTTGTGAAGGAGAAGCACATTCTAGCACGTTCCAGAACCCAAGAAGATTCTAGTAGCTTTTTCTCGGATATAAATACCCAACCACTAGTCCGAAAGCGACAGCTTGATTTTAAAAGCGAATCGATAAACGTCGCTCGGTGTAAATTAAGAGTTGCATACTTGTGCTTGGTTATAATAAAAGTACTTGAAGTAAAAGCATTTGTAGTGAAATAAAAGCGTTTATAAGAAATATGTTTTAGTTATATGCGAAACTGACAAAAATTGGACTTTTATTTATCCTAGGTCTCAATAGCTTAACCTTGACGATCTGATTAATAGAACTCAAAAAATAAGACTTTTAGGCTTGCCGCCCACTAGGCAACTTAAAGTTGCTCGTCCCAGCAACTTTTTGTCGCTCCCGATACAATTACATTGAGTTATATATGGTAGAACGCCCACTAGGCAATTTTATTGCCGGCAGCTTTCAATGTAATTGGATCGGGAGCAACAAAAAGTTGCCTAGTGGGCGGCAAGCCTCAAGCGAACCTCTTGTTTTTTTGTTTTGTGAAGACTTTTTTTGTTGATTTTTTGCCGATGTGGTTCGCTTAATTAGCTTATAATTTGAGTTCTATTATTTGAATCATCGAAATAAAGGTATTGAGACTTAGCACAAAATACGGAGCACCATTTTTCTTATTAAATATATATTTGAATTAAAATGGTTACACAACTTAAACAAAAATCAGAAAAATCGCTAATTTTAAACAAAACCTACCCCTCCCCCATCTTTGGCTATAAAAAAAAGTGCAAAAAATTTTGTTTTCGATATCACGGCACACACACCTTTAAGCCCACATAATTAGCTTTTCGGATACACCTCCATTACCCACAATTTATGTCGATTCTTTTACTATAAGTTTCCTGAGTCTCTAACTCAAACAGCTTTATTTTAAAAACGCGCACCATATGCTCTCACTTCTCTCTTCGGATTTATAATAAGGAGAATTTGGTCTTTCAGTCTGTATAATTAAATTTAAAAGTTCTCTGCGTAAATTAAAAAAAAAAAACGTTTTAAAGATTACATTGCCTCCGAGTGAAAGCCTTTTTTGTTGATGTACTTTATATACTTAAAAACACTTTCCATAATAAAATAAAAAATATATTTGTAATCTACATACCTTGATTAAAAATCGACATTTTTTTTTTTTTTTTTTTGAACAAAAGAATTTTAACTTTTAAAAATAAAAAATACAACCACAAGATCAGGACCACCGCATGTGTGAATCAAAACAATTAAAAAGGTGTCAACTTTGAAGTACCGTAACTTGGCCGCCAGCCCAAGAGAGAAAGTAATACCTACGTATGACGTGTGTTACACCCACAGTACACATGTCTAAGGTATTATATTGCGCAGATTAAGATGGCTGTCTATTCTGCCCATACACAGTAAACAAAAACAAATTTATTGTGACTAATTTTGTTTACTATTGATTTTGACACATGCGCAGAACTGAACGAAAATGAAAACCGTAAAGATATAGGGGCATATTCATAGTCGCAGATAGACCCAGGTTTAACTAAACTACAGCTTAAGACAATGTTGGCTCAATGAATACAGACCGATTTTAATTACAAATTGTTGGCTTTATATTTTTATAAGATAATTAACTTGGTATACTACACAAATAGCTTCAAATATTTTGAAATGATAACCTTAAAAAAATAGAATCACTCCGAAAATTCAACCAAAAATAGACCCAAGTCTAAAATGACTATGAATATTCCCCATTACCTTTAATATATGTACCTTGTGTTACACCGTTAATATTAATTTGGCACTTTTATTTTGTTTTTATTATTAAAAACCGTATTTTGAGCACTGTTTTATATGGAGAGGACCCACTGTGCGAGGATTAATTTGTACATAAGGTTCTTGATAATTTATTAATATTTGCTGATCGTTGGTTCTTGGAAAACAAAATATATAAATAAATAAAATTTGAAAAAATCTAATAACCCAATACATTTTTAAGGCTAGGCTCAAGCATTAGTTTTTGTAAACAATATAAATCAATAGAGCGACGCATATTGATAGAGCGGCACGACATGACCAGACGCGCGTTTTCCGAAAACACAGTGATCGAAAAACAATTTTCCTTGCGAGACCGGCACGTGTTTGTTTTTTTCCGTCAAAAAATAAAATAATAAACTGTGCTTCGTTTTGAAACAAAATATTGTTTGCTTTTTTAGAAATTACTTACGTGCGACACTCGTCAGTTCACGTCACACGCTTCGGACACGCCTCAATATGCGCCTAGCCTAAAGGGTAATTAAACATTTTTTAATTACATATTACAAATGTAATGGGTAATTAGATTTTATCAAAGTACATATTAAAAATATCATAGGTAATTAATTCTAATCTAATTATGAACGTATTGACAATGTAATGGCTAATTAGATTTTATTTATAACCTTATTCTGGCAACTGCACTGATACTAAGTCACATTAATCTCATAACACGTGTTGAACTCGCCTCATAAAAACTTAAAATTTATGATCTGCTCCTTGGCAGATCACAACTCTCGTTGTTCTTGTGAGGTTTCTTATGATAGTCCAGTAACCTTGTCGTTAGTTTAGAAGGCACCATTTGCGTCAAATCTGGTATTTTTTGCTGAGTTATTCAGGATATTGGCCTAGTAAATAACCTAAGTTTTCGACCTCGAGCGGCGACTGCTTCATGGTCAAAAAAAAACCGATTTTTTCGCGCATTTTTCTGTTATTGGCGATTTAAGTCCTAAAGAAGTAATTTTAAATAAAAACATTGTTCTACGATTTCGAAGTAACCTATTTTGCTCCAAATTGAGCCCGAAACCATCTCTGCAAACCGAATGGTTTCCTTAATACAGCTTTTCAAAATTTAGCGATAAAAAGAAAAATATAGCAAGTTGTGAATTATAAGAAAATTGACAAATATCAATGAATAGTTGATCAGATTTTCAGTAAATTAAGTTTAAAAATCCAAAATATCAATATTAATCAACTATCAATCAATAATTGACAATCGCAAAAGGGATGTATTATATATGTATATGCTTTATGATATGCTCAATGGTAGAAAGGGGATCATGACGTTATCCAGAATGACAAAAATCTCGAATGGCAAAAATCTCGAAAAAACCAAAAAAAAATCTCGAATGTATACGAATCTAGAACGTAGAAAAAAATCTCGAAAAAAAAAAATTCATTCCAGATATTTTTTTACCTTTTTCAATAGTTCAAACGAAAATAAAACGCATAATATGTTCAATTTATCAAACAATTTATTTTTCTGGTCAGGAAAGAACAACAATCGAAAATGTTTTTAACAAAAATCAAATGTTTTATAGGATATGTATATATATGTATGCATGCTCGTACCACAACATAACACATATCAAAAAAGTACAATAATTATTCAATACAAAGGAAAATTGTCAAAATATAACAAAATTAAACAAATAACTCTAACTATAATAACTAAATAACTTCTATAAACTGGGGTTTTATGCAAGACTCTTAAGGTAGCTTATATATATTTTTTTTTTCTTTTTCGTCCAGTATTATTAAGATTTGCTTTTCTTTTTTTAAAAACTCCCTTTTTGGCCTTAGTTTCTTGACCAATCTGATTTGTTTGAACCCCACAACTAACCTGAATTGACTCACTATGTTTATCAATTACTATCATTATGCTTGACTGTAGTTACCCTGCCAATACAAAAATGAGATTAATTCATTTCACACAGCCAGTAACACTTATTTTTTACAGATTTATTTAAATAATAAATAAACCCATCAATTTCAATTTTGATGGAACCTTTGTTTATAACGATTTCATTTACTTTCATTGCACATTTTTATAATAAGAAAACTTGCGTTGTTAGGTCTGTTCCTTTACTTTGAGTTTCTGTGATTTTCTGTGATTTTTTGTCCGAAGTCCTGTCAAGTTCATATAAAAAAAATGGAATTGACAGAACTTGGGACCAAAATGCACAGAAAATCACAGAAATTCAGAGTAAAGGAACAGACATGTTATAAGAGACCGTCCCTAGCAACACTAAATTTAGTCACCTACTTGTATAGTTGGATAGGTGCATGTGCAGTGTACTGATACTCTTAAGGAGACTTACCTAATCTAGAATTAATATTAATTGTTGAGACAGTGAATGGTTACAATTCGCACAACGAAATTTTTCGTTTATGATTTCGTCATGGCATTTTTGTATGGGATTTTTCGTTTCGCATCAGCAGCGTACTAGGCTTAAAGCCAAGTACGCTGCTGATGCGAAACGAAAAATCCCATACGAAAATGACACAACGAAATCATAAACGAAAAATTTCGTTCTGCTTTTCGTTTTGCAGTACATTGTTCAATGAGCGAAATCGATAATTGTAGCAGATCATTTGGAGAAGTCTACGCCTTTTTTTCGAATAGAATTAATTGACCAGACCATTAATTGTGAGCGAAAAATTACATTTGAGTGTTATTCGTGTTTGTATTTGTTTTTTCTTTCATTGTTCCGAGACTAATGTCGTTTTCGATTGGATTTCGGAACAGTACTACTCCTTTTTGATTCCAATCGAATTATTTTCTATTGTTCCGAGAGTAATTTGTGAAATATTTATGTGTGTGTGCGTAAATTCTCTGATATTTATGTATATTTTGCACGTTCAGTCGAGTAAAATTAATTTGAGAAATAATCCGATGAAAAGGGATTATATGTATATGTGTGTTCCGGGTCTACTCCTTTATTAATTTCGGAACAGAAAAATACTCCGAAAACATTACTCGGAACAGCCAATCAATTTATTTTGGAGTAAGCGGAGTCAAAAAGGAGTAACTCCGAACCTCCAACCGAAAACGACATTAGTGTTTGTTTTTTTTTTGTAATTAGTGACACTTTCAAACAGAATTTTTTTCGCTGTGCTTTCCGTAAGCATTTCGCTGTCGTGTTGGAGACCTAAGAAAAATTTCGTTTCGCATCAGCAGCGTACTAGGCTTAAGCCTTGTACGCTGCTGATGCGAAAAATTCCGTACAAAAATGACACAACGAATTCATAAACGAAAAATTTCGTTCTGCTTTTCGTTTTTCAGTACGCTGTTCACTGAGTGAAATCTTTATATTGTAGCAGATTATTTGGAGAAGTCTACACCCTTTTTTCGCACAGAATTAATTGACCAGGCCGTTAATTGTGCGCAGAAATATTACATTTGAGTGTAATTCGTATTTATATTTGTTTTTTTTTTTCATTACAGCATGGCTTTCTATGATTGTTTTCGCTTTGTGTTTTTTTTTTTTGTAATTGGTGACATATCCAAAGTGAATTTTTTCGCTGTGGTTTCCGTAAGCATTTCGATGTCGTGTTGGAGAAACGAAATTTTCATGTGGTCTCCAAAAAGACAACGAAATGCTTACGAAAACACATCGGAAAAATATTCATGGAGAGTTTCACAAATTGCAAATAAATAAAACAAAATTTAATGAAAAAATCAAACAACAGCCATGTTGTAATGAAAGTAACAACAAATAAAAACAAGAACAAACCCAAATGTAATTTTTCCGCACACAATTAACTGACCGGTCAATTAATTTTGTGCGAAAAAAGAGTGGAGACTTGTCAAAGCGATCTGGTATAATCATGAATTTCGTTATTCGAACAGCGTACCTCAGAACGAAAAGCAGAGCGAAATTTTTGGTTTATGATTTCGTCATATCATTTTTGTATGGGATTTGTCGTTTCACATCAGCAGCGTACTAGGCTTTACAAAATAAAACGTCATAAAAATTCCACAATTTTTTTTTTTTTTTAATTTGTGGGCGTTTTCTTCTTTCCAACCACTCATAAGTATTTTTCCATGTTCGAAAAAGAGAGCCAATGCTTGAATATGAGAGCAAATGTTCGAAAAACCAACCAAAAGTTCCCAATTGGAAACGAAAGACAGCTGGCTAGGCTAGGCAGACGCCAAGAGAATATCAGTAAACTAAAAACATTTTTTACTTTTGTCTGTAAATAGGTATAATCTTTGAACAAAAATAATTGGTAGTAGTTTTTTTTAAGAATTTAGCATTACAGTATTATGTTATTCTATTGTCATCTTAAAATAACTCTTTTGAATGCTTTAATTTTGACTACTTTAAACAAAAAATAAAAACAAAAGATGATTGTGAGCTGTGACATCATAGAAATACCCAGAAATACCATGATGGCGAAGTGGGTGTATCAAATGAGCATACTTTATTCTGTTTGTCTTGGGGAGAAGGGAGGTTTTATTGCGAAAATTTTCGGACAACCTTTCGAAGAGAGCGCTCGTAACCTAGGAGTGCTCCAGACCACTCATAACTTTTGCGAGCGCTCGTAAATGTCCATTAATATTGCTTGGTGAATAGGTTTATGAGGCTCTTAAGTTATGATCGCTCGGTGAATACCAGCCTTATTGTGTTCTTGCCGTGCAGTGTAAGTAAAGCCTAGTACGTTGCTGATGCGAAACGAAATTTTTCTTTGGTCTTCAACACGACAGCGAAATGCTTACGGAAACCACAAATGTCATTTTTCCGCGGACAATTAATGCTGGATTCACATGTATCTTCGTCTGCATAATGCAGAAAAGTAGAGCAGGACAGATGTATACAACAAATCCGAGCGAGTGAAAGAGAACCATCAAGAAGATGAACATGTTTGTCTTCATCAAGTTCTTCTGCATTCTGATCTTTTATCTCTATCTAACAAATATACATTTTGTATTTGACATCCCTTTTTTTGCAGAAATCAAATGCAGATACATGTAAATCCACCATAAAGGCTCTCCAAAACCAATGCGAAAGATTCGGTGCGGCGAAGAAATATTTGCAGTTGGTGTGGGCACTCTCAATTATCATCCTGTAATTAAATTTTGAAAGCCGAATGTTTCTCCACCGCGTTGGTGTGCGCACTCTCATTTGTCACCATGTGAATTAAGTTTGACTGACGAATGTTTCTTCACCGCACCGAATATTTCGCATTGGTTTGGGATAGTCTTAGTTCTCCAAATAATCTGCTACAATTATCGATTTCGCTCATTGAACAGCGTACTGCAAATCGAAAAGCAGAACGAAATTTTTAGTTTATGATTTCGCTGCGTCAATTTTGTATGGGATTTTTTGTTTCGAATCAGCAGCGTTCTAGGAAATTTTCCTACGGTCTCCAAAACGACAACAAAATGCTTACGAAAACAGAGTGGAAAAATATTCATGGAGAGTTTGAAGAAATTGTTAATTAATAAAACGAAATTAAAGCCTAGTACGCTGCTGATGCGAAACGAAATTTTCCTGCGGTCTCCAAAATGACAACGAAATGCTTACGAAAACACAGCGGAAAAATATTCATGGAGAGTTTAAATCAATTGCAAATTAATAAAACGAAATTAAAGCCTAGTACGCTGCAGATGCGAAACGAAAAATCCCATACAAAAATGACATGACGAAATCATAAACGAAAAATTTCTTTGTCCTTTTCGTTCTGTTGTACGCTGTTCGACCAGCGAAATTGATGATTATACCAGATTGTTTTGACAAGTCTCCACTCTCTTTTCGCAATGAATTAATTGCCCGGACCATTAATTGTGTGCGGAAAAATGACATATGGGTTTGTTCGTGTTTTTATTTGTTGTTTCTTTCTTAACAGCGCTGTTTTTTTTTGGAGACCGCAGGGAAATTTCGTTTCGCATTAGCAGCGTACTAGGATTTAACGAAAAAATCAAACAAAAACAGTGCTGTAATGAAAGAAACAACAAATAAAAACACGAATAAACCCAAATTGCCGGCCGAATACTTAAGTACCCCATAGATACGGTGACCATACGTCCTCTTTTTGTGAGGACAGTCCTCTTTTTAGCACTTGTGTCCTCTCTGATTTGTTTGCTTAAAGAGGACAGTACTTTGTCATCTTTTTACTAAAATGTCCTCTTTTTTAACTAAAAATTATTTTTCTTCGATGCAGTGAGGGTAGAAAAAATTAAGGAAATTTGTGATAATGCTGATGTCGAGTACAAAAAACTATTGGGACAGAGCAAAAAAATAACCGTAACGTTTTTTGACATCAGGACTTCAAAATACAAAAAAGGATTTTTCAATTAATATATATAAAAATTCAAAAGTCTAAATGGTCAAACCTTAATGTCGTTTTCGATTGGATTTCGGAACAGTACTACTCTTTTTTGATTCCAATCGAATTATTTATATTGTTCCGAGATTGATTTGTAAATATTTATGTGTATGTGCGTAAATTGTTTGAAATGTGTGAATATTTTGCACGTTCAGTCGATTAGAATTAATTTGACAAATAATCCGATGAAAGCGTTTATATGTATGTGTGTGTTCCGGGTCTACTCCTTTATAAATTCCGGAACAGAAAAATACTCCGAAAACATTACTCGGAACAGCCAATCGAATTATTTTGGAGTAAGCGGAGTCAAAAAGGAGCAACTCCGAACCTCTAACCGAAAACGACATAAAATTCGTTTTCTGAGGAATAATTTTTTGTAGGGGAGCGTCGCCAACAGTGAGACACGTCCAACAGAGAGACATTCCGAATAACTCCGAAGAAATATGTACGAACACGTCGAACTTGTTGTCGTAGGTCATGCAACGGATGTTCGTTCGATTGGTTCAGTTTTTATTTAATTTCAATGAAGAGCAGTCGCGCCGTGATAGGAGAATGGAAAAAACACTCAAAAGTAAATTTTAAGTGAATTAATAAAAAAGAAATAGATTATTTAAGTAGGCTCTTTTGGTCTGTTTGACTTTGGAGTGCGAATAAAAAGACCCTTTTTACGGGTAAAGAGTGGAATTAAGTCTTTTTGTTCGCACTCCAAAGTGAAACAGACCAAAAGAGCCTAATTAAATAATCTCAAAGTATTCGATAAATAATTGGTCAAACTCATACAACAAAAAAAGGAATAACTCTTAATCCAGGTGAGTTTTTCCATCATGTTTTTATATTGTGTAGATTATATTGTAGATAAAACAATTAACTAGATTTTGAGGCATTTCGATGCATGGTGTTTTTGTTTTAATTTTTGTTTACATATTTTCGGCGATTTGCCAACAGTGAGACAAATCCCGTTGCCACCAGTGAGACAGTGCAAAAAAAAGCCGATTCTTTGCGGCCACACCAGTCGGGAATAAGTCAGTATCCATTTTGGAATCACAATTGACCAAATTTTTTATTTTTGTTTCATGAATAATGAAACCGATTTTTTTTATTATCTATTTATCTGTCACTAAAGACATTTTTTGTGACTTCAATTTTCGTTTATTTTTTTTATCTAGTTATTACTATTCATAAGACTTTGTTGCATAATAAAATATAAATGTTTCTCAAATTTAATTTTTTTTTTATTAAAATATTTGTTGGGAGGTGTCTCACTGTTGGGGAAGGACTATCTCAATGTTAGAGTAGGTTTTACCAACAGTGAGACAAAGGAGGTACTTGGCCATTTTGATTTAAATTATTTTATCGGTAAAGGTAAATTTTGATTTAAGTATGGAATCAACAGCACAAATAATAAACCTATCTAACGCAATTAAAATCAAATAATTATTCGGAATACTTTTTAAGATATAGTCATTTGAAAAAAAAAAGTGTCTTACTGTTGGCGACGCTCCCCATATGGGGCACTTAAGTATTCAACCGGTGAAATGTCATTTTTCCGCACACAATTAATGGTCCGGGCAATTAATTCATTGCGAAAAAGGAGTGGAGACTTGATAACACAATCTGGTATAATGATCAATTTCGCTGGTCGAACCACAGAACGAACCACAGAACGAAAAGCACAACGAAATTTTTCGTTTATGATTTCATCATGTCATTTTTGTATGCGATTTTTCGTTTCGCACTAGGCGCTTTAATAGAAAAATCAAACTGAAATTAATTTTATTATTAATTATTATTTTAATATAATAATTGTGTTGGTCCATAGCTGATTTCGTGTTCTACTCCTCACGATGGGGAAATGATTTTCGGCTAAAAAAGCAAAGAAATTTAAACGATACAACATTAGGGTTGTCCCAAACCAACGCAAAAACGGTACATACGCCGACACGGTGACAGTTTTTGTTGTTATTAAGCATAGTTTATTTGTCATTTTTGTAATCATTGTGTATGAATCGCCCATTAACATCATAAACATAAATAGATCTATAAATACAATTTCATTGTCAAACAAAATGTATAGGTATTTGTTTTTAAAGATTTCCACTCGCCTGTTGTTTTCTTTTTTCTTTAATTACTGATTTGTCGAACATAAACAAAACATAAAAAACGTCGACGTGAGCGTCTTTTTTTTCAATTTTCCCCAACTCTGGCGTGACGTGACGACGAGACTTCATTGTGCATACCCTCGTCGCATTTGAACGTCGTCTTTCTTGTAATTTTTGACAGCAAATTGTGAAAATTTATAAGAAATTTCACATTCCCAAACAGACCTTTTTCAGTCGTGTTCTGTTCTGTGTCGTGTCATTTTAAATTTTTTATTCACTTTGGCATCACATTGTTTTTATCTATTGCTTTTTTTTTATACGTTGGCAAACCTGATACGGCCGGTGTTTTTGTTGGGCGACGTGTCATTCTCCTTTCGGTCGGTGGTGTTGTAAAAAGTCAGATTGAAATTTTTTTTTCACAAGAAAAAATCTCATAAAGTGTGGAGAAAACACCCTAAAGAGCGAACGAATGTTCCCTAACAACCATAAAAGTATTTAACAAACTACCTTTTTCCTCGATTAAATCAAAATTTAGCATTTGGAAAAAATCTATTAGAAGACAAGATGAATCGCCCGGCGAAGCTGCTCAATCGCAAAGCAGCTGGCTACAGCAGTCTGATCACATTTGCAGTACTCCTCATAGCTTGGTTAGCTGGATTTGCATCTCGTTTGTTTGCTGTTATTCGTTTCGAGAGCATCATCCACGAATTCGATCCATGGTTCAATTATCGCGCCACCGCCTTTATGGTCGAGCATGGCTATTATAAGTTTCTGAATTGGTTCGATGAGCGCGCTTGGTATCCACTGGGTCGAATCGTCGGAGGCACAGTCTACCCAGGATTGATGATTACGTCCGGAGGTATTCACTACATTTTGCATGCCTTGAATATCCCCGTTCACATAAGGGATATCTGCGTGTTTCTTGCTCCCGTCTTCAGTGGCCTTACATCAATTTCCACCTATTTGCTGACGAAGGAGCTGTGGTCTCCTGGAGCTGGCCTTTTCGCTGCCAGTTTCATAGCTATAGTGCCTGGCTATATCAGTCGATCGGTGGCCGGATCCTATGACAACGAAGGAATAGCTATCTTCGCCCTTCAATTCACGTACTATCTGTGGGTGAAGTCGGTCAAAACTGGCTCTGTATTTTGGTCATCGATGGCGGCCTTATCCTACTTTTACATGGTATCAGCTTGGGGCGGTTACGTTTTTATTATCAACTTAATTCCATTGCACGTGTTTGTGTTGCTGCTCATGGGCAGATACTCACCCAGATTACTCACCAGTTACACAACATTTTACATTCTGGGTCTCTTGTTCTCGATGCAGATTCCTTTCGTTGGCTTCCAACCGATTCGTACAAGCGAACACATGGCGGCGATGGGAGTGTTTGTGCTCCTTTTGGCGGTTGGTGTTCTAAAGCACCTACAAACGGTTCTCTCCAAGACTGAGTTCAAGAGGCTATTCATCGTGGGCGCTCTGGTAGCAGCTGCAGTGGTCTTCCTTGCAGTAGTTGCTCTCACCATGATGGGTGTAGTGGCTCCCTGGAGTGGAAGATTCTACTCCCTTTGGGACACTGGCTATGCTAAGATTCACATTCCCATAATTGCTTCAGTGTCGGAGCATCAACCGACAACGTGGTTCTCGTTCTTTTTCGATCTTCACATCTTGGTTTGTGCATTCCCCGTTGGATTATGGTACTGCATTAAAAAGATAAACGACGAGAGGGTGTTTGTTGTCCTCTATGCAATCAGCGCGGTCTACTTTGCCGGAGTTATGGTACGATTGATGCTCACACTCACTCCAGTTGTGTGTATGTTAGCTGGAATTGCGTTCTCTTGTCTGCTTGAGGTTTTCTTAAAAGAAGACAGTTCACCCAACAAGGCCACGGATGAAGTCGAAGACACATCAGTGGAAAAGAAAAATATGTATGATAAGGTTAGTCTTTTTTCTATATTCTTATAAAATATAATATTTTTTCTACAACATGTCATTTACTATATAGGCTGGTAAATTAAAACACAGACCAAAGCATGATTCTGCTCACGAAGGAGCTGCTGGAATTGGCGCAAATCTTAAAAGTGTCGTGATTTTGGCAATCCTGATGCTTCTTATGATGTTCGCTGTTCATTGTACATGGGTAACAAGCAATGCCTATTCAAGTCCATCTATCGTGCTAGCATTCCATAACAGTCAAGATGGGTGAGTTGTTTTATTTGTTATTTAAGCTTCATCAAAAATAAATTTAATTACTAGCAGAAGTGATACTTAAAATATAAAATCGAGCGTTTAACTTGCATAAATTATGGGTACAGTCTATGTTAATTAATTACTTATATTTAGTTTTAGAAAACTTACAAATATTTCAGATAAGCTTATCTGGCATCATGTTGCATATAAAGACTGTAAATAATTTGACGAATTTCAGTCACCTTTTTTTTTTTTCTTGAAGGCATTTGAGTTGAAAAAATATTAAGTATTATTGTTCATAATGAAATGGAAATGTTTCCAAAAACAAAAACAGGGTTAGCAGTCTTATTTGAAATCTATCGGTCCAATCGTTTAGGATCTAGCTCGACAATGAGATGATAATTAAATACCGCGACGGTGTCGAAACAATTGCACGATCTATTTAATAAAAAAAAAATTAATATAAAACAATAATTAAAAAATTAAAATTCAATTAAAACAAAAGTAATTTCAATATTTAAATTTCTTCATCTTCTTCTTATTAACAAATTAATTTAATTTTTATTTTCTTGTATGTGACTTGAAACTTAAGTCGCAATTAATTAGTATAATCACATAGTCATTCGTTCAAAAAAAAAATTCAAAGTAAAGATTTATGTTTACACACTCTTTGTATTACTGTTATAAACATTAAAATGTAAAATATGACGACGTAAGTTAGAAATGTAGGCCACCCATCCCCTTTCTGCGTTTTCCCCCACGATTGTACTGCACAAATTAAGTTTCCCAATTTTCTACCTTCTCCAGATATTTTACTTCCTTTTGTTTTATATATAACAATTTCTTTGCATATTCAGATGCTTATCGGCAAGCTTAGCTCGATAGTCGACATTTATCGATTTTTGCAATTTTTGAGGTTAGTTAACTATGCAAGGAATGATTTCTGTGACTTATCTTTTTTCAAAATTAATGGGGTTTTCCATTGGTAATTGATGAACTTGGTGTGGAATTTGATTTTTTTTTTGTGACGAAGTCCACTTAAATTGATTCTTAGAAAATCGATATTATAAGCATACCCTCTAAACAAATGCTAAATTCTAAGTAAAATTAAATAAAAGATCATAATAATTTTTCCAATAAAATGTACATAAATAATTATAGAACATAAATTGATTTTAGTTTTATGAGTTTTGCATTTTCATACAATGATATACATTAAGGTGTTAATAGCCCAGTCAAATTCGACAATAAATTCGCAAAGCGCGATGTAGTTCTGCATTTTTGATATATTGTTGGGGCATGTTAGAGTAGTCTGTAGCTAAGTTTAAAACTTCGAAAAACTTGTGCTCGCTGCAGGAGAAATGTAACAGTGAAAAAATCGCTAAATCACCCCATTTTTTCCGACATTTTCATTTATAACTTAGGAAATGTGCAACTTAGTAAAAACCGGTCCACTATAAACTTGTTTGTTATACAATTTTCTACAAACCACATCAGTTATATTATAAATTCATGAATGTTAGATTTGTGTTGCTGTCTAACCAGGAATTAAAAAATACATCAAAGAATATGTCAAAAATTATTAAATTCTGCCTAAAACTTGGAATCAAATCGTCTTGAGTATTATAAGACGAAATTCGATCCAAATCGGTCAAATAGTTTTGGCAAGAAGCACGATGTTAATTAAGAGCAACAAGCAATGTTTGCGTCTTTGCTGTCGTCAAATTAGGACACTTTAGTTGGCACTGATTTTTGTTACCGTACTTGGATATTTATATCTTTTTTTAAGCAACTTTTATAGCGATTTTAAAAGTTCCGAAATGTTCACGAAATTACATAATTTACTTGAAAAGTGAACAATTTTTGGAACTTTTAAAATCACGATAAGAGTTGCTTAAAAAAAGATATAAATGTTATAACTATATTAAAAAAAAAAATCAAAACTAAATAGCTTTTGAAGCTAAATAAAGTGCATTCAATTCAATTCAATTTTATGATAGTCAAGGGTTCCAAGTACGTGTACAAAAATGAGTGCCAACTTAAGTGTCCTACTTTGACTACAGCAATGATGCAAACATTGCTTGTTACACTTAGTTAACATCTTGTTTCTTGTCAACACTATTTGACCGATTTAAAACAAGTTTTCGAATTTCTTCTTATAATACTATAGACTAATTCATAATTAGTAGAATTGGAAACGTTTTGACCTATTTCTTGAGTGCTTCAAAATTACTTAGTTTTTCACATATGTTTTTAATTCATTGTTAGGTAGCAACACAAATATAACATGCATGAATTTAAAACTAATGTTGCCTTGTAGAAAATTTTATAACAAACAAGTTTATACTAAAAATGATTTGTTGACCAATTTGGAATTAATAATTGTGATTGGAAGTGATTAAAATTAATCTTTCCGTCGGCTTTTTTTTGGTCACTGTAGTTTTTGCAATGAAACAATTAAGTTACATTAGCTTTCCCGACGTTTCGGCAGGGGTTGCTGCCTTCTTCAGGGGAACTTTATTTGGACAACAAGAAAAAATACATTGTTTGCATTATAATAATAATAATTGAAACAATACAAAATACACTCATTTTAATAAAACTGTTTTTAAATTTTAACTGACATTTAAAATTATTGTATCTAATAATTGTAATATTATTTACAAAAGAAAAGAAAAAACCACTTCAAACGAAGTTTAGTCTATGGAATTTAAACAAGGAGTAAAGAAACTGAAAGAATATTGTGTTATGATGAGACAAGAGAACAAAAGATGGCAGAGATGTTTTGGGTGTCTTGTTTTCTGTTCATGTTGTTGTTTAAACAGACAAGGTTGTAAATAATGATGAGTTGGTATACCGTAATCTGTCAACTCATTTAAAACTGCTTCCATTTTAATTCAATTATTACTTTTTAGGGCTGGCGCCCACATGCAACTTTCAGTCACGAAAATGTTTGGTTGCTAAAATGAATCATATGCATTTATATGAAAGTGCGTACATATGCACGTGTGCGCATTTTCATATAAATGCATTTCATTTTAGCAACTTAGTCTCTATATTATCGCAACAAATTTCTTTCTCTACTGAAATAAATTAATGAAAACAAGCACTTGTTAAAATAACATCTGGCAATAGTACTGGTGTTAGTTTAAAGAAGTGTAGATACAAAAAGCATACGGATCTTCAAAATTGATTCAAAATAAAAAAAAATATCAATATTTTTTGCCCAATAGCTTTATAGATTTGTATCAAATTTTTTTTTAATATTTTACCAATGGAAAACCTCATAGGAAAAGCATGTTTCTATTTGCTAATTATTAAAACTTATGAATGTTTTCAAAACATTCTAAGGTAAAGTGACCAGATCCGAAAGGCCAAAATGTGGGACAAAGTAAAAAAATTCACCCGAAAATAATACACACATATATTTTTTTTAAATGTAGGAGAATTTCAATTTTTATTAAAGTAGTAACTTTGAGATAACAAAAGTACCTGTTAATCTGTGATAACCTTTATGTCATTTCTCGTTTAATTGAATAGTTGTTTCTGTTTATTTCGTACCTATATTTGTTAATTTATTTTCAATTTTTGTGTCAGTGCCGTCGGGTTGATGCAATTATGGGAATTATTTAAGATATATAGTATGATTTAATACAAAACTGGAATAAATAAAATAAACCCCTGAAGAAGTAAGGAATACTTACGAAACGTTGGGTATAAGAATGGAATAAGTGTTTTTATTCGCATTCCAAAATCAAAAAGACCAAAAGAGCCTAATAAAACACAATCAAATAATTAACTAAAAAAATTGGTCAAACACACACAACAACATAACATGACTTAACAAAAAAAATTAGTTCAGTTAAAAAAAAAATTACTAGGTTTTACTTTAATGCGCACTCCAAAACTCCTTTTTTTTAATTCCACTTGACTTATTAATGCTCTAAGCAAAAATGTGTGTCACTTCTCTTGTTTTTTTGGGTTGGCACGCCCAAAAAGTTTCAAAACAGCATATTGAAATGTTATCAAAAATTCAGCAATGGAGTGTAAAATTATAACACATTCTTTTAATCTTCTTTTAAATTAATTTCAAAAAATTTTCCACTTCATTAGTTACATTTTGGTACCATTTCATTGTGTCATTTTGAAACTTTGGGGCGTGCACGCCCAATCGGTAGGAGAGCACACACACATATTTGTAGATTTAATTTTTCGCAATTAATGATTCTTAAAATGCTCATCAAAGTAAAAGACTGCAAATAAAAAGCAAAAAATGTATTGTATATGTATGTATATATTCATAAATAAAGGCTCTCCCAAACCAATCCGAAACATTCGTTGCGGCGAAGAAACATTCGTTAGTCAAAATTAATTCATATGTTTCTCCGCACTCTCATATATCACCATGTAAATAAATTTTGACATGCGAATGTTTCTTCGCCGCAACGAATGTTCCGCATTGGTTTGGGAGAGCCTTTATTCACCCATATTTCTCTGATGAATGAATTTTTTTCAATAAGTTATTATTTTTTGACAACTCCTCTAAGAAAATTTCGCAGCTTGAATAGCTAATATCACTTTAATTATTTCGACAGAGAGTTGTGACTTCTCCTCCGTCCAAAATTTGTTCACAATTGAAAATATTCTTTCCGTCGACTGATTAGTCCCCCGCAAACAGAGGGTATAATCAACAAACTTTTTGGAGTTTTGGTAAGGAATATTGCAGTTTTTTTTAAATGTGAGAAAATTTCCACCCATCTTATATCAGCTGATATTTTTTTATCATTCCAGTTTTGTCTTGATAAATTATAAAATAAACGATCGAAAAATTTAATTTCGATTTTTATGGGACAGCGTGGGACATCTTCTAATTTTGTGGGACGTTTGTGGGACAGTTTGTGTAAATGTGGGACTGTCCCACGTAATGTGGGACGAATGGTCACTTTATTCTAAGGGCCAGTTTGTTCACAGCTTATCTTCTTTAATCCCTGATTATTGCTGTCGAAAAATCCAAAGTTTGAGTTTTTAATCAAGCAAATCGCTAATTAGCCAATTTCGGTAGATAAGCGTTACATAATTAAAACCTGTTTAAGGTACATCACAAAAAAAAATTAATTTTAAATAGCTAGACTAGGTAAAAAAAAGGTCCGACATGCTGGAACCGCCATAACTGAAATTGAACAATCTAATGATGCCCCATTCTAGTTCCGTTTGTGAGCTAATTAAGAACCCCAATTCCAATGAGACATAAACCAAAACATCTTGGACACACATTTTTATAATCAGGAGAATTTTTCTGATTTTTTGGTGTATCGTTCATGATTTTCGCCCAATTTGGTGGGCGTCTGGCAAGGGGAAAGCTGAAAGTAAAACGTCTTGCGCCGAAGTATTTGACATCACTATACACAATCCTCTATTGTTTATATATTAATTTAAGTGGTTATCACTCCGGAAATCGGAAAAATTACCGTTTTCGAACATTTGGTATAATGTTGCGTACATCTACAAATAATTGCATATGAATTTGGGTTATCACTCCTGCCGTCTCTTAGGCTAAGCGCGCACATGCGACTCATACCGAAATTAAATAGTTTAATCACTAGTTGATCGATGAACGCGCACATAAGCAACTTTTTTACCAACTTTTAAATTTTATAATGCCAAGAATGGAATTATTTTTTTACTAAATCGCCTTTTTAATATGATTTTTGAATAACATTGCAAATATTTTTACACACAATTGTAGCCTGACATTTTAATTTTAATTGAGTACTTTGTTTTTAAATTACCGACAAATATAACTCAAGTTTTAAGACTCATAAAGTGGCCAAATCGGCTTTTTTCAAAGTTTAATACAAAAGTGCAAAGGAAAATCAAATTGATGAGGTCTTTTAACATCATCTTAGTATGAAATTTGTTGTCCCTTCCCCAATACAGAATGTGTAAGAGTCCTTACAAATATCTATGGTAAAAGGGTGCTTTTTTGAGGGGAAGTGAAAAGTTTAGGACTAAACCACAACACTGGCAAAAAAAAAAATAATATCCTCATGAAACTTGGTATAAATGTTAAGAGTGTCGTGCGAATTAAGAATGAAAGGAGTCTATAAAAATATTTAGTATGGAAAGGTGTTTTTTTTTTAGGGTTAGAAAAAGCTGGTAGAATTTTACCTGTTCTACTAAAAATAAAGTCATCTTCACATTAGAAGGAATAAAACTTTTTTGATCTTGTCATATCAGCTCAATTTTACTTTACTTTCATATACTCACATATACCAAACTATAATTTCACTTTAAATTCCCACATCTAACCAATAACTAAATCAACCATGAACGATCAACCTATATGTTTAACGTTAGTTCATTTTGAGGAACGATTTTCAAAAAGATTCAATACTTAGTCAAATTTTAACGCATCCGTCTGTTTATTAGGATAAACTTTTTTCTTTACCTGTCTAGAACTATTTTGACAGCAAAATTCTTTGGTGCTAACAACTTTCGAGAAAAAATTGAAAACTTGTTAACTTCCTTAACCTTATCATAACTTCTAAAATAAGTCATTATAAATCGTTGGAAGTTTAATAATAGGAAGGAAGGAAGTTTTGTTAATAGAACCTTTCGTCTCCTATTTTGGGCCATATCTAGAATTTCACGACCATTTGCGAGAATGTACCTAATCGTATATATGGGGTTTAAAAATGACTATGAATAGGCCCCAATGAAAACAGCCCGTTTTCTTTAACAAATTGCTATATTTATTAAAATATTATATGATAGTCAAGGGTTCCAAGTACGTGTACAAAAATGAGTGCCAACTTAAGTGTCCTACTTTGACTACAGCAATGATGCAAACATTGCTTGTTACACTTAGTTAACATCTTGTTTCTTGTCAACACTATTTGACCGATTTAAAACAAGTTTTCGAATTTCTTCTTATAATACTATAGACTTATTCATAATTAGTAGAATTGGAAACGTTTTGACCTATTTCTTGAGTGCTTCAAAATTACTTAGTTTTTCACATTTGTTTTTAATTCATTGTTGGATAGCAACACAAATATAACATGCATGAATTTAAAACTAATGTTGCCTTGTAGAAAATTTTATAACAAACAAATTTATACTAAAAATGATTTATTGACCAATTTGGAATTAATAATTGTGATTGGAAGTGATTAAAATTAATCTTTCCGTCGGCT
Source organism: Melangyna quadrimaculata (assembly GCA_949320155.1). Lineage (NCBI taxonomy): Eukaryota > Metazoa > Arthropoda > Insecta > Diptera > Syrphidae > Melangyna > Melangyna quadrimaculata. The sequence goes on from OX439483.1 coordinate 416,227,542, forward strand.
TTTTTTTGGTCACTGTAGTTTTTGCAATGAAACAATTAAGTTACATTAGCTTTCCCGACGTTTCGGCAGGGGTTGCTGCCTTCTTCAGGGGAACTTTATTTGGACAACAAGAAAAAATACATTGTTTGCATTATAATAACAATAATTGAAACAATACAAAATACATTCACTTTAATAAAACTGTTTTTAAATTTTAACTGACATTTAAAATTATTGTATCTAATAATTGTAATATTATTTACAAAAGTAAAGAAAAAACCACTTCAAACGAAGTTTAGTCTATGGAATTTAAACAAGGAGTAAAGAAACTGAAAGAATATTGTGTTATGATGAGACAAGAGAACAAAAGATGGCAGAGATGTTTTGGGTGTCTTGTTTTCTGTTCATGTTGTTGTTTAAACAGACAAGGTTGTAAATAATGATGAGTTGGTATACCGTAATCTGTCAACTCATTTAAAACTGCTTCCATTTTAATTCAATTATTACTTTTTAGGGCTGGCGCCCACATGCAACTTTCAGTCACGAAAATGTTTGGTTGCTAAAATGAATCATATGCATTTATATGAAAGTGCGTACATATGCACGTGTGCGCATTTTCATATAAATGCATTTCATTTTAGCAACTTAGTCTCTATATTATCGCAACAAATTTCTTTCTCTACTGAAATAAATTAATGAAAACAAGCACTTGTTAAAATAACATCTGGCAATAGTACTGGTGTTAGTTTAAAGAAGTGTAGATACAAAAAGCATACGGATCTTCAAAATTGATTCAAAATAAAAAAAAATATCAATATTTTTTGCCCAATAGCTTTATAGATTTGTATCAAATTTTTTTTTAATATTTTACCAATGGAAAACCTCATAGGAAAAGCATGTTTCTATTTGCTAATTATTAAAACTTATGAATGTTTTCAAAACATTCTAAGGTAAAGTGACCAGATCCGAAAGGCCAAAATGTGGGACAAAGTAAAAAAATTCACCCGAAAATAATACACACATATATTTTTTTTAAATGTAGGAGAATTTCAATTTTTATTAAAGTAGTAACTTTGAGATAACAAAAGTACCTGTTAATCTGTGATAACCTTTATGTCATTTCTCGTTTAATTGAATAGTTGTTTCTGTTTATTTCGTACCTATATTTGTTAATTTATTTTCAATTTTTGTGTCAGTGCCGTCGGGTTGATGCAATTATGGGAATTATTTAAGATATATAGTATGATTTAATACAAAACTGGAATAAATAAAATAAACCCCTGAAGAAGTAAGGAATACTTACGAAACGTTGGGTATAAGAATGGAATAAGTGTTTTTATTCGCATTCCAAAATCAAAAAGACCAAAAGAGCCTAATAAAACACAATCAAATAATTAACTAAAAAAATTGGTCAAACACACACAACAACATAACATGACTTAACAAAAAAAATTAGTTCAGTTAAAAAAAAAATTACTAGGTTTTACTTTAATGCGCACTCCAAAACTCCTTTTTTTTAATTCCACTTGACTTATTAATGCTCTAAGCAAAAATGTGTGTCACTTCTCTTGTTTTTTTGGGTTGGCACGCCCAAAAAGTTTCAAAACAGCATATTGAAATGTTATCAAAAATTCAGCAATGGAGTGTAAAATTATAACACATTCTTTTAATCTTCTTTTAAATTAATTTCAAAAAATTTTCCACTTCATTAGTTACATTTTGGTACCATTTCATTGTGTCATTTTGAAACTTTGGGGCGTGCACGCCCAATCGGTAGGAGAGCACACACACATATTTGTAGATTTAATTTTTCGCAATTAATGATTCTTAAAATGCTCATCAAAGTAAAAGACTGCAAATAAAAAGCAAAAAATGTATTGTATATGTATGTATATATTCATAAATAAAGGCTCTCCCAAACCAATCCGAAACATTCGTTGCGGCGAAGAAACATTCGTTAGTCAAAATTAATTCATATGTTTCTCCGCACTCTCATATATCACCATGTAAATAAATTTTGACATGCGAATGTTTCTTCGCCGCAACGAATGTTCCGCATTGGTTTGGGAGAGCCTTTATTCACCCATATTTCTCTGATGAATGAATTTTTTTCAATAAGTTATTATTTTTTGACAACTCCTCTAAGAAAATTTCGCAGCTTGAATAGCTAATATCACTTTAATTATTTCGACAGAGAGTTGTGACTTCTCCTCCGTCCAAAATTTGTTCACAATTGAAAATATTCTTTCCGTCGACTGATTAGTCCCCCGCAAACAGAGGGTATAATCAACAAACTTTTTGGAGTTTTGGTAAGGAATATTGCAGTTTTTTTTAAATGTGAGAAAATTTCCACCCATCTTATATCAGCTGATATTTTTTTATCATTCCAGTTTTGTCTTGATAAATTATAAAATAAACGATCGAAAAATTTAATTTCGATTTTTATGGGACAGCGTGGGACATCTTCTAATTTTGTGGGACGTTTGTGGGACAGTTTGTGTAAATGTGGGACTGTCCCACGTAATGTGGGACGAATGGTCACTTTATTCTAAGGGCCAGTTTGTTCACAGCTTATCTTCTTTAATCCCTGATTATTGCTGTCGAAAAATCCAAAGTTTGAGTTTTTAATCAAGCAAATCGCTAATTAGCCAATTTCGGTAGATAAGCGTTACATAATTAAAACCTGTTTAAGGTACATCACAAAAAAAAATTAATTTTAAATAGCTAGACTAGGTAAAAAAAAGGTCCGACATGCTGGAACCGCCATAACTGAAATTGAACAATCTAATGATGCCCCATTCTAGTTCCGTTTGTGAGCTAATTAAGAACCCCAATTCCAATGAGACATAAACCAAAACATCTTGGACACACATTTTTATAATCAGGAGAATTTTTCTGATTTTTTGGTGTATCGTTCATGATTTTCGCCCAATTTGGTGGGCGTCTGGCAAGGGGAAAGCTGAAAGTAAAACGTCTTGCGCCGAAGTATTTGACATCACTATACACAATCCTCTATTGTTTATATATTAATTTAAGTGGTTATCACTCCGGAAATCGGAAAAATTACCGTTTTCGAACATTTGGTATAATGTTGCGTACATCTACAAATAATTGCATATGAATTTGGGTTATCACTCCTGCCGTCTCTTAGGCTAAGCGCGCACATGCGACTCATACCGAAATTAAATAGTTTAATCACTAGTTGATCGATGAACGCGCACATAAGCAACTTTTTTACCAACTTTTAAATTTTATAATGCCAAGAATGGAATTATTTTTTTACTAAATCGCCTTTTTAATATGATTTTTGAATAACATTGCAAATATTTTTACACACAATTGTAGCCTGACATTTTAATTTTAATTGAGTACTTTGTTTTTAAATTACCGACAAATATAACTCAAGTTTTAAGACTCATAAAGTGGCCAAATCGGCTTTTTTCAAAGTTTAATACAAAAGTGCAAAGGAAAATCAAATTGATGAGGTCTTTTAACATCATCTTAGTATGAAATTTGTTGTCCCTTCCCCAATACAGAATGTGTAAGAGTCCTTACAAATATCTATGGTAAAAGGGTGCTTTTTTGAGGGGAAGTGAAAAGTTTAGGACTAAACCACAACACTGGCAAAAAAAAAAATAATATCCTCATGAAACTTGGTATAAATGTTAAGAGTGTCGTGCGAATTAAGAATGAAAGGAGTCTATAAAAATATTTAGTATGGAAAGGTGTTTTTTTTTTAGGGTTAGAAAAAGCTGGTAGAATTTTACCTGTTCTACTAAAAATAAAGTCATCTTCACATTAGAAGGAATAAAACTTTTTTGATCTTGTCATATCAGCTCAATTTTACTTTACTTTCATATACTCACATATACCAAACTATAATTTCACTTTAAATTCCCACATCTAACCAATAACTAAATCAACCATGAACGATCAACCTATATGTTTAACGTTAGTTCATTTTGAGGAACGATTTTCAAAAAGATTCAATACTTAGTCAAATTTTAACGCATCCGTCTGTTTATTAGGATAAACTTTTTTCTTTACCTGTCTAGAACTATTTTGACAGCAAAATTCTTTGGTGCTAACAACTTTCGAGAAAAAATTGAAAACTTGTTAACTTCCTTAACCTTATCATAACTTCTAAAATAAGTCATTATAAATCGTTGGAAGTTTAATAATAGGAAGGAAGGAAGTTTTGTTAATAGAACCTTTCGTCTCCTATTTTGGGCCATATCTAGAATTTCACGACCATTTGCGAGAATGTACCTAATCGTATATATGGGGTTTAAAAATGACTATGAATAGGCCCCAATGAAAACAGCCCGTTTTCTTTAACAAATTGCTATATTTATTAAAATATTATATGATAGTCAAGGGTTCCAAGTACGTGTACAAAAATGAGTGCCAACTTAAGTGTCCTACTTTGACTACAGCAATGATGCAAACATTGCTTGTTACACTTAGTTAACATCTTGTTTCTTGTCAACACTATTTGACCGATTTAAAACAAGTTTTCGAATTTCTTCTTATAATACTATAGACTTATTCATAATTAGTAGAATTGGAAACGTTTTGACCTATTTCTTGAGTGCTTCAAAATTACTTAGTTTTTCACATTTGTTTTTAATTCATTGTTGGATAGCAACACAAATATAACATGCATGAATTTAAAACTAATGTTGCCTTGTAGAAAATTTTATAACAAACAAATTTATACTAAAAATGATTTATTGACCAATTTGGAATTAATAATTGTGATTGGAAGTGATTAAAATTAATCTTTCCGTCGGCTTTTTTTTGGTCACTGTAGTTTTTGCAATGAAACAATTAAGTTACATTAGCTTTCCCGACGTTTCGGCAGGGGTTGCTGCCTTCTTCAGGGGAACTTTATTTGGACAACAAGAAAAAATACATTGTTTGCATTATAATAACAATAATTGAAACAATACAAAATACATTCACTTTAATAAAACTGTTTTTAAATTTTAACTGACATTTAAAATTATTGTATCTAATAATTGTAATATTATTTACAAAAGTAAAGAAAAAACCACTTCAAACGAAGTTTAGTCTATGGAATTTAAACAAGGAGTAAAGAAACTGAAAGAATATTGTGTTATGATGAGACAAGAGAACAAAAGATGGCAGAGATGTTTTGGGTGTCTTGTTTTCTGTTCATGTTGTTGTTTAAACAGACAAGGTTGTAAATAATGATGAGTTGGTATACCGTAATCTGTCAACTCATTTAAAACTGCTTCCATTTTAATTCAATTATTACTTTTTAGGGCTGGCGCCCACATGCAACTTTCAGTCACGAAAATGTTTGGTTGCTAAAATGAATCATATGCATTTATATGAAAGTGCGTACATATGCACGTGTGCGCATTTTCATATAAATGCATTTCATTTTAGCAACTTAGTCTCTATATTATCGCAACAAATTTCTTTCTCTACTGAAATAAATTTATGAAAACAAGCACTTGTTAAAATAACATCTGGCAATAGTACTGGTGTTAGTTTAAAGAAGTGTAGATACAAAAAGCATACGGATCTTCAAAATTGATTCAAAATAAAAAAAAAATATCAATATTTTTTGCCCAATAGCTTTATAGATTTGTATCAAATTTTTTTTAATATTTTACCAATGGAAAACCTCATAGGAAAAGCATGTTTCTATTTGCTAATTATTAAAACTTATGAATGTTTTCAAAACATTCTAAGGTAAAGTGACCAGATCCGAAAGGCCAAAATGTGGGACAAAGTAAAAAAATTCACCCGAAAATAATACACACATATATTTTTTTTAAATGTGGGAGAATTTCAATTTTTATTAAAGTAGTAACTTTGAGATAACAAAAGTACCTGTTAATCTGTGATAACCTTTATGTCATTTCTCGTTTAATTGAATAGTTTTTTCTGTTTATTTCGTACCTATATTTGTTAATTTATTTTCAATTTTTGTGTCAGTGCCGTCGGGTTGATGCAATTATGGGAATTATTTAAGATATATAGTATGATTTAATACAAAACTGGAATAAATAAAATAAACCCCTGAAGAAGTAAGGAATACTTACGAAACGTTGGGTATAAGAATGGAATAAGTGTTTTTATTCGCATTCCAAAATCAAAAAGACCAAAAGAGCCTAATAAAACACAATCAAATAATTAACTAAACAAATTGGTCAAACACACACAACAACATAACATGACTTAACAAAAAAAAATTAGTTCAGTTAAAAAAAAATTACTAGGTTTTACTTTAATGCGCACTCCAAAACTCCTTTTTTTTAATTCCACTTGACTTATTAATGCTCTAAGCAAAAATGTGTGTCACTTCTCTTGTTTTTTTGGGTTGACACGCCCAAAAAGTTTCAAAACAGCATATTGAAATGTTATCAAAAATTCAGCAATGGAGTGTAAAATTATAACACATTCTTTTAATCTTCTTTTAAATTAATTTCAAAAAAATTTCCACTTCATTAGTTACATTTTGGTACCATTTCATTGTGTCATTTTGAAACTTTGGGACGTGCACGCCCAATCGGTAGGAGAGCACACACACATATTTGTAGATTTAATTTTTCGCAATTAATGATTCTTAAAATGCTCATCAAAGTAAAAGACTGCAAATAAAAATCAAAAAATATATTCTATTATGTATTGTATATGTATGTATATATTCATAAATTAAGGCTCTCCCAAACCAATCCGAAACATTCGTTGCGGCGAAGAAACATTCGTTAGTCAAAATTAATTCATATGTTTCTCCGCTACGTTGGTGTGGGCACTCTCATATATCACCATGTAAATAAATTTTGATATGCGAATGTTTCTTCGCCGCAACGAATGTTCCGCATTGGTTTGGGAGAGCCTTTATTCACCCATATTTCTCTGATGAATGAATTTTTGTTTCAATAAGTTATTATTTTTTGACAACTCCTCTAAGAAAATTTCGCAGCTTGAATAACTAATATCACTTTAATTATTTCGAGTTGTGACTTCTCCTCCGTCCAAAATTTGTTCACAATTGAAAATATTCTTTCCGTCGACTGATTAGTCCCCCGCAAACAGAGGGTATAATCAACAAACTTTTTGGAGTTTTGGTAAGGAATATTGCAGTTTTTTTTAAATGTGAGAAAATTTCCACCCATCTTATATCAGCTGATATTTTTTTATCATTCCAGTTTTGTCTTGATAAATTATAAAATAAACGATCGAAAAATTTAATTTCGATTTTTATGGGACAGCGTGGGACATCTTCTAATTTTGTGGGACGTTTGTGGGACAGTTTGTGTAAATGTGGGACTGTCCCACGTAATGTGGGACGAATGGTCACTTTATTCTAAGGGCCAGTTTGTTCACAGCTTATCTTCTTTAATCCCTGATTATTGCTGTCGAAAAATCCAAAGTTTGAGTTTTTAATCAAGCAAATCGCTAATTAGCCAATTTCGGTAGATAAGCGTTACATAATTAAAACCTGTTTAAGGTACATCACAAAAAAAAATTAATTTTAAATAGCTAGACTAGGTAAAAAAAAGGTCCGACATGCTGGAACCGCCATAACTGAAATTGAACAATCTAATGATGCCCCATTCTAGTTCCGTTTGTGAGCTAATTAAGAACCCCAATTCCAATGAGACATAAACCAAAACATCTTGGACACACATTTTTATAATCAGGAGAATTTTTCTGATTTTTTGGTGTATCGTTCATGATTTTCGCCCAATTTGGTGGGCGTCTGGCAAGGGGAAAGCTGAAAGTAAAACGTCTTGCACCGAAGTGTTTGACATCACTATACACAATCCTCTATTGTTTATATATTAATTTAAGTGGTTATCACTTCGGAAATCGGAAAAATTACCGTTTTCGAACATTTGGTATAATGTTGCGTACATCTACAAATAATTGCATATGAATTTGGGTTATCACTCCACATCAAAAATTTGCTGCCGTCTCTTAGGTTAAGCGCGCACATGCGACTCTTACCGAAATTAAATAGTTTAATCACTAGTTGATCGATGAACGCGCACATAAGCAACTTTTTTACCAACTTTTAAATTTTATAATGCCAAGAATGGAATTATTTTTTACTAAATCGCCTTTTTAATATAATTTTTGAATAACATTGCAAATATTTTAACACACAAATGTAGCCTGACATTTTAATTTTAATTGAGTACTTTGTTTTTACCGACAAATATAACTCAAGCTTTAAGACTCATATAAAGTGGCCAAATCGGCTTTTTTCAAAGTTTAATACAAAAACGCAAAGGAAAATCAAATTGATGAGGTCTTTTAACATCATCTTAATATGAAATTTGTTGTCCCTTCCCCAATACAGAATGTAGCCTGACATTTCATATTTATTTAAAGACATTAACATTAAAGATCTGATCAATATAGTCGAAGTTATAATTTTTTGAAAGAAGCTATCTCGGTTGAAAAATTATTTTTTTAAATTCGAATAACTGTGCTTCCTCATTGAAGCTCGTCTGCGGCAAATAATATCTACCGCACAACCAGAGCAACTCATTGGGGTATTCCTTTAGTTTGTATCAAACTAGAAAAATGACTTTAGCACAATCTAATTTGGCGCAAGGTCATCACGGTACTTTTTAATAATAAATCAAGGGACATCCAAACTAAGACGATACAACAACCGGAAAAAAGCTGTAGTCATTTTAAGTAAGTATGACTATATTTTCAGTACGATAGGTAAATATTGCCGACGACCCTTTAAAATAATGGTACGTTGATGAAACTTGGTATAAATATTCCATTGCTTATGGAAACGAAATATAATAAGAGTCCTTACAAATATCTATGGTAATATGGTGCTTTTTTGAGGGGAAGTGAAAAGTTTAGGACTAAACCACAACACTTGCAAAAAAAATACTATCCTCATGAAACTAGGTATAAATGTTAAGAGTGTCGTGTGAATCAAGAATGAAAAGAGTCTATAAAAATATTTAGTATGGAAAGGTGTTTTTTTGAGGGTTAGATAAAGCGGGTAGAATTTTACCTGTTCTACTAAAAATAAAGTCATCTTCACATTAGAAGGAATGTAACTTTTTTGATGTTGTCATATCAGCTCAATTTTACTTTACTTTCATATGCTCATATATACCAAACTAAAATTTCACTTAAAATTCCCACATCTAACCTTAAAAAACAGTAGATTTGAACCAATAATTAAATCAACCATGAACGATCAACCTATATGTTTAACGTTAGTTCATTTTGAGGAACGATTTTCAAAAAGATGCAATACTTAGTCAAATTTTAACGCATCTGTCTGTTTATTAGGCAGATAAACTTTTTTTTTTACCTGTCTAGAACTATTTTGACAGCAAAATTCTTTGGTGCTAACAACTTTCAAGAAAAAATTGAAAACTTGTTAACTTCCTTAACCTTATCATAACTTCTAAAATAAGTCATTATAAATCGTTGGAAGTTTAATAATAGGAAGGAAGGAAGTTTTGTTAATAGAACCTTTCGTCTCCTATTTTGAGCCATATCTAGAATTTCACGACCATTTGCGAGAATGTACCTAATCGTATATATAGGGTTTAAAAATGACTATGAATAGGCCCCAATGAAAACACCCCGTTTTTTTTTAACAAATTGCTATATTTATTAAAATACAAGTTTATTAATTTTTTCTACTACACATGATAAACTACAACAAAATCAAATCAACTTCAAAAAATGCAATTGAACCTAGATTTAATTTAGATATAGTATATGACTCTGAATACGCCACTGTAAGTCTATTCGAATTTTTTTCAATTTTAATTAGGTTCGCAATAAAAACCTTTATTTTGTAATGAAACAAAAACTACTAATTAAAAAAAACCCTATAGAACACACAAATAATGTCCGACAAGTTTTTTTTTTAATCTAATTGATTTCCTCGTGCTCCGTATTCATTTAAAAACGGTTATAAACAATTTTGTTTGCATTATCTATTCATAGATCCCGAAACATTCTGGATGATTTCCGTGAGGCTTACTACTGGCTTTCACAAAACACAGCTGACGATGCTCGCATTATGTCCTGGTGGGATTATGGTTATCAGATAGCGGGAATGGCAAATCGAACGACTCTGGTGGACAATAACACTTGGAATAATAGTCATATAGCACTGGTTGGCAAAGCAATGTCATCTACTGAAGAGAAATCCTACGAAATCATGACCTCGCTTGATGTAGACTACGTTTTGGTTATTTTTGGTGGTGTAATTGGATATTCTGGTGATGATATCAACAAGTTCTTGTGGATGGTTCGTATTGCTGAAGGTGAACACCCCAAGGACATCAGAGAAAGTGACTACTTTACCGATCGTGGAGAGTTCCGTATTGATGCCGAAGGTGCCCCAGCCCTACTTAATTGTCTTATGTACAAATTGAGCTACTACAGATTTGGAGAACTGAAATTAGACTATAGGTTTGCATAGAATTTACTTCCGGACTTGGAACGAGGCTTAATAATACTTTTATTACAGAGGCCCAGCAGGTTATGATAGAACTCGAAATGCTGTGATTGGAAACAAAGATTTTGATCTCACTTATCTAGAGGAAGCATATACGTCCGAACATTGGTTGGTCCGCATTTATCGGGTGAAGAAACCACATGAGTTCAATCGCCCGGCTATTAAGACCACAGACAGAGCTGTATCCTCTGGCAACTACGTTTCCCGAAAGGTATACACATTTGTTTCCCCATTTACTCGAAAAAAACTTATTAAAATTTTATATACAGAATTCCAAGAGGAGGAAAGGTTACATCAAGAACCGACCAGTCGTTGTTAAAGGCAAGCGAACACGAAAGTAGAGAGAATTTTTTTGTAATAAAAGAGTGAGAAACGGCAAACTATCACAAATCAAATTTTCAAAAGAAGATAGAAGAAGCTCCTTAAAAAAAAATTACTTCTAATTTAGTTACAAGCGCTATAACTGTATTTTGTTCCATCCTTTAAAAATTAATTTTCTACGTTAAACTTTTGCACGTTGAATAGATCGGGTAATATATCTCTTTAATTGAGACATAGATTAAACTAACGTAATATTTGCTCTTTTCATTGCAATCACAATGATCCCGATATAAACTATTCACGAAATAATAAAATTAATTCTATTAGTATTTTCATTGAATAGAAACAATATGCAATTGAATTTGGATAGTTAATAAGTTTTTTTTTTGTTTGTCATTTAATGTTCTTCGAGTATAATTCCGAAATATTTAAGGTAAATTTAAACTGGAAATACAAAAAATAATTAAAACACAAATTCTAACTTAAAATGTATTGTTTTTGTTAAATAGAAAAAAAAACAACGGAAACGTAATAAAGTGAATCCCTGCACTTTTTTAAAAACAAATTTCTACCAATTTTTTACCAGCAAAGTTTTTGTGTGGAAAAAGTTCGAAATTAAACAGAGCCGTGTCTTAATAAAATGTTCATTTACATCTACTGTCAAATGTGAGTTTGCGAAGAATGGTACGGAGCCTAGAATCAAACAAAACGCATGGTTTTGTTGAGAAGCATACGGTGTCTGTTTAAAGGGCACGTTTTTTTTTAAACAAAAGATGCCTACAATGTTTGTAAATATACAGGGTGTCCCAACGTCACAGACCAGAAGCATGGGCTCCTGAAGTGATTTTAAGTCGAAAATTTAAGAGGCCATTTTCTGGTTTTCGCTTCCTTTTCGACTTATAACTTTTTTTTATGATTTTCGGTCTTCTTTCTTTAATTTTGCCAACATACCACCAATTCTTGACTTCTTTTGTATTAACACAAGAGCACCTTGCAGTTTTTACAACTTTTTTGTATGCGGATAACGGTTTTTGAACTTAGAGTAAATCTGCCCTAGCGAGCTATCCGTCGGAGCGAAACATTCTCCGCAACGCATACTCCGTCGGAGATTCAAATTACATTCGAGGGGTCCGATTCGAAAAGGAAAATACAAAATGCCACGACGCATCGATTTGACATGCGACAGATATTTTCGTGCTATAGATATCTTGCACAAGTTTATGAGAGCTTGTATTGTTTGGTGCTTGTTTTTTCGTTTATTCTTGTCCTGGAAATGTAAATTCAAGCACCAAGTACAAAAAATTTCTTTCTTTAATCATATTTTTTATTTATTACATTTTTCTTACAATTCACTGAAAATCGGAAACAAATTCCGCGAACAATTTCTGTCGAAGGATTTCGGAACAATATTTTAAATTTTCATCCAAAAACGCATTACATCGCATGTCAACGCAAAACACCGGGCTGCATCGGAAAAATGTTCCGAACAGCTGTTCGGAAGAATACGCCGAAGCAAAAAGCCTCCGATTCGGAGGAAATCGGAGAATTTTCCGTTCCGACGGATACCTTGCTAGGGCCGAATATAATATGGAGTGCTCGTTTACATTCCAAGAACGTAACCATCATAGGGGACGCGGTAATTCAATTCTCAATGAGACGGTTCTTAAAACAACACCATCCCCTTCAAGCAAAATCACGGACCCAAATTTCTCGGTTCACTTGGGACTCCAAAAAAAATGAGTGTCTCACACACAATAACAAATTTTCTGTGTACGCATGTAAAAAGAACGAGAATCGAGAGTATTTTTTTCAAGCATCGAGAAATAGAGAGAATATAGGTGAAGTATACAATCATTTTGCCTTAATTTCCACCACTTTTTTTTTTAGTTCAGTTTTGTAGGTAGCGTGGCGAAGACGGTTGCTTTTTTATCTCTTTTTACTTGTTAACACTTTTAAACATTTCCAATCAGAAATGCAAGTTTCTGTTTATTAAATGTAAATTTATATTTGTGGAAATATGTCATGTTTATTAGTGCGAAATAGTCTTTAGAAAACCTTTTATGAATGATAAATAAAAAAAACTCTTGAAATGAAAAAATTCAGTTTGTTTTATTTTTGTAGGCAATGGAGAAACTGGACTAGATGGGAAGTTTTTTTTAATACTTTTGGGTTGGGTATGCCTCAATTCATTCATTTTTTTTGGAACCGTTTTAGATTCCATTTGATTTCGGTTCTCCGAGTATGGTGAATTGAAAAACTCTCTCTCTCACAATACATTCACATAATGGCTCCGTGGTGATTCTAATTTCCATACTAATTTGAGCCACAAAACGCAGTTTTTCGATCCGTATTTGGATCCGAATACGAAGTCATCCATACGTTGTTTGATACGTTTGCGGACCGAAAACGAGCTCGCTTGCTTGAAGGGTCATAGCTGTTAGCTGTCAAAATACCCTCTCTATATTTAAATCACGCCCCCTATCACAGGCTCAAGTACTACAATGCATTAGGGATAGGAACGAGCACTCCATATTATATATACTCAAAGAGATTGATATATAATAGGGGTATTATTCATGCAACGGCGTATTGCCCATATAAAACTGGTTATTTTATCTCGGTAGAAATGAACTGTCAAAATTTGTATGCGAAAAATATTCTGCAAAACAGATAATTTTATCTCACGAATTTGATGCGGAAGTGGCAGAAATAACCTTACGGAAAGTTATATTTTTCTGCAAAGCCGAAAATTATCTCGTTGCATGAATACCCTTAATAACTAAACTACACGGCTAAAGCCTTAATTACATAGACCTACTTTTGTATAAAAGTACAAAAGTGAGAAATTAAAATGTTCGCTAAAAAAACGTGCTTGCAAAAAAACATACGAAAATTGTTCTGATATGTAGACCACCATGCACGATTTTCCATTGTTTTTTTGCAACAAAAGTAGGCCTATGTAGTTGAGCCTTTACTCATTCCTTTTTGTATGAATAGAAAGTGAAGCATTGATTGATTAGCTAAACGTGTGGAAGAAAAAAGGGAGACAGAAGAAATATAAGGGAGATAGACATAACTTTGTATGAAATTTGGCCTCATCAAAATTGGCCGAGGTGCTTCAACTTTCGCCGCGAAGTTAGCCATATTTGTATTATATAAACATCTAGCAAAGCTACTCTATGTTCACACAATGTGACATGGACTTGGCGAAGCTTAAAACGTATAATACTGCTTTCATAAAATCTAGCTTAACTAAGTTCAACTAAACTGAAGTTCAGATTTAACTGCGAAACCGGATGAGTTAAACCAAAAGTTTAAACCCAGTTTAAGGTTCAGCGAATGGGGGGTTAAGACAAATAAAATGAACGACCGCGCTAACTTGCTCCTGTAGCTTAACGGGTTTAATTTTAAAATGACGGAGTAGCCGGGAAGAATACATTTTAGAAAGGCAAGATGTCAAAATGTATTGTCTCGCCAATGGAAAGCAATAATTTCCTTGCATCTACTGGGCAATATGGCGATTGACATTGCCAAAGCGGCTCCATTAGCATTATTCAAAGCAATGGCAATGAGTGAGGCACTTTATTGCCTCAAATATTGCCAGTGGAGATCCTGTGTAAATTGTATTATTAGTATAATTGGCCCATTGCCAATCATCAGCAACAAACATCAAAAAACTTTCATTGGTTCTAAATTAATGGCGGCCACTGTTTCTGGTGTCGGTGCTGGTTTAAATCTGTTTAACGCATAATGTTTTACATTCGATACTCGAAACTATCTCAGCTGTCATCATATGTGATATATCATTTTGTATTTATTCGTATTTTAAAATTTATTCGCGCCTGTTTTGAAATTCCTAATTTCAATTTAATTTCTAGTATTTTTTTTTTTTTTATTTTTAAGTAATAAACAATGTCAATTTTGCTTGCTGATATCGATGCAACCTGCGCCGCTCTAGGTTACAGCGACGGCAACAAATATCTGGCTGAACCCGATGCCATTCAAGGACTAAAGCATCTAATATGGATACTCCGCCGAGACTTGGACAATCACGAATATCGCCGCCATTTGGGAAGAGCCAAAGTCTTGCAAACCGATTTGGTTCCCATGCTACCAGATTATATCGAGGATGATGAATATGCTGATGTTCTTATTCGATTATTGGTGATTCTAACAAATCCAACACTTCTATTGTATAGGGACGGTGCACCTAAAGATAATCATGGAAGAAAAGTATTCATGGAGCTGATTGACATCCTGCAAGGTTATAAGTCTGCATTCACATCGAATAAAACTTGGGCTGTGTTGTCGTTAAAAACGCAAAAATCTTTAGAAATTGATTGGGCCTTACGCAGCGAAGAACAGGGACTTCTGATCGAACGAGTTCTCGTACTTATTCGTAATGTTTTACAAATTCCTGCCAACCCTGAAGCGGAGTGTCGGGCCGACAATGATGCAAGCTTACACGACCAAGTTATTTGGGCTCTGCATCAATCTGGAATACTTGACTTGGTACTCTATGTCGTCAGTTCGCCTGACGAGAATCAGTATCACCTCCATGGCTTAGAGATCCTCTGTTTACTTTTTCGCGAGCAAACAGCAGAGTCTCTAGCTGATGCCTCATTGCAACGTAGTGCAAGTGAAAAGCAACGCGATGAACAAGAGCTGATAGCTGCTCGTCGCCGTGAAAAACAGAGGCTAGTTGCACGACCGCCGGCCGGTCGTCATTCCCGCTTCGGTGGCACTTATGTCATTCAAAACTTTCGATCTGTTTCAGATAAGGACGCCATATGCCATCAATCTCTGGAGCGTGCCGTTGCCATTGATTTCGACCGTGAAAAAGAACGCCAAAAGAAATCTTTCCGTATAGTGAAGGAGGAGAGTGCGAGTGTTCGGCGAAGTGCATTCTCTGTGCGATTGTGTCTGCGAGAGTTTTGCATAGAGGTTCTGCGTTCGGCTTACAATAATCTCGTCAGACAAGTCAGACGTGTCCTCGAACGAAACTCTGGATCTACAAGTAATGATGACTCGTATTTGCTGTGGGCAGTGAAATTCTTCATGGAGTTCAATCGGCTGAGTGGACTGCAAATGCATTTGGTAAGTGAGTCATTGAGTGTGCAGTGCTTTCATTGGGTTCTCACTCGTATGCAACATGATATGGATATGATGACTACCGACAAAAAGCAGGCAAGACTCTGGGCGAAAAGATTACACGTGGCCTTGCAGACATTCCGGGAATTAATTTTTAGTTTGCTCGCTCTGCAAAGGTTAAAGGATGACAAAGCAAGAGCACTCTTCGATATGCTGCTAAACAACGTGTGCTATGTTCTGGAATATCGAGAGACAATATTACATCTTTTGATGAACTATAATGAGTCGCATAGTACAAAGGCATATCTGCGGGACGTCATTGAAACAGCAAATCTCTTCCTAAAAATGATGGAGAAATTTTGTAAGGAGTCTGTAGTTGTACAGGACAAGCGTCGCAAGAAAAAATCAGCTTCTAACAAACGAAATACCCAAAAGTCAGTTTCGGAAAGAAATTCTCAAGAAACTGAAGAAGAATTGGAAAATAAATGGGTGGAAATAGCTTCCCAAATAACTGATATCCTATCGAATGAACTTAACATTCCGGAAGAAGACCAACCAATTCCTTTTGATGGGGCAGCCGATAAAAATATTGATGACCAAAAAGATGATTGCATGGTAAGGATTCATAAATTCTTGAGGGAGGAGAAGCTGGAGCATGGCATCGCCTTGATGCGTTCGGCTAGAGAAGTTTGGCCAGAGAATGACTGCTTTGGAGCAATCACTGCAGCACCTGAGGACGAACTTCTTCTCTTGCGGGAGATCTTTCTCTACAACATTGGTTCAGATGAGCCCGCAACGTCCGAGGACAATGGAAACACCAATGAACCTGATGACGAAGAAGAGGATGATGAAGAGAATGAAGCTGGAGTTGTTGAAAAAACTTTTAAATTTGATGACTTTCAGAAAAGACTCTTAAATCCGAAAATCATTCGTGCCTGCAGCTTAGTACTTGCTGACTGGGAAAAAATACCAACAAAATCATTGAAGAGCATTGTAACAATATTTCATCGCATCGCATACGGATGCTCTTGTCCGGCTATGCTTTACCAGGCCTACCTTTTTAAGATCTTTCAACAAGTATTCGATGCCCCACGTGATCCCCACTGGGAGGAGCTTCGTCGGCTGGGTGTTTACGTTGTCCGTAAATTTGTCGAAACCGCACCAAAAAATCCAAAAATTTACGCTGAGCTATTCTTCTACAAGACCATTAGAGATGCTAATGAACTGGAAACTGGTTATTGTGATGTCTATGAATCTGGCACAAAAGGAACATGGACGGAAGAGCAAGAAAGCGAACTACGGTTTCTTTTTCAAGAAAATCAAAATAATCCCCAGACCGATCAGGATGTGATTGACTGGATTTTGGAAAATCTAATCGACAAAACCCGCACTCGACGCGGCGTTCTAAAAAAATTGAGAGAACTTGGTTTGCAATTTAAGGCTCCTACCAAAAAGTCCACAGCGGCAATGGCCAACAAGGATCTGTGGCAACTTCAAGAGGACGATGACCTGAAAGCGCTTTACGATGAGCATCGCCTCGATGATGATTGCCTGCAAAAAATTATAGATGCGTTTAGGGAACGGGAACGTACAAAGAATCAAATTATAAAACGAATGATACAACTGCATTTAATTGCGGATAAATCGGAAATACTTCCTGTCAAAGCAACAAAAAAGAAATCAAAGAAAGACAATGCCGACGACGGTGGCACACACAAATCCAAGTCATCTGACAAAAAAAAGAAAGCACACCTGAAGCAACAAAAACGAACAATTATTCGTACACCATTGGATGTCGGAACAATTCAATCTTTGATGAAAAACATTGACGAGAAGTTCTCTGATGCTCTAGAATGGTTGAAAGAATCGTTTGCAGACGCAGCTGAAGATTGTGAATCTCCATCAGAAGAAGATGATGGTGTTCCGTTACTTCCTCTATTAGAAGTACAAAAGGAAGCCATGGAAGATGGCGATTTCAAAAAATTACTTTTGGCCCTAGGTGCACAACCACCAATTGCAGAGATGGAAAATTTCTGGCGCATTCCGGTCTATTTAAATGCAAGCGATTTGAAATTGCGTGAACGAATTCTTGGAGGTGAAGAAATCGATGAAAACGAATTGAACATACTCGACGAGGAAGACGATAACCAACACGGACCTAGTGACGGAGATTCTTCTGGAGAAGAAAGCGAAGAGGATTACCTCGATACGTTTATGTCTAAACGCCGTGAGCAGATGAACAGTCTAATCTATAACAAGAGTGACGATGAGGATGAACAACGTGCTCCATTGACGCCTAGGAAAAATCAAACCAGCAAGTCTGTCAAAAAGTCCAATGAGGAAACCACAACGGAAATTATTGAAAAACCCTCTAAAAAGGCTAAAGGTGCTGTTAATCTGTTTGATATGGTGAAAAGCAATGAAAATGAAGAAATCGAGGATGAATCCGATTTTAATTCTGAAAACTATCGCAAACGTCTAGCTGAGCTTGGATCCAGTGATTCTGAGTCCGATAACGAGGTTAATAAAACCGTTATTGAAAACTCCACAAACCGTTCACGTGTTCGACATAATAGAATTGATTCAGATTCAGATGATGAAGATGGTGGAAGTAAAACTGAGAGCAATGTTGGAAAGAAACGTCTTCGTTCAAGTGACGACGAGGAGAGTGGTCAAATAACGGCAGCTACCTCAAATGGTCATGATGATGATGATGACGAGCTTTTTATTAAGAGAAAAGAGTTGCCATCTGGAAAGACAAAATTGGGTGAAGAGCCGAAACGTCGCCGTATTGCGGTAATCGAAGATGACGACGACGAAGACCCTGATTTTTAATGTTTTAAAAGTATTTATGCCACAGTTTGCATTTAATTTCTAGTAATCATTTAATAGGTTGAGTCTTAAGTTCTTTTCTTGTTTCGTTTTTTATATAATTATATCATATTCATACTTTATCATCATTTGTTTTCGTTTTTCCATCATTTTTGTATGTATTTTTATATTTTTTTTAATTAAAATAAAATAAAAAGCCTTTTTCTTGAACAATTTACCATTTTATTAAGTTTTAATATATTCCAATCGGCTTCGTCAAAGAATATTCCATCATTCTTAAAAGTCTTCATTCTTATATTAAATAATTATTTATTTTTTTTTTTAGATTTTCATGTTTTAATTAATAAGAGTAACGAAATAGACAACAAATAATAATACTTCCACTTTGTAGCCCCAAAATAAAAGTGCAGTGCACTTATTGTAATTTAATAAATAAAAAAATCTTTAACAAATACGTAGTTGGCAAACAGATACTAAATGGCAAGTCATAAAGTTGAGTAAATTCAATTCGCAATTGCGTGCAAACGACAGGTTTAGTGAATTAGTAATTTGTTTTTTAGAAATTTAGTCGAAGGTTTTATGGGTGAAAAATTTGGGATATGGATCTAACGAATCACTGACGGTTGAAGAAAAACTGATCACACCAACTAAGAATCAATGTCTAAATGCTACATTATCACTTCCCTCAACCATTAATAAATGCATCAAACCAGAATCACTTTGTATTTAACATTTACTATTACAAACTTAAAACAAAACAGAACCAAGAAAATTATTGATGCTCTTTTACTGATGCATCAGCATCGCCACCAAGCAGTGATATATAAATTATTTGACTTTTATGAATTTAATCAACAAGTTAACTTAAGGTTGCACAGTTGAAGGCCAATCGGCTCCGTTCTTCAATATCCGTTTTTTCCTATTGCAATTAAAATAAAGTGTATGCCCTTGAGAATTTTGAAAAATAAATAGCTTTAAAGTTTGCTCTCGAAAGATAGAATATTTGGTTCATGCTAAATTCACTTGTATCGAAATTGAGTCGAATAACAGAATAGAACTTTATATTTGGGGTAAATAGGCCGTTTCCAGATTTATTTTCTAGTTATTCTAATGAAGTTTTCATATTTCTCTAAGTTCATATCCATAGGTTTTATTTACTACTTATTTTTTTTTTTTTTTTTGTTTCTTAATTCTCTTTTTTAATCTGCTCAACTTTATGGCCCGCCTTGTACAAATACACTTTGAATGAAAGACGTGTCAATGATAATAAGGGATACAAATATATAACTTTTTTGCTGTTTCCTTTTGCTATAATTTTTCTAAAAATGTTTTTTTTTGTTTTAATGATATTTTTTGTTTTTGTTCGAAAGATTTCAAACAATCGAATGTTTTAAACCAAGCTACGCGTTAAGATATTTTTGTAAATTTTCACAAGACGGTGTATTAATGCTTTGGGCTTTTCTAAATAAGTCACGATCTCCAAATGCTCTAGCTTTGGCTAACATTCCGTCCCCTAAAATTAAAAAAAATGAGAACAAAAATAAATATTTAACTAAAATGTCACTCAGCCCTAGCGAGGTATCTGTTGAAACGGAAAATCCTCCGATTTCACACGAATTTAGTGTTTTTTAATTAGAGGTATTCTTCCGAACATGTGTTCGGAATTTTTTCCTGTTGACTTAAAGCAAACATGAGTTTTGCGTTGCAATCCTATGAAGTAGGTTTTCGAATGGTATTTTAATAATTTATCCTCCGACAGTTACAACCTGTTCTCGGAATTTAATTCCGATTTGCAGTGTTAAAAAAAAAACAATTAAAGAAAGTAGTTTTGTGTACTTGTTGCTTGAATTAACGTTTCCGTGGCAGGAATAAAAGAACAAAAAAGAAAAGCCCGATCAATGTGCCGTCGCATTTTGGTTTATTCTTTTCCAAAGTCTTTTTTTTTAAAGTCGAATGCCTCGAGTGTTTTTTGAACCTCCGACGGATTACCTATGCAATGCGGAGAGTTTGCGCTCCGACCGATACCTCGCTAGGACACATTGTTTCAGAATAGGATTAATTGATACTTACTGTAATTTCTTTCTCTGCTACAGGAATGCTTAAGATGATTGAGAAACTCTTCTTCGACTGATGCTTCTAATCGTCCAACAGAACCTTGGTACTCTGAATAGAAGTTGTCTTTTACATAATAAGCAATTTTTAAGGCATTTGTTTCTCGTTTCACTGAATATTTACTGTAAAAATATGTAAGGATAATAATCAAAAATATAATTTATAGTATATATTTAGAGTTTTTACTGAGATTGTTGAAGACTATAGATCGGATCCGATATGAAAAATGATGACATCATGCTGAGACCAATTAACAACAAAATAGGTAGAAGGTTGATTAGAGCCGATGAACTAGATTGGCTCTGTTGGTAATAAAAAAAAATGTTTATTTATTCTTCTACGATTTATTTCAACAGTTTTAATAAATTATGAGCCCCACTACCTTCACTTAAAGGGACATATACAAAAATTCAGTACACGCAATAACCTTTTCATAGTGTCACTTCTTTAAGAAATAAACAAATTTTGTTTTGCTTTGATTTTCAAACAAATTATTTGATTCTTGATTGTGCCAGCATCAGTTTTTGGTGGTTGAATTAAGGCATCTGGGTGATAATAGTTATCAGCGGCACTTGCATAGAGGAAACTGAACAGCTTTCAGTCCTCGGTATGTTTGACACAGACCACCTTTTGTGGAACGACCACATATTTGACATCGCCAAAAATGCTGCTATATAGGTTTTAAGGTTTTCTCCGTCGATGCAAGAAATGTATCTTCCCTTTTGATCTGGCTGTGATCAAAAGCCTGTATTCGTACAAAAATTGAATACAACTCCCATATTTGGGCAGGTACTCCAATAACCCACTACAGTCTTTCGGATAGAATACAAAAAAGATTTCTAAAAATGATAGGTGAAAGAAATATATCGGAAACATTTACATCTTTTGAGCACCGTCGCAATGCTTCATTTCTTTTGTTATTTTACCAATATTTCTACAAATAGTGCTCTAGTTGCATTCCTCCCCTTTAACAATTCAACCGTAATACTCGCGCTTCTAGGAGTGCCCATGAGTTTACCCTTGAGCCAACCTTCGGACGTACTATTAAGTACAGAGATTCTTTCTTTAGTCGCACTACACGAATGTGGAATGCTCTACCCAGCCCAATTTTCCCCTCCCATTGCGATTAACAGACATTTAAAACCAATGTGCAACGGTATCTTCTTTTAATTCCCCTCCAACCTACATAATCGCTCGTGCTGTGTATATCATTTTAAGGGTTGTCACAAGCCCTATAGGTCGCGCTAAAAAATTCCCCTAAGATGTGACAAAAAGATAGAGCGTGTAGTTTTTGTCGAGACAATACAACAAAACAGTGTAAGGGTAGGGGTTGATTGTGGTGACTCGCACTTAAAATAAGCGTATAATATTGACAAACTTAAGATGGTTCAAATAACAGCTAGCATTGGGCCCGTAGTGAATGTGCAATCTTGCACAACTGATGTCTTCCTTAAGCGTTTTATTCAACTATTACCACATAAATAAATAAATAAATCGGGTGGCACAACGGCTCATGAAGAACCAGGGCCTAGTGACTAACAACTCGCAACCATTCCTGTGTGCGCCTATCGACAGGAATGGAAGGGACCTACAATTGTATGCCGAATCCGAACGGCTAGACGAGAAGCACTTATTCGTGACAAGTGATACTCTTGGACGATTTGTCAATTCCTCGCAAGAGGCAGTAGCCCTGAAAAAAACTTTTTAGTTTTTTAGGTGGACGAGGCTGGGAAGCGAACCCAGACCTCCAGCGTGACAGTTGAACGCACTAACCATTACGCTACGGGCTACTATTACCACATAGTGTACATTAAATACCTAGTATCTTGTAGTATCTTGAGTTAAGGAATCGAACAATGTGGTTTCTCAAACCCCATGGGCACAGCATCATGACATGAAACTTTTAGTTCCAATTGAAATGTTTTCGATTCTTACCGATTCATGATGTCATCGTGACGAATTTTTTCAACACAACTTTCTTTACTTGTGGATCAAACATGAAGTGCGGTGTTGGTTCAGGAGTATTTCCCCAATGTCTAAATAAATCTAGGTCTTTTCGGCTACCCAACCATAATAGTGTTTTTAAAGCTCAATTACAGCCAATCAGGTGCAAGTTACATAAACACGATCCGATCCAGAAACACGGCTATTTTCTCAAACAGTTTGATTCGGCTACATCATCCTCTGGATTGGAACAGCAATGAAAGGATGGGCTTTTGAGTCTGAACATTAACCTCACTGCTATCTCGGTTTCGGGTCACAGTGGCTTTGAGGGTGATGATGAGGTAAGCATCAGCATTTCATAACTCACTCGCAGAAAGAGTCAATATCTTTCAATGAGATATGAAGGTCAATATATTCTCATTTTTTCTCACCGAATAAGTGGAACAGTTTAACCGACTGCATCATTTCTAGAATGATTTGGCTACCTATAATAAATCCCGATGTATTAATATAATCAGCCCTATCGTGAGTTTCACCCGGAAAATGTTTCGCCCGAAATTTTTTGTTCGCCCTGATTTGTAAAAGCTATTGCGAGTTTCACCCTCCATTTTACACCAAGTGTTCGCCACCAAAAATTAAATGGAAATCTTAATGTTAATGAGATGATATATTTTACACAAAAAAAAAATGATGTCAATAGTGCCAATAAAGGGAATTTTTAGAAACGGAGAACATTTTTCCCTCGAAACTCACAATAAGGGAAGATTGAAATGTAATTTTTTCTGGCAGTTTTTCTTTCACGCGAAACTCATAATAGGGCTGAATATGAAGACCCCCAGACGAGATATTGCCAGGATTGTTGCAACATGCACTGGACACTGGCCACAAGGAGAGCATGCGGGGAAGCTGAGCATCCCGTGCAATACTCATTTTCGTATTTTGGGGGAACCATTAGAAAAAGGAAACGCAATCTTTTAAAGCATTGGCCAGGATAAAAACACAATCTTTTGGTAAGGCATTTCTGAACAAACTTTCGGAAATGAAGATAAATTTTGATTTCAATCCTCGCCGAAATGGATCTAGGATTGACATTGTTTTTATTGAACCATCTTCTCCGTCGATCTCCTATAACTGCAAGAAAGAAAACTACTGGTTTTTGAAGACAGCTATTGGTGCACCAGGGCCGGTTCCAGCCAACGAGCTGCCCAGTTTGGCACAGTGTAGATAGTTTTCAGATGTTAACTGTTATCTTATTGAATATGTTTCCTCTTATATATGTCCCCCAATTTATTGTTCAAACTTATACCACAATAAATCCAAAGAAGATGTCTTGTCCTACGAGTAGGGTGGTACTTGGTCTGGTGACCATATGTCACACTAAGAGAGCAGGCGGATGTAATTGGAATTACTACATTCGAACGTGAGACTAAATGATGGTATGCGTCTTAGGCCAATCAGAAAATTACATAGCTTGGCATATTACAGCCGAAATCAATGCGTAGACGATAATTTAATGTGGGGTCTATCTCCAAATCCTTCTTTTCTTAAAAAAAAAAACTTTTATCCACAGTAGATGGGTCATTTTGTAAAATGAAAACGGACGGGTGCCATAGTTTTGACGATTTGTGTTTATCGTTATCCACATAATAGGAAACGATTGTTTTCGTTTTAAATTACCCCCCAGGAATTATGCTGACTCACATAATTTTCAATAAAACACGTACGCATACACTTGGAAATAGTTTAAACAAAATTATATATACTATATTGTAGTATCACAACTTACCTCTCTTTCACCCCTCTGCGTCTCAGCCCGTTGACGTCTTTGCCTATACATATTTTGTTGGGGAATTCCACCTCCGAAGAACATATTAAACAATTCTTCAGCTGTAACATCGCCTTGGAAGTTACGAGAGTATCCAAAATCGTTTGCATAATGTGTTCGACCCATTCCCGATGGCGTATTACCGCCACCACTATGTGGATTGAAGGGTTCATTGATGCCGTGCAAATCATAAGCTTTGCGTTTTTCGACATCAGTCAAAACAGCTGCTGCATTACCTACAGCTTTAAATGCTTCAACAGCTCCGGGAGCCTTGTTTTTGTCCGGATGCAATTGCAGGGCAAGTTTTTTGTAGGCTTTTTTGACTTCCGAATCGGTTGCTTCTTTGGTTACACCTAAAACTTGATAATAGTCTTTGCATCTGGATATAAGGGTGGGTTAAATGGTTATGTAGATTTTATTTTTTTTTTTTAATAGAAGCTTACTTTTTGATTTTTTTCACTGCTTCCAACTGGTCATTTGAATATTCTGGCTCCGAAGGTTTAGAATCAGAGAGCTTGCGCTTGCGAACACCTTCTGCTTGGGCGTCAGCAGATGAGTTCTTCCTAGTATTCGTTGGGAAGCTCTTCACTTTAGCAAGGAGATCTTTATGAAACGCAAAAAAAAAATCCTTTAATAAAATATGTTTAATTTAGCTTATAGCTTACTATTAAATTACCCTTTGCCCTTTGAGAGGGATACAGTTTTTCAGCTTTACTTAAAAACTTTTCAGCTTTTTCAATTTTTCCTTCGGTGAGTGCTGTTATTGCGATATCAATACAACGATTTGCTTCATCTTTATTTCCGTCCATTTTGGAGACTACAAGGGATAAGCTTCATATAATATACTGTTCATGCAATATTTTATTGATTAACGAAAATACCTCAAAATATCGTGATCGTGATGTGCGTGTTAATTAGGCTCTTACTTTTCGAAAACAAAGAAATACAGTGAACAAAATAGAAATTTCTTCAACGCGTTGCAACGTCTGCAGTTTTGCGACGAAGAAATACGAGAAATAAATTATGTTTAATACGTTTTATATTGATATCATGGATTTTCTTTGCAAAAAGTTTAACGAGAAGGAAAATTGAAAATTACATGAAAAAAATTTAATTTTTTTTGACATATATTTTTTTGACAGGTAATTTCCACACGTCAGAATGAACGCATTCAGCAGTTTGTCTATTAGGTCTGTTTGGAAACATGAAAATTCGCAGGGCCAGTATTTGTACAAAAACATGGTTCGGCTTCGGTTGAAGATTTTAATCCATTGATTTATTGTGCAACTGGTTCTTGGAAGCGCTAGTGTCTAGAAAAAAATAAATAATATCCCCAAAAATTATATGACGAAGTCATTAACGAAATTTTTCGTTGTGCTTTTTGTTTTGTAGTATGCTGTTTGATAATCGAAATTGATGGACAAACGACATTTGGACGCCTTTGAGTATATATAATATGGAGTGCTCGTTCCTATCCCTAATGCATTGTAGTACTTGAGCCTGTGATAGGGGGCGTGATTTAAATATAGAGAGGGTATTTTGACAGCTGCATCAGCTATGACGGTGTTGTTGTAAAAACCCTATCTACATTGAAAATTGAATAACTGCATAGATTACCGCGCCCCCTATGATGGCTACGTTTTTGGAATGTAAACGAGCACTCCATATTATATTATACTCATGTCGACTACAAAATCCACAATATTTTATTACCGGGTCGTTGACTCGATCCGCAACGAAATTTGTGTGGATTTAAAATGTCAAAGGAATGCAGATGAGCTGAGTATTTTATAACTTAAAATTTTCAAACTACGTTGCTGACATTCCTGCAATTTTTTTATATTAGAAAAACTAAACAAAATCGTCGGAACCCATCATCGGATTTTGTAATCTGTTGAATATTTTGAAAATAAAACTTAGAAAGTTTTTCGAATTGAAATAGCGAAAAAGGAAACAACTGAGTTTTGTTACTAGTATAATACTACGTTTTCATTAGAGCCGAAATGAGGTAATTCCGAAATTTGGCAAAAAAGTGTTTTCATTATTAAATTAGCTAATTTCGTTGACATCTCATTTCATTTTGAATTTGGAATGGCAGTTAGCCGTTTATTTTTGTTGTTTTCTTTTTCTGTTTCATGTTGTTGAGTATAGTGTATTGATATTGATGATGATGACGTTGGTGATGCAATTTTTAACGTCAGATCAAAGAGCATCGGACTGGATAACTTACATCCTGATTTCATTAAAATTCTTCTACCTAAAGGTTAGACCGCACATAACATCAGCGGAACTACACTTCACGACGTGGCAAAACATTATTTGTATGAAATTGTATGAGCTATATCGCACTAAGCGGCAACTGAACTTCATACAATTTCATACAAATTATTTTGAATCGCAGTTCCGCTGTCGTGCATTTCCGCCTAGTGCGGTCTAACCTTAAGATTATTCCATTCATTACTTTTATCTTTAACTCAATAATTCGCACAAGTCAATATCCTTATGAGTAGAAATGTGCAAACAAAAATTCCAATACCAAAGAACTCAGGGAAAAAAGTGGAGTATAGACCGGTTGATATATTACCTTATATATCTAAAGTGTTTGAAGTTATCACCAGCAACCAAATTAACAAGTTTATTGATAGTTTGAATCTTCTTAAGGTTAGACCGCACTATGCGGAACTGCACGGCCGGCAGCGGAACTGCGATTCAAAATAATTTGTATGAAATTCAGTTGCCGCTGACCCTGAGGCTACACGGGCAAGTACTGGCAAGCAAGTTGCTATTCAAACACATTTTTTTACTGATATATACAAACCTAAGCAACTTGCTCGTCAACTGGTATGGAATTTCTGAAGCCAGTAGAGAAGCAAGTTGAAAGGCAAGTGGACTCGTTCAGACTTGTATATAAAGCGATATCTGGATAGCTTTTCGTGAAATATTTGAATTGCATATTCTTTCTGCCACAACTTTTAATGAGAGGAGGGACCAAGAAATTTAAACATTTCCAAAACAGGCAGCAACTGTCAAATATGATTGAAAAATGGCTAAGATTATGATGTATTATACAAAATCTCTTTAAAATCCTAATATTTTGAGAGTTATTTTTTGCTTGGGAAAAATGAGAGTTTTGGCGATTTCGGGTGACATTTGGAACATTCTGTTACCGATTTGTCAAGGCATAGGCTGACAAATTAAATTGAAAGATTGCTACGGAAATGATGCATTGAAAAAACTTAAAGAAATCTGAATTTTTTAGTTTCTTAGCTATCTGTCAAGCTATGAATTTGCAAATTCCATTAAAGGATGCATGATAATGATGGAATAAAAATCATTCAAAAAATCCGATTT
Source organism: Melangyna quadrimaculata (assembly GCA_949320155.1). NCBI lineage: Eukaryota > Metazoa > Arthropoda > Insecta > Diptera > Syrphidae > Melangyna > Melangyna quadrimaculata. Next base: position 416,255,492 of record OX439483.1, read on the forward strand.
TTTAAAGAATTATTATAAAAAAAATCGAAATTTTGGTAATTAAATTTTTAAATTAAAAAACCGAAATTTATGATTCAGATGAACTACATACCCATGTGAGATTGCGACTTTGTGGTTTTATTTTCATTTTTGTCATTAAAGTACGATTTACCATATTTTAAGCAATTTTAACCAAAATGAAAGATCGAACCCTAGAAAGGCTAGCAGAACGTAGCCAATAAAAAACTTGAAAGCAACTTGCGTGGCAAGTTGCTTGCCGCCTAGACGCGGCAAAACATTATTTGTATGAAACTGTATGAGCTATATCGCACTAAGCGGCAACTGAACTTCATTAAATTTCATACAAATTATTTTGAATCGCAGTTCCGCTGCAGTGCAGTTCCGCCTAGTGCGGTCTAACCTTAAAGGTGAATATGCTCTGACGTAGTCGTGAAGTGTAGTTCCGCTGCAGTTGTGTGCGGTCTAACCTTTAGGAATTAGACAGTCAATTTATGTAGCCAACTTGCTTGCCAGTACTTGCCCGTGTAGCCTCAGGGTTAGTGCAATATAGCTCATACAATTTCATACAAATAATGTTTTGCCGCGTCGTGAAGTGTAGTTCCGCTGCTGTTATGTGCAGTCTAACCTTTAATACTACTTTTTCATTAGAGCCCAAATGAGGTAATTTCAAAATTTGGCAAAAAAGTGTTTTCATTATCAGAATTTGCTAATTTCATTTGAATTCTCATTTCATTTTGAATGGTAGTTAGCCGTTCATTTGTGTTGTTTTCTCTTTCTGTTTTATGTTGTTGAGTATATAGTGTATTGATATTTTCATGCAAAAGCTTTTAAGAGCTTTTGAAACTGATTGCCGCTGGAAGCATTCACCTAATTTCCAACCTTATTTCCTGCAAATGAGGTTGAAATTACCTCATTTCGAAATGTGATTTTGTATGGGAAATTAGGTAATTTCGGTTCTCATTTGGAAATTTGCAATGAAATTACCTCATTTGGCCCAGTGAAAATGGCATATAATCCTCTTCAATCTGGCTTCAGAAAAAACCATAGCTGTATAACTGCTCTCCTGAAGGTCACTGAAGAAATTCGATTGGCTGCGGAAGAAAATAAAATAACACTTTTAACTCTGCTTGATTTTTCAAAAGCATTTGATTCAGTTGAATCAACAATATTATGCAGAAAACTTTGCGAACAATTTCATTTCTCACTTGCTGCAGCTCAACTCATGTATTCTTATTTGGAACACCGCTCGCAGGCTGTCTGCAACAAAGGAGAAATATCATCCTTTCTAGACTTAAAGAGGGGTGTGCCACATGGTTCAATACTTGGACCTCTCCTTTTCTCGTTGTTTATAAACGATATTCCACTTGTCCTGAAGCATTGTTCATACCATATTTATGCCGATGATGTTCAACTATATACAAGCTTTCGCTTAGGTCTAGTTGAAGATGCAATTGTGAGAACAAATGAAGATTTAGCTTCCGTTCTTGAATGGTCAAATCAAAATCAATTACTTTTAAATCCAACTAAAACAAAGTGCATACTGATTAGCACCCAAAGACTTGAACTTGAAGATTTCCCAAACATAATTCTGAATGGCCAGGTGGTTGAGATGGTTTCTAATTTAAGAAACCTTGGAGTTATTTTTAATAATTCTCTGACTTGGAAGGACCATATCAATTTCACAGTTGCAAAAGTCTATGCTTCTCTGAGAAGTTTATCTATTTCAAGACACTTTCTACCAATTGATGTGAAAATGAAGTTGGTAAAATCTCTGATTCTTCCAGTTCTGACCTTTGGTTGTGAAATTTTTGCTGATTTGGACTCTGAATCACTTCGTAAATTAAATTTGGCTTTTAACTCCGTTACTAGATTTGCGTATGGTCTTCGAAAATACGATAATGTATCGAGCTATGTACGGCAAATTCTTGGTTGCAATCTTCGTTGCTTTTTTCTCTAAACTCTAAAAATAAAAACTCCCATGTACCTATTTTAAATGTTTAACTTGTCGCAGTCAATGCGAAGTTTAACCATTCGATCTTAAGTATTTAGCTGCGTTACTTCGCGTCGCCAGTTTTTCATTCACGCTGTCGAATTATGAATTCATCTCCCTTTGTCACTCAGGACTAAAATTGAACACAAACAGTTCTTATCGTTAATTTTTTCATTCTTGTCACTGGAATTATCTCACTAAATTTAAAATTTTAAAATTATTATTAAATATTCTCTTGTTAAATAACAATAAGTAAGTTATATTTTTAATTCATATTTTTATGTTATACTATCTACCTGTACTATTATAAGAATTTATTCTCAATGTACAGCGATTCTTGAAATAAATAAATTAAATAAATATTTTCATACAAAAGCTTTTAAGAGCTTTTGAAACTGATTCCCGCTGGATGCATTCACCTAATTTCCAACCTAATTTCGGGCAAATGAGGCTGAAATTACCTCATTTCGAAATGTGATTTTGTATGGGAAATGAGGTAATTTGGATCTCATTTGGAAATTTGCAACGAAATTACACCATTTGGCCCAGTCAAAACGGCATATAAAGGCTCTCCCAAACCAATGCGGAACATTCGTTGCGGCATGTCAAAATTTATTTACATGGTGCCCGATTACACGATTCGTTTTTTCGGTTGTTTCGTCTTTCGTCTTTTTGAAAGCTTGGGTGAGGGGAGTAGAAATGTAGAGGGAAGGAAGTAACGAAAGCAGGAATGAAAATTTCAAGACTTTTTCTGGTTGAACTTTGACGTTTCTGATTTGGCAACCACAATTCTCCTCGATGTTAGCAAAAAACGATTTGAACAAAAATTATTGAATTGAAAAATAGTTTTTCGTAATTGGATACACCTAATATGCGTTTGTATTTGCGAAATAAGTGATTAAAAAATATTTTTATTTATTACTACTGATTATTTTCTTACAAAACATCCCCCAATTCCATGAACTTCAAAATAACGAATGGAAGTACATACGTATTTTCGCGAACCATGTAATCATGAACGTTCTTGCCTGTCAAAAACACGAAAGACGAAATGAACCGTATAATCAGGCTCATGGTGATATATGAGAGTGACTACACCAAAGCGGTGGAGAAACATATGAATTAATTTTGACTGACGAATGTTTCTTCGCCACAACGAATGTTTCGCATTGGTTTGGGAGAGCCTTAAAACTTTTTATAAGTAACTCAAATTACAACATTTTACATAGTGCGTACTATAAGCTATACATTGGAATTATTTATATCGATTGCCCCTAAATCAAAAGGTATTTTTTTTTTCGATTTGTGTAAACTCTCAGATTTCACGTTCTATTCATCAAAAGAAAATCAACTTTTTGATTTCACCCTATACAAATGTTTCAAGACGAAACGTTTCAAACTTCGCTATGTACTTGTCTGACAGTGCAAAATTTTGATTTCTTCGGCTTTTGTGTCGAACGAAAATAAAAACAAAGAAAAACGATAAAAAAAACTACTGCATTTTCTGAATTTATTTGTTTATAACAATTATATTTAAATTTACTTAAAAATGCCTGACTATCTCGGTACAGATCAACGCCGTGTTAAAGGTGACGAAAAGGAGGAAAAAGAAATCAAGTCCCTAGACGAAGGGGACATTGAATTGCTAAAAACCTACGGCCAAAGTCAGTATCACAAACCAATCAAGACAATAGAAGAAGACATCCTCAAAGCCATCAAGCAAGTAAATGAACTGACTGGAATCAAGGAGAGCGACACAGGATTGGCTCCTCCGGCGTTGTGGGACTTGGCTGCCGACAAGCAAACTCTGCAGAACGAGCAACCCCTTCAAGTTGCCCGATGCACTAAGATCATCAACGCTGACTCAGATGACCCAAAGTACATCATCAATGTTAAGCAATTTGCCAAGTTTGTTGTGGATTTGGCCGACTCTGTGGCACCTACAGACATCGAAGAAGGAATGCGCGTGGGAGTCGACCGCAACAAGTACCAAATTCACATACCACTTCCACCCAAAATCGATCCGACTGTAACTATGATGCAGGTAGAGGATAAGCCAGACGTAACCTACAGTGATGTTGGTGGCTGCAAGGAACAAATAGAGAAACTACGAGAAGTCGTCGAAACCCCACTATTGCACCCTGAGAAGTTTGTCAACCTTGGAATTGAACCTCCAAAGGGAGTTCTTCTGTTCGGCCCTCCTGGAACGGGAAAAACACTTTGTGCTCGTGCTGTGGCCAATCGCACAGATGCTTGCTTTATTCGTGTCATTGGCTCAGAGTTGGTCCAGAAGTATGTCGGTGAGGGAGCTCGAATGGTGCGAGAACTCTTCGAGATGGCCAGATCAAAGAAAGCATGTTTGATATTTTTCGATGAAATAGATGCCATCGGAGGGGCTCGTTTTGATGACGGAGCTGGTGGGGATAATGAAGTCCAGAGAACCATGTTAGAACTCATCAATCAGCTAGATGGTTTCGATCCAAGAGGAAACATCAAGGTCCTAATGGCAACCAACAGACCCGATACACTTGACCCAGCACTCATGCGACCTGGTCGTCTTGATCGCAAAGTGGAATTCGGTCTGCCCGATTTAGAGGGTCGAACTCATATATTCCGGATTCATGCTCGATCGATGTCAGTGGAACGTGATATTCGTTTTGAATTGCTGGCCCGTTTGTGTCCCAATTCGACTGGAGCTGAAATTAGATCAGTCTGTACTGAAGCTGGCATGTTTGCCATTCGAGCTCGCCGAAAGGTTTGCACAGAGAAGGACTTTTTGGAGGCAGTTAACAAGGTCATTAAGAGCTATGCCAAGTTTAGTGCAACACCTAGGTATATGACTTACAATTAGATTCATTGAAAACAGCATTTTGATTTCATTATAAAAATAATAAGCTTTTGTAGTTAAAAAAAAGTAAATAAATTTATAAAAAATACCTATAAATATTTTCAATCTTACAATTATGTATTAGGATTTACTTTAACAACAGTCGCAAAGGAAAATTAAGATACATATTTCATTCGAATCAGAGGATCCGATTTGTATGAAATCAGAAAATTTTGCGTCAGCAGCTTTTGTCCGTGAACGTGAACCCTCTTCGTCACCTTTACTGCAAATCTGTAGATACGATGTACGTTTGTTCTTAAGTGCAAATAGTGATTCTGCAAAATAAAATGCCCTTACTGTGCTGATGATTCATAAAGTATCGCAATTGCATACCAGTGCATATAAAAATCTCTACTTAGGGAGTGTTATAAAATGGCAATTTTTTTCTTGAGCTAAGGCAAAGACGATCTTGTAATATCGGTTTGCATGTCTTTTTTCTAGCAATAGAGCTCTTGCCTTCGACCAGGTAGTTTACAAATTTCAAAAGCGTTTAAAGGAGTTTGGCATCAACCTTTTTTTTTAAATTAAGCGCGCACTAAAGGGGTTCTTACTACCCTTAAAATGTTTAAACACAGTGCGAGCGTTAGGAAAATCTCTTCTTCGTTGGAATAGAAATAAGCTTTGGGATGGCAAGTTTAATTTGATGGTTTTAAGTCTCAAATTCCTAAAATAAATGCCGATATGCCCCACGGCTCCGTTTTGTATCTGAATGTCTTCCTTGTATTCATAAATGATCTTCTGCTGAAACTTCTCATACACTAAACTGTTTTGCTGATGCAGTACACATAGCTTTTCATATTCATTTCTAGATTTACATCCATGTCTTTCGGATGTGGAACTTCAACGACAGTTAATTCTCGACAGCATTTTCCAATAGGGGATCTAAAACCATGTAGTTTAATGCTTCAAAAATATAATAATGTCTACTGTCGTTAAATCTTAACCTTACCCGAGCCGCTATCCATGAGCTGCACTTGCATTGGGGAAACCGAAAAGCTTTCAGTCTTCAATGTGTGTTACAAAAAACCTTCTGTGGAATAAACACATATTCGAGGTCGACAAAAATACTGCGAAGTGTTTGGGATTTTCTATCAATTTTCCTCCCTTCTGATCTGGCTGTAATCCATAAAGAATTTATCCGTCAGCAACTTTACTGCGATTTCTAGAGTTGGGCAGGTGCTCCAAGAACTCACTTGATTCTTTTAAATATTCTTCAAACACCGCCGCAACGTTTCTTGTCTTTCATTACCTTACCGTTATTTTTAGTGTTTCAGTGAAATAGCCACAATTTCGGACGTACTGTTTTGTACACTCATTCTTTTTTAAGCCGCACCACAAAAATGTGGAATGCTTCCCTCCCATTCCTGTTTCGATATTCAGAACTTCAAAACCAATGTTTTAAACACTTCCTTATTTTTCTAACGCTCGCACTGTGTCGATTAACCATAATAAAAGGCCAAGACTTACTTAACCTTGATCAATTTATAGGTTGTTTTTACGAGCAGGCAGATGTTTTTTCCAAAGCGAATGATAATGCATAAAGCAGGCCAGGGGAAATCCCAAGAGTGAATTATGACCCTGTTTCATTGCTTGGTGAAATATTGCACTGCACTCAAAGATTGACAAGTAATCTACGCCCCTCACTGCCTATGCAGGCAACTGCTTTTCTTGCATCCTGACTCAATTCAGTTGAGTAGGTATCATCTAACATGTACGAAAAATCAGCCCCAAGATTCCGTTAGTGTTACAAGGCCCACCATACTCTCTATTACTAGAGTACGACACATAAAAACGATTGACTTTTTGTATATCGGTTCAATACTTTGCCATTCAACCAAAAAAAAGAAGACCTAAGTATTTCTATTAAACTAAAAATTTTCCATTTCCGGTTATAAGTGAACACGTTTTTTTTTTTTTAACTTTTTATTACTACCACTATCAAGAGGTAAAAATATAAAACACCAGTAAACTGATACAGCTTAACGCTTCCTGCGCAAATGTAGACGATTCTTGCGCTTCCAGGCAGCGCGACGGGAACCTCCAATTGTCTGGGAGTACCTGTAGCCTTTTCCAATGCCACGGGAGCTCTTGCCAGCAGATGTAAGTCCACGCAATTCGCGATGCTTGTGCACGTGCTTGCAGATCCAGTTGATTTTTGGATCACGACGAACGGCATTGTGATGGGTGTCGATCAGGATGACTTCAAAGTATTTGTAAGAGGCATCCTGGGCGACCCAGTAGGAGTTGAGTACCCTCAAACCACCGAGTCTGCGACCAACACGTTCCTGCAAATAGAAACAAACATGTATTAAGTATTGCGCTAGAGAATTTCTTAAAAAATTTAAGAGAATCAAAAGTTCAGACATCTAAGGAAGGTTGATAGATGGTCAGCACGGTTTCCTAAGCTACCATAAGGTTTATCATCAGATAGACAAGGAATTAGGCTAATAATCAAAAGAAACTTACCTCAGCAATAGACTGCAAGCAACGGGAAGGCTTCAATTCGTTGACACCATGGCTCTTTGGCTTACCGTAGGTGCAACCCTTTGGCACTGGACGTTTACGACCTCCACGACGCACTCGGATCCTGTAGATGACGAATCCTTGTTTGTTCTTGTATCCCAGACGACGTGCCTTATCGGGACGAGTTGACCTCGGCGAGCGGTGCAATTTTGTCAATTGACGGTATTGCCACACGCGAATACGGAGCAAGTAGCGCATAACATCGCTCTGCTTCTTGCGGTAAAGTTCTTGCATATAACGATACGCACCCATTTTAGCGACTTTTCACGGCGATAGACCTAGTAACAAAATAGTTTTTGGAGGTTAATTGATATAATATCAATAACTGTCACATCATCGGTCTATCGTTTTACGGATATTGAACCGACAGCTTGTGGAAGTCATTTTCTTAAATTTTTTTTCTCTAGAAATAAATACATTAGTGTTGAAAAAAATCAAAAAATCTACTAGGGAAAACTAATTCAGAAATCACAAAAAAATGTAAAATCGGTTCCGTATCAGTTAGCCAAAATCGACATCGTAATTCTTTCCGATTGGTGCACGGCCGTGAAATAGATTATCATCACGTGGAACTCGATTTATACATTTTTCCTTTTTTTTTTGTAATAGGTGCACCTCCAGTTAAGAAGTTCACAATTTTCACTTAATTATTTATAATTACCTCTTGGGGAAATTCGCCTGCAAAGAAGAAACATTTTATTAGTATTGATTTGTACGAAGAAAATTAATTCAGTTTTCATAGAAAACTTGGTAAAAATATATAAAGATTACAGAAATAAATGCAAATTTTAAGAGAAGTTTTTAAAACGCACCTTCACTCCACAAAGTTAAAGTGAAAAAGAACGGATGTTGATGAAGTATCTCACAAGTCAACACGTTCCCCATATTCGAAAATATGGCGGCTGTTGCTGTGGCGGATTTTTAAGGCCATTCCACAAGGTATATTCGAAATTGGAATTCTAAGACCCTGTTTAGATTGGGAAGATTGAGAACAGACTGGTGAGTACCAACAAAAACTTCGAAAATGTCCCTACAAGTTGCACCGACACTTCAAAACAATATTCATGGTGGATTTACATGTATCTTCGTCTGCATAATGCAGAAAAGTAGCAGTAGCCGGACAGATGAATCCGAAAAATCCGAGCGAGTGAAAGAGAACCATCAAAAAGATGAACACGTTCGTCTTCATTTCTGCATTATGGCACTTTCCTATAATGCAGAAACGAAGTTCTTCTGCATTTTAATCTTTTCTCTCTATCTAACAAATATACATTTTGTATTTGGCATCCCTTTGTTTGCGCAGAAACCAAATGCAGATACATGTAAATCCACCATCATTTAAACAGTTTTCGCATTTAAGCCTTGTATGCAGCTCGAGCACCGCACATTATTCTCGAGCTAAATTTTGACAGATTGTTTTTTATTTAACTTTCTTTTAGTTTTTCAAGTACGCGGGAGAACGTGTCGAAACAAATTGTGTTTCTGCTGTGCGAAATATCGAGATAAACAATTCAGATTGGTGTCAATAGTTCATTTTGTGAATTGATGTGGTGTTCTGAGCGATTACAGAATTAGAATTCTATAAGTGAAGTGCTGGGACGGGTGGAGGAAAGAAGTGCTTGTAGGACAAGCTGTGAATTTATGTAACCAGTGAAAAAATATAGTTTAAGAAAACATACTAGTGCAATAGTGACAAAAAAATAAATAAATAATCATAAAAATAAGATTTGAATTTTAAAAATAATTTATTTGGTCTGATTTGTTTTTTTTTTCAGTAAACAGCTGATGTCTGTGACATTCTCCACAAACGCTTTTGTGTCAAAATTTTGCTAGGGATTTAGCCGATGTTTGGAGAGAATAGTGCTAGCTAAAATTTAGCGCCATCAGCGTACTAGGCTTTAAACAAAAGTTGTTCGGGTAACAAAGAACACCGAAATTTCTATCCTGATTTGTATTTGCACGTTCTTAATTCGTTCTTAGGCGCCGGTTATAGCTTTCATTGAAAACCATCATTGAAAACTTTGTCTTTCAATTTTGATGCACTTAAAGAAATAAAACTGATGGCGTTTTGGTACCAAAACGAAGGTTGTTAGTTATATATTTTTTTTAGTCAAAAAAATGTTTAGTGTGCTTTAACACTTTCTAATAAAATCACTTTTAGATTTTGGAATGCGAATAAAAACACTTATTCCATTCTTATACCCAACGTTTCGTAAGTATTCCTTACTTCTTCAGGGGTTTATTTTATTTATTCCAGTTTTGTATTAAATCATACTATATATCTTAAATAATTCCCATAATTGCATCAACCCGACGGCACTGACACAAAAATTGAAAATAAATTAACAAATATAGGTACGAAATAAACAGAAAAAACTATTCAATTAAACGAGAAATGACATAAAGGTTATCACCTTATTTCGTACCTATATTTGTTAATTTATTTTCAATTTTTGTGTCAGTGCCGTCGGGTTGATGCAATTATGGGAATTATTTAAGATATATAGTATGATTTAATACAAAACTGGAATAAATAAAATAAACCCCTGAAGAAGTAAGGAATACTTACGAAACGTTGGGTATAAGAATGGAATAAGTGTTTTTATTCGCATTCCAAAATCAAAAAGACCAAAAGAGCCTAATAAAACACAATCAAATAATTAACTAAAAAAATTGGTCAAACACACACAACAAAATCACTTTTAGTTTTTCAATGATAGAATCGTTTTCAATGAACAGCTGATATTTTGTTCCCAAAAGTGGAACACATTCGTTCCAATGAAATGCGTTCCTTTCTCTTCCTGTTCTCGTCTGTCAGTTTTTCGTTCAATGATCGAATTTAACCTAAAAGTTCTTTTTTGTATGGGGAATGGAATTTTCAATGAAAGAAAATTTCATGATAGCTATAACCGACTTGTCAGAAAATATTCCACTGTTTCACTGATTTGTGTTTCAATGATTGATTTCAATGAAAGCTATAACTGGCGCCTTAGTTCGGTGTTCAGTTTTATGATTTACATTTTCGTTGTTCCGCGTACAAACAAACAATGAACAACGTAAACCGACGATAACACCGAAAGTCTAAGGCCAGCTTGAGACCCTGTTTAGATTGTGACTGCTCACTACGTAGTATGAGCATTCACTGCGTGTCTACATTCTCGTAGTTTTCACTCATGTGAATCACTAAACTCTCTAGAAGATATGGGATATATGAACTAATTGGAACAAAGTGCAACATTTTGGAAATAAAACATGACTGCTCACTACAATCATTATGTTTTCTTCTTAACTGCCGCCTTCGTTTTTCACCTACAACTAAGCAGTCAGAATCTAAACAGGGTCTCATAAGGTGGCCATACACGACCGAACCAACGAGCCGAACGGCCCGGAGCCGAACGAAAATTGCCCGTGAGTCAGGGATGACAATGCTGAGCTAAGAAAATGAAGCAAATTGGCAAAAAAAAACGAAGTAGATTTCAAAAATTTGTAGTAGATAATGAAAAATCAAAATGTATATAGAAAAAAGCGTTTTTTTAACAATTTTATACGAGACGCAAAAACTTAATCAGCCCTTTACTTTTCTAAAACTTTAAATTTTCCTTAAATAAATCCTAGCTTCTATAAAAATTTTGACACATGAACAAGATTTCCTTAACTCTCTTATACATTTCGTGTGAGGAAAAAAATGTAAACGATTTGTTTAGCAGTCCCCCTGCTCCATTTTCATTTCAATATCTTTAAATAATTTCAAATTTTGTACTAAAAAGTACTAAATGATAAATTCTGTCAGTCGGATGTCATAATTGTTTTTTTTTTCTTAAAATCAAATATAAATAAATCAGCTTCTGTATTTCATTTCATTTTTATAATCATGTCGGGGATTATTATTCGAATAATAATAAATAATAGACACCGTAGTGAACAAAGGTATTAACTCTTTTAAATCAGCCGCCGAGTTATGTTAATAAAGAATCATTATACTACATACCTTATTGTTTTTTCTTAGGAATAATCTAAGGATTTTACGGCGTTCCCTTCGAGATGGACAAAATCCATTCGAAGTTACGACTGATGAGCACTTTATTGAACTGAACCTATAGGTTTCCGAAGCACTTATGCATGGAATTAATTGACGAATTAATGCCATTCTTGAACACCATCCAAAGAAGAAGTGCCCTTCCATGTCACGTGAAAGTGTTAAGTTCTCTGCGATTTTATGCAACGGGTAGTTTTCAACGTGCTGTTGGGCTAGATTCACTATCATCATTGTCTCAGACGTCGGTGAGTCGCTGTGTTACAGAGATATCCACTGCTTTGAATAGGATAGTGCACAGATATGTGAAATTTCCTGGGACAGAAGAATTTCCTAGCAAAAATTTTTCCCGGTATAATAGGATTAATTGATGGGACTCACATCAAAGTATCAGCTCCTCGAAGGGAAATAGATCATGTTTTCTATTGCCGAAAAGGTAGACATTCAATGAAGGTTCAAATCGTTTGTGATTCTGATTTTTGTATTTTGAGTGCTAACGGTCAATACGGAGGGACGGCCCATGATGCTTACGTTTTTGGCGACGATCCAGAGTAAAGTCAACCCTACAAGATTTATATAATGAAGGAGAACGAAATTTTTGGCTAATAGGGGATAGTGTTACCCATTGCAGCCGTGGCTTATGACACCAATTCTCACAGCGCATTCTGAAGCAGAAAACAGATATAACGTAAGTCACAAGAAGACAAGGACTATTGTGGAGCGATGCATCGGTGTACTCAAAAGCAGATTTCGATGCCTAGCTAAAGAAAGGGTATTATTTTATTGCCCAGCTAAAACAGGAATCATAATCAATGCTTGTATAGTGCTACACAATGGCCCTTAGTAATAAACGAATTTTGAGTTGAATTTATCCTAAATTCGAGTTTATTCCATACAAAAAAATCGAATCTAAGCTAAATTCGACACGAAATTCGTTTATTACTGAGTGCCGATGTATTGATCAAAGCTAGAATACCATTTTTGGAGGATGTAGATTTAGAAAACGATTTTGAAATGGATTTAAATGACGTTGATGATCAACACTCCAATTCAAACCCAATCCTACAAGAAGGAAGGCGCACCCAAAGCAGAATTGTTGGCCAAGCATTTGCTCTTTGAAAATAAAAAAATTGTTTGAAAATATGAAAATTGTAAATAAATAATACGCAACTACATTTTTTTTTTTTTTTTTATTTCAATTGGTCAAACGGTCCAGTAATTTGTCTAATGTGTGTTTAAGTTCTTTTCGGGTTTTATTATTTTCTTCTAAGAGATCCACTTTTTGCTCTATTATAAGTAACTTTTCTTGGTTTTGTATTCTTTTTTCTTTTAATTTTTTTTTTACTCTATTTCCATATACACTTTAAGGGCATCATCAGTTGAGCCGGAAAGCGTCCTGCGCTTTTTTGGGCGTCTAGTTGAGGAAGTAGCTGGAAGTCCTTCCTCAACCGTGTGCTGTGTATTTTGGTGCCCTTGGCTTGTTGATGGTTGTGCGAGTTGAGTTGCGTCTTAAACGTTGTTTATGTTTATCGTGCATTGAAACTTATGTCTTAAACCAACGAAAAGTAGCTTTCCGAATGCTCAAAAAGACAAAAGTCAAGTGAAATGAATAATCTTTCTCTCCACGAGCTCAATTTATTCAATAGGGGTATGCAAACGCTTAAAACCGAGATAAAGCTTACAAACAATAGAATTTTATACAAAAGTTTATATAAAAAAAATGGCTTATAAGCTTTCTATGGGTTTTATGCGTTTGCATGACTACCCATAATACATATAATTATAAATGTCAATAGAGTGTTTTAAAAAGGTTCTTTAAAATGACTTTTACAAATTCGAGCTTCTATGTTATAGATTGACATATTGGCCGCGTTCGGGTACGTCGCCAATGTTATCTAGATTTGTTCGTGTTGTTGTAATGCCTAAGAAAAACCCAGCTGACGAACCAAACAGCTGATATCAAAAATAAATCTAAGGCTATCCCAACAATTTTCGGATCTGTTTGGATCATCTCATCTGTTCATTTTCTTTTGTGCGGTGTCGTTTCGTTTGTTTTGGTTACGTATTTGGTTTTGGTTGTTCCAAAACATATCAGATACTAACGTATCTCATATACCATCCCAATTAACAATTTTACATAGAAGCTATTTATAATCGTTTATTCCCAACTAACAATTTTACTCCTATACTCCTCCATAGGAGCTTTTTGTAATCGTTTATCGCACGCAAATAATCTCTCTATAATGCTCCATAGAGTTAAAAAGGAGAACTACTCCATAGAGTTAAAAAGGAGAACTTTTTAACTCCTATTGCACCTTTATGGAGTGAATTCTGTTGCTTCGAAGAACATTTTTATAGTAGTTCGAAAGAAGTGCTAAAGGAGTAAGTTATAGAGTATAGAGAAAAATAAAAAAACAATCATGTGGCTGAACCTAGGGATCGAACTCGGGATCCCTTACACTACTTGTCTAGCTCGCTAACCACTCGGCCGATGTGATTTATGAAATACTTAAGCATTAAAAACGATACACTTTTAGCTTGAAGGAATAAATAAATTATAATTTATTAAAAATCAAAGAGTTTATATTAACTAACTATTCTATTGAAAGCGTTCTGGAATCCGAATGTGAAATTAAACAAGTGTCTGGTATTTTTCTACCCATATTTGTACATATAATTGTGTATGTAAATAATTAAGTTTGTTTATATTATTAGAAATGATTATTATTAAAATTGTAATATGGTGGAGAAGTCCTTTATGATAAAACTATAGGAACATTCCATTCAATAATGAAAACCTATTAGTGTTATACCAATGAAATGTATTCAATTCCACTCAATAAAACCCCGATAGAAGAATTATATGGTCTGATATATACGGTAATCTTTCTGTTAATATGTCGAATATAATTCATAGTGGTAAAGGAAGAGATTAGGGGAACCCCCGAAAACACTTACCGTATTTGCTTTTCTATGCATTAAAGAAACCAAGGATTGCATAAATATTTCCTTGGACGGCTATTGGATGATTAAAGAAAAATCAGGCTATTGCTTCTGTGACGCTGATGTAATTGCTAATAGAAAATCTAATGGAACAGTGTTATCACCTTTGGCTCCTATAACGATTTGGCTTCTCATCAGAAGGATTACTGGGGCACTAAAACAACTAATGACACTTAAATGTCTGAAATCGGAAGCAATTTTGTTAGTTGGGTTGCACTCATTTAATCTCTCTTTAGTACTCCATAGAGTTAAAAAGGAGACATTTTTAACTCCTATAGCACCTTAATGAAGAAATTTCAGTTGCTATGAAGAACATTCAAACAGAGTTCTAAAGAAGTACTAAAGGAGTAAAGTATAGAGTGTGAAGAAAAATAAAAAAAAATCATGTAGGTAAGCCCAGCGATCGAACTCTGGATACCTCGCACTACTTGTCGAGCTCGCTAACCGCTCGGCCAATCTCTTATATGAAATAATTAGCATTAAATCCGATTGACTTTCTCCTTCAAAGAATTTTATAACTAATAATTTATCTAAAAGAAAATCAATTGAAAACGTTTTCGCCTGCCGCACGTGAATTAATATAAGAGCCTAATGTTTTCATTGCACATAATTATTTATGCAAATAATAAAGATGCCCACATTTTTGCAAAACTAAAAAAGCGTGCGCTCATTCGCATTATAACAAATTTATTATTACAATCACATTAAACGTTTTACTTGAATTGCAAATGGTGGCAAAATAGAGTCATGGCGTTTGCAATATAAGACTTTCCATATCTGCTTATATAAACATTATAGCGACCCGAGCAAAATACTAACTTTAAGGATTGCATTAATATTTCTTTGGATAACTATTGGATATGATTAAAGAAACATCAGTTAATCGCATTGTGACGCTCATGTAATTGGTAATTGAAAGTCTAATGGATCAGTTTTATCACCTTTGACTCCTATACCGATTTGACTTCCAGTCAGATGGATTTATGGGTCACTAAAGAAACGAAGTACACTTTAATGTCTGAAATGGGAAGCAATTTTGTTAGTTGGGATATTTGCCTACCACCCTAATGCGGCCAATACCTAAGGAAAAGCCAGCTGACGACCCAAACAGCTAATGTCAAAAAGAAATCTAAAGCTATCCAAAAAATGTTCGGATTTGTTTGGATTCGGGTTCTCCCAAAACCAACGCGGGCCATTTGCTATGCAGGGCGAATCATTGACAATCATAAAAAAAGACAAATAAAGAATGCTAAAAAAAACAAAAACCGCTGTCGGCGAATGTTCCGCGCCGCTTTTGCGTTGGTTTGGGAGAGACTTTATACTAACAGCTGACATCTCATCTATTCATTTTCTTGGTGTTTGTTTGGTTTGGTTACGTACACGGTTTTGGTCGTTCGAAAACGTATCAGATGCTAAAGTATCTCAGATACCATATATGTAGTATCTGCCTACCACCCGAACGTGGCCATTCTTTTATGATTCTTTAGTAAAACCTAAAGCTGGCCATACACGACCGAGCCGAATAGCTCGGAGCCATTTGGCTCCGGTCCATTTGGCCACAGTGCAAATTTGGGTGCAACACACGGCCGAGCCGAATAAATTTTGGCAGTTTGGTTCTTGTCCAAACAAAAAACGTCAACGGTCCGTTCAATGCAAAAAGCACAAGTCGACTGAACTGAACTTCTTATGATAGTTGTCCAATCAGAAACCAAGAAAATTCTAAAAATCTGAATTTTGTGTTTTGTGTTGAACATGACAAAACTTGACAAAAAAAGAGAATGACACAGTTAGATGTTTTGAGATAGAGTGAGAAAGTGGCATTTTATTACGTAGTGACGGTGGAGCGATTGGAAAGTTGGAAACAAACAAAACTGCTCGGCTTGCTGATTCCCCACACACGATAGAGCCGAACATTGGTTTGGAGGTTCGTGTTCGTGGACTTTAGACTGGCTGAAAATCCAAATTGTTCGGCCGAACCAACCGAAACCATCTGAGTTTTTCCCACTGATGGGCAATTTTAATTCGGCTCCGGGCCGTTTGGCTCGTTGGTTCGGGCGTGTATGGCCAGCTTAACAAGCCGTATTAAAGTATTCAATAAAGCTTATTGAAAATGGTTACAGATAACTTTTAAAGGTAGCAACTTATATAAAAAGTTTATGCAGCCTTTTTAAAGTGACATCTTCAATTATCTTCTGTTATAACAATTTTAGAAACTTTTAGAAGCTATTAAAGTGACACCCAACTAACAATTTAACTTGTTTAAGTGTCTATACAAGCTATTTTCTAGTTTGTATAGTAACTAATAAACCCCTTATGCAAATCAGTTTGGCGCACATTGTACAAGCTATACCATTTCCTTTAAGACCTTTGGCCAGAAGTCAGTGAGTATAGTGTATTGATATTTTCATGCAAAAGCTTTTAAGAGTTTTTAAGCTGATTCCCGCTGGATGCATTCACCTAATTTATAACCTAATTTCGTGCAAATGAGGTTGAAATTACCTCATTTCGAAATGTGATTTTGTATGGGAAATTAGGTAATTTCGGATCTCATTTGGAAATTTGCAACGAAATTACGTCATTTGGCCAAGTGAAAACGCCTACGTTCTGTAAAGGCTCTCCCAAACCAATGCGAAACATTCGTTGCGGTGAAGAAACATTCGTCAGTCAAAATGAATTCATGTGTTTCTCCGCCGCGTTGGTATGAGCACTCTCATATATCAACATGTAAATAAATTTTGACATGCGAATGTTCCTTCGCCGCAACGAATGTTCCGCATTGGTTTTGGAGAGCCTTAACTTGGTCGAGAACTTCTCGCATCGAGAAAAAGTGGAACAAGAAATCCCAACGTTTCTCGATCTGGAAAAATTATCTGTTTCTGTATCTCGATGTGAGAAACAAACATTTTGAACTCGCATTCCACTGGAGTATTGGAAACTAAAAGTCAAAAATTAAAAATCAAAAAAAGGGTTGCATAGACTTGCTTTTATTTTCTATCTAATAGTCAATAAAATAGCCGGCTAATATTACAAAATTTTGGCTGAACCTTGAATTTTTTGTATGACTAGATATTTTTAATTTTATGTGAAGGGGAGTTTTGTGCGAGTATATAATTGAGTTTTCAAGACCGAAAGCCCTCCGCATTGGCAATGCCAAAAATCTATCCACGGCTTAGAAGAAGAAATAGAGGAACTGCCCTTGTTGGAAAAAAGTGAAGCAGTTTTTAAAATGGTGTGAGATCCCACAAACACAAATGCAAATACGGAGTGCTCTTTGACGGCAACTCACACGGCGCCATCAAAATATTCATTTTTGTTATTTTCCGAAGTTGTTTTAGTGGTATGGTCTTAGAAAAAGAAAGAGTACGTGCGTGAAGCAATTTTTGTCAAACTGAAATATCAAATCGCTAGTGTGACTTTAAAGAAGAACAGTAAAAAGGTGTTACAAATTAAGACGCTAATATATAAAAAAAAAAACTAAAAACTTTGAAAAAAAAAAAAAAAACTTTTCAAGTGAATAAATTAGACATTGTGGTTATCCATCAATAAACAAAAAAAAAAACATTAAGTCCGTTGTTAAATCGTGTGAAAACCACGAAAAAATGCAGTAAGATCATTTCCTCTCAAGCGAGTTTTATTATATTTTTCTCAAAGCAAGTTCTGTTAAATGTTTGTATTTATGTAGAGTAAAGCCTTAACTACATAGACCTTCTTTTGTACAAAAGTACAAAAGTGAGAAATTAAAATGCTCGCTAAAGAAACGTGCTTGTAAAAAACTAAACGAAAATTGTTCTGAAACATAAATGAAACCACCATACACAATTTTCCTGTGTTTTTTTGAAAGCAGGAGTCTTCAGAATAGATATTTATTTCTCACTTTTGTACAAAAGTAGGCCTATGTAGTTAAGCCTTTAACACGTAGGCCTATTTTTGTACAAAAGTGAGAAATAAATATCTATTCTGAAGACTCCTGCTTGCAGAAAAACACAGGAAAATTTTGTATGGTGGTTTCATTTATGTGTCAGAACAATTTTCGTTTAGTTTTTTACAAGTATGTTTCTTTAGCGAGCATTTTAATTTCTCACTTTTGTACTTTTGTACAAAAGTAGGTCTATGTGTTAAAGGCTTAACTACATAGGCCTACTTTTGTACAAAAGTACAAAAGTGAGAAATAAATATCTATTCTGAAGACTCCTGCTTGCAAAAAAACACAGGAAAATTGTGCATGGTGGTTTCATTTATGTGTCAGAACAATTTTCGTTTTAGTTTTTTACAAGCATGTTTCTTTAGCGAGCATTTTAATTTCTCACTTTTGTACAAAAGTAGGTCTATGTGTTAAGGCTTAAGCCTCAACTACATAGACCTACTTTTGTACAAAAGTACAAAAGTGAGAAATTAAAATGGTCGCTACAAAAACATGCTTGCAAAAAAACATATGAAAATTGTTCTGACACATAAATTAAACCACCATG
This sequence comes from Melangyna quadrimaculata, assembly GCA_949320155.1. NCBI lineage: Eukaryota > Metazoa > Arthropoda > Insecta > Diptera > Syrphidae > Melangyna > Melangyna quadrimaculata. The sequence continues at coordinate 416,274,397 of OX439483.1, forward strand.
AACAATTTTCAATTGTTGTTTTGCAAGCAGGTGTCCTCAGAAAAGATATTTATTTCTCACTTTTGTACTTTTGTACAAAAGTAGGCCTATGTAGTTAAGCCTTTAATTAACTATCGAACAACATATTAGGGGTATTCACGATCTGGTGCAACGAGCCTAGTAAAAGTGCGAAATTTTATTTTTTTTTGAGTGGATCGTGAACGCACTTTTCTTATCTTCTTGCAACACTAAAGCAAATGTCAAAATTAGTTTGACATTTGTTATTTGTTTTTGTTTCGAACATATCTGAAAATTTCAATTTGATTTAATTTAAATTTTGTTCATAAAAAGATGCCAAAAAAAACGGAAAAAGAAAATATTACTAAATCTTAATTATTGTCCGAATTTTAAATGGAAAATAATAGTAAAAGATGATGACGACGTCACATCAATACAATCAAGATAGCAAATTGGATGTATCCAATGAACATACCTTTGTTTCTGTTTAACGTAATCAAGAATGAGTGAGCTGTCAAAAACACAATTTACAAATTTTACAATGTTGTTTTTTTCTGTTGCAATAGGTTTCGGGTATTGCTAAAGTGCGAAACTGTTGTAAGATTGCACCTTGTATATTTTGTTGTTGTAGTGTTGTAATATTTTACACTTTTGCACTTTTACAATGATACTTGGCCAGTTGCATCGGATCGTGAATACCCCTATTATTTATAATGGACTAAACTTTCAACATGAATCATGAATAAACAAACATGAACTGATAGACACCTTACTGAAAAGACAAATTAACATTGAAACGTGAACTAATAAGTTGACGAAACAGCAAAAATAATTTTCTCATATAAAGGGCGCTTAACAGATAGTTGCGCCTTTCAAACTCCAATATAATTTCATGCGCCCCTGTTTACTAGAATTTCAGTTTGACATTTCTGGTTTTTGAATTGCAACAAAAAAATTATGTGCACATTTTCAACTAAATAATAATATTCTTGGCTTAATTTAAAGTGTAACCCATTCTAAATATGTTGTTTAATAGTTCATCAATCTAAATACAAAATTTTAACAGTACTTTTTTTGAGAAAAATATAATAAAACTCACTTGTGAAAGGAAATGCTTTTATCCACCTTGTTTTGTTGATTTCCACACCCCTGAACAATGCACTTCATGTTTTTTTTTTAATTTATAAGAAAATCACCACAATGTCTAATTAATGCACTTTAAATTATTTGTTTTTTCAAAGTAATTGTTAAGCCGTAACTACATAGACCTACTTTTGTACAAAATTGCAAAAGTGAGAAATTAAAATGCTCGCTAAAGAAACGCGCATGCACAAAAACATACGAAAATTGTTCTGACATGTAAATTAGACCACCATGCACGATTTTCCATTGTTTTTTTGCAAGCAGGTGCCTTCAGAATAGATATTTATTTCTCACTTTTGTACTTTTGTACAAAAGTAGGCCTATGTAGTTAAGGCTTTATAATTATTTGGGTTTGAACTAGTATCAATTTTTTTCCTTTGTTTTTTTCTAATCACACGCTAACGATTTGACACTTCTGGTTCTCAAAAATTGCTTCACTCACGTACACAATCCTCTATTTCTTCTTCTAAGATCCACGGTATAGTATACTACTTTAGCTTCTTATCGGCTGTGGAGCTACTGCCGATGTTGTTTTTGTAATGCATGTAAAATCGTACTGTACTATGGATGGTGTTTGCAATAAAACACGCTTATTGAAGAGCATACAAACGACCAATACCCAGCGAAAAATGACATTTTCAGCGAATATTGACAATAAACATTGATCGTCTGTAGGGCCCTTAAAGGCGTTCCATACTAGCCCACTGCCCTTCAAGCAATCTCACGGACCCAAATTTCTCGGTTCACTTGGGACTCCAAAAAAAATGAGTGTCTCACACACAATAACAAATTTTCTGTGTACGCATGTAAAAAGAACGAGAATCGATATTTTTTTTTTTCAAGCATCGAGAAATAGAGAGAGTATAGGCCACAGATAAGCAATACCTAGATAGGAATCTTTCGTTCGTATCACCCCCCAAAACCCATTTGTTTACATTGTTGTTTTTGTAATTTCATTTCGTGTCGATGAATAGATGTGAACTGCAACAACAATTTAACGCGGTGAATTTGATTTGTTTGACAGATCATTTTTTTTTTTTCATAAATGTGCTGTGCGAAGATTTTTATTCCGGTATTTGTGATTTTCATTAAAAAATAAATTAACAAAAAAATAATTGTTTCACCAAGCACAATGCCCGCATGGCAAGCGGAACTTGAACGAGTCCTTGAATTTCAATGAAAAATCTTTTGGTGCTTTCATGTTTCTTTCTTCTAGTTCGCCAAAAAGCTACTTGGGCAGACGATGCGCGATGAGAACTTTTTGTAGAACTCTGTCGCCTCCGAAGGGGCCCTGTTTGAGCAGAGTATAGCAAAGGGCAAAAGACCTAATTATGTTTATGAAATTTAAAAACATAATTTCAATTTTTTTCAGCTCTACAGCACAATAATTATAAAAAAAAATCTCGCCAGCCAATAATAAGGTTCGAGAAATCAACAAAAATTAAATTCACCATGGCAAATTTGACAGCTACTATATTCTTAGTTTTAGGGTACAGACACACTTAATATATGAAATTATTTTAATTTATACGTAAGGGGTTGGATTGCATCATGGTCAAATTCCGACGTAAATTTTTAGAAATTAATTTAAGGTCCCCCAAACCGATGCGTGGACAACATTTTTGTCAGTCATCGGGTTCATATGGAAAATCGCACCGCTTTCATTGTGGGTACCTACTCTCAATTATTTTCATGTAACTTAATTTTAAAAAGTGAATGTTTTGTTGTCGTGAATGTTTTGCCCCAATTTAAGGCTCACCGAAACCAATGCGAAACATTCGTTGCGGCGAAGAAACATTCGTCAGTCAAAATTAATTCATATGTTTCTCCGCCGCGTTGGTGTGGGCACTCTCATTTATCACCATGTAAATAAATTTTGACTGACGAATGTTTCTTCGCCGCAACGAATGTTTCACATTGGTTTGGAGGAGCCTTTGAAGTTGATTTGAAAGATCCTTTACACAATTTAAATTGTGTTGCAACAAAAATGGTCTCCTAAGCCGATGCGAAACATTTGGAATACCAACAAAACCTTCATCTGCCAGAATTAATTTGTATGGGGATAAAAGAAAGCACCCACAATGGTGTGAATCTCATCTGTTCTTAATTGCAAAAACTGCAATAAAGTCAATTCTGATTGAGGAAAAAACACAATAGGCGTGTTTTATCACAAAAGCCATCCATAGTACAGCACGATTTTACAGGCATTACAAATACAACATCGCTAGTAGCTCTACAGCCAATAAGAAGTTATACTACGTTTTCTGTCAAAACAATTTTTGTATGATTTCTTGCAAGAAGGTTTCTTTAGCGCACATTTTAAATTCTCACTTTTGTACTTTTTTGCAAAAGAAGGTAGGTATATGTAGTTAAACCTTAAGGTTAGACCGCACTAGGCGGAACTGCACTGCAGCGGAACTGCGATTCAAAATAATTTGTATGAAATTGTATGAAGTTCAGTTGCCGCTTAGTGCGATATAGCTCATACAATTTCATACAAATAATGTTTTGCCGCGTCGTGAAGTGTAGTTCCGCTGCGGTTGTGTGCGGTCTAACCTTTAATGTAACTTTCATTTCAACAAAAAAATCAAATCTGTAATAGAAAAAATTGACTTGTTTAGAAAAAAGATCAAAAATCAAATATTTCATATAGAAAATTTACACCGGCTACACGATTTTTTTTGCGACTTCCTTACAACAAAAAAAATTAATCTGCAATCGTCGAAAGGAAATCGGCAAACAAGAACCTAGTACATTTAAACAAACCCTTGGATTCTTAAATTATCCGCCATTTTGTTCACGAACCGAGGTGAAACTCGGATTTTTTGTCACGTACACTAGTGCAAAAATCCGATTTTCACCACCGTCGTCTGCACGTACACTAGTGCAAAAATCCGATGTTCACCACGGCCATTTGACGTTTGAGCTTGTAGGCAAACCGAATTGACAGCCGTAGATTCCCATTTAGGTATTGCTTATCTGTGGTATAGGCGAAGTATACAATCATTTTGCCTTAATTTCCACCACTTTTTTTTTTTTAGTTCAGTTTTGTAGGTAGCGTGGCGAAGACGGTTGCTTTTTTATCTCTTTTTTCTTGTTAACACTTTTAAACATTTCCAATCAGAAATGCAAGTTTCTATTTATTAAATGTAAATTTATATTTGTGGAAATATGTCATGTTTATTAGTGCGAAATAGTCTTTAGAAAACCTTTTATGAATGATAAATAAAAAAAACTCTTGAAATGAAAAAATTCAGTTTGTTTTATTTTTGTAGGCACTGGAGAAACTGGACTAGGTGGGAAGTTTTTTAATACTTTTGGGTTGGGTATGCCTCAATTCATTCATTTTTTTGGAACCGTCTTAGATTCCATTTGGTTTCGGTTCTCCGAGTATGGTGAATTGAAAAACTCTCTCTCTCACAATACATTCACATAATGGCTCCGTGGTGATTCTAATTTCCATACTAATTTGAGCCACAAAACGCAGTTTTGCGATCCGTATTTGGATCCGAATACGAAGTCGTCCATACGTTGTTTGATACGTTTGCGGACCGAAAACGAGCTCGCTTGCTTGAAGGGTGTGTATTAATACATGTCAAAAAAGTGGGAAACAAATCATGTAGAATAGTGTTGAAACAAAATATGAAAGCCCAGCCTACACAAACCGACATTCTATCCCACACGATTTGACATGTTTTAATAGATGAATAATTTTAGGATTGGTTCTAATTCTGTCCCACATTTTATCACACTTTTTTAGGTTAAGGTAATGTATTAATACAAGCAAGTGTGAAAGCAAAATATGAAAAGTCATTTCTTTCCCACAAATTTGGCAGGCGCATGGAATTCTTTCCCACTATCAATTTGACAAGAGTATTAAAACACAGTGGGCTAGTGTGGAAGGACTATTAGGACCATTAAAATACAAAGACCCGGTCTACATTGAACGATTTTTCCAGTGCCGATCTTTTGTTCGTGGGTGAAGGGAGTGAAAAGTGAGGGGTAGGGATGAAATCGTTTGTGCCACAAAACTCGAACGATTTCTCCAGTCTGTTTATGTTCTCTCTCGTCTTCTTTCCATTTTTTTGTGTGTGTTCGGTGTCAGTGTACCGTTCGTTTGATGGTGTGAGTGCATCTCAATGAAACATGAAGTGCACAGCAATACAAAAATGAAGAAGACAAGGAAAAAATCTTATGGAAAAAATCGTTCTGTGTGTACATTTCACACGATTTCTGGAAAAATCTTCGTTGAAAAATCGGGCTATGTAGATCGGGACAAACCAATTCTCAGCCGACATGTGCATATACCTTAGTCCTGGTCTACAATGAACGATTTTTCCAGTGCCGATCTTTTGTTCGTTGGTGAAGGGAGTGAAAAGTGAGGGGTAGGGATCAAATCGTTTGTACCACAATACTCGAACGATTTTTCCAGTCTGTTTATATTCTCTTTCACCCTCTTTTCAGCTTTTGGTGTGTGTTCCTTGTCAGTGTGCCGTAGGGTTGATGGTGTGAGTGAATATCAATGCAAAATGAAGAGCACAGAAATAAAAAAATGAAGGAAAAAATCTCATGGACAAAATCGTTCTGTGTGTACATTTCATACGATTTCTGGAAAAATTTTCGTGGAAATATCGGGCAATGTATATCGGGACTTACAAAACTTCGCTCAGTCTTCGAAAGCCAACTTCCAACGAGTCTCGTGTCCCATTACCAATTGTCCAAATCCAATGCTTGTGACATTTCGAAATCAGATAAATGACAGCTGGTGCTTTTTTGCCTACACTTGAATTTGCCATAGTAAATATTTTCTTAAAACGCTGTTTTTTTAGAATAAACTTAAGCAAAAAGAACAAAATTTACAGAAAAAAGTTAAATTTCTAAAAGTAAACAATGGGAACTGATGTAATCAAATCGTACGATTCACTCCAACAAGAATTAGATCGTGCTAAGAACACTCTTGTGACTCTAAACGACAATATTCGGCGCATCATAGGCCGCGACCCAAAAGAAACCAATTTAAGGTTAGTGGTTTTATTTATTATTAGAACAAAAAAATTTAATTTAACAAACCAATTTACATTATCTATCAATTAATTTTGATAAAATATTAGGGGTGATAGAAAACGCCACATAAACGACAGTCGTCGCAAAGATATTTCCAATGATAGACCGAAAAACCGTGACGGTAGTGGGGGTGGAGGTGGCGGCGGAAGTCCTCCGCCCGCTAAACGACGCATTCAAGATTCAAAATCAGTGTTCAGTCGTTTGTCTGGTCCCTCGCCAATTATGTCATCACGCAACGACGACCAGCCAGTTAAACCACGTATATTCTCCAGAGTAATACGAGAACTGCCATCGCGAGAAGAAATTGTGACTGCACAAGGACCCGACGCTGAATCTCGTGCTCGGAATCGAAGAATGTTCGGCTCATTACTAGGGACCTTACACAAATTTTGCCAAGAAGAGTCTCGCCTCAAAAAGAAGGAAGAACAAAAGGCTATGGTGGAGAAAAAAGTCGAAGAACAAGAGATTAAGGAACGCGCTAATCTAAAAAAAGAACGTGAATCCCTCTTCATGGATCGCAAACGCAAACAGTTAGAGATTCGCAAAATAGAACTTAAGATGCATTGTCTCAAAGATTTTAAGGCTTGGGAGAAATCGAAGAAGGATCTCGTCCATTTCATTCGGACCAAATCAAAACCTCACATTTATTTCCGGCCGAAGGTTCTCAACAAAAAAACTGAGAAACTGTTGGCAGAGAATCGGGCTGCAATCGAAAGGGAAATTGAAAAAAAACGTGCGGCATTCGATGAAGAGATCCTAGAAATTGAAAATCGTTTCCAGTTGCGTGAAGACTACCAAGACTACGAGCCGCATAGCAACGGTGGTTCAAGGCATTCAAGCAAGCACGATCGTCAGAAAGCCAATAATAACGGCGATGATGATGATGACGATGAGGAGGATGAGGACGATGACGACGATGATATAGAAGAAACAAAAGAACATAAAATTCAAGAAATAGACAGTGACCATGAGGAGCAGCGAGAGGTTAGTTGTGTCATCAGCAGTAACAATCATCACGAGGAGATGCCGTCTATCCAGATAAAAATTCAGAACGGTAGGTTGTCAAAAAAAACTCATACCCAAATACCAAAATACTGTTCATTTATTATTTTATAACAGATTTGTTCAGACAATTTTTTTTAGTTGATTATTATGATTTTTAAAAATGACCAGTAACATTTGACGGTTGTGCCATTTGTGCTTTTTGCACAGAGAAGAGCTCTTTTATATGTTTATTTTTTTTTTACATTTTGAAAGTGCATTTCGATGGTCTTAGAGCAGCGGTATCGCTCTCATGTTGATTAAACAAATAAAAGCCCTAATCATAACAGCATAACATTAAATTTGTATCCATTTTAATCGAAATATATATATATATATATATTTTTTTATTTTGTATGCGATTATTATATTTCGAATGCAATGTTGTGAGTTTCTCAATAAAAGTAGAAGTAAAGTCGGATATACCACTTAAGAAATGCGTACACCCGACTATAGTTAAAAACAAGTAATAACTACGAGTTTCAGAATATGAGTGATTGTTTTCTGATTTAAAATAATTTTTTTAAAGTATTGATTTTCAGTAAAAAGTTGATTTTAGACTTTTTAACGTTTGTGGGTAGTCTGTTCCACAGTCCACAGGCCGTGAACGATGGAGTTGCAAAAATCCATGTCCAAACAGTGACATATCCATTATGGATTGGATTGTAGATTGGATTATGGACATCGTTCATGGCCAGTGGAGGCGGCATCTTATATAGAAGATGGTTTTGTGTTTGTGCTCTCTTATTAAGGGTAACCGAAAGTCCGCAGCATTTCTAAGTTATTTAGATTTTTTTTTGATTAGATTGATTTGATTCCACAACACAATATTATAATATTACATAAAGTTGAAATAAAATTCTTTCAAGATGGCTATTGCCGTCTGCCAGATTGACAATTTTTTCCTTTTACATCAAAAAAGCTCTTGTAAAGTTCTTCGCGAGATCTTAGAGCAATTGCAGAAATGGAACAACTTGGAAACATTCATCTCATTTAACTTAGTTAATTTTTATTTTTTATTTATTATTTATTAACATGAACTTAAAAGTAACCTGCTAATTTCAATATTTTGGCTTTTTCTACAGGGTTTATCTTTGTTTTCTTTGATCAAACAATTATTATTTTTAATAAACACTCCTATAGGCACATCAGACCATTGTGTCATATCTGCGAATTTCTCGTGCCACCAAATCACAGTTAAAGAAAAAATTCCAAAGAGAACCGTTTGGCAATACGAGAAAGCCAACTGGGACGTTCTCAATAATTTCTTCAAGTACTTTATCTGTTCACTATGCTCGATAGTGACGTAGACGCCAGTGCAGATATGATCACAAATCTAATTCTTTGTGGAATGAGAAATTTTATCCCGAAAAGGGTGAAATCTATCAAACCCAAAGAAAACTCATGGTTTGATTCGAGCTGTAAAGAGGTTATTAGGGTTAGAGAAATAAGCTTCCGATGATATAAAGCCAACCCCACTGGAGAAAAACGGAAAAAGTTTCAACAAGCTAGAAAGACCTGTAACGTTCATATTCGAAGAACTAAATTTTTACATGATCAAAAATTACGGCAAAAAATACTGCAATGTCCCAAAAGTAGTAATCATTTTTGGACATTTGTAAAAAACATACGAAATACCACTTTGTCCTCGGTCCCAACGCTCATCTTCAACGATACTCCTTTTGTCAGCTCGCAAGATAAAGCCAATTTGCTTGTTAATTCGACGCTGCCAGAAAGTGTTATGACACCTCCAGTACTTGAGAGCGTAAATGATTTTATGGAACAAATCCTCTTTCGCATTCGTGCAGTTGCTAGAGTACTAAACGATCTCGACGTACACAAATCCGCTGGCCCGGATAGTATCTCTCCCATTGTTCTGAAGAGGTGTTCTTCAACGCTGGCAAAAGCACTGCGTAAGCTTTTCCATCTGTCATACTCTACTGGTCTCTTTCCGAGCATTTGCCCAGCCTGTCCCTAAAAAAGGCGTATCTTCTTCACCCTCCAAATATCGATCAATTGCACTTACGTCCCTTCTTTCTAATGTCATGGAAACGCTGATTAATTTCCAGCTCAAGAAATATCTCGAGGAACGAAAGCTTCTTAATGACCGGCAGTACGGCTTATGTAGCAATAGGTCCACTGATGATCTGATGGTACATCTCACCGAACAGTGGAACAAATCTTTACATCGTTTTAGAGAAAGTAAGATTATTGCAAAAGCGTTTGATATAGTTTGGCACCTTATTGGCTCTCTTATCGAAAATACGTGCATTTGGTTTCGATGAATCTCTTCTTCGTCGGATTAGAAATTACCTTTCGGACCGTTCAATACAATTTGTATTGGAGGGTTTCAAGTCTGAAATCCACAAAATAAATGCTGGTGTACCACAGGGCTCCGTTTTGTCTCCGACTCTCTTCCTTATTTTTATAAATGATCTTTTGTCTGTAACTTCTAATCCATTAAACTGTTTCGCGACGATAGTACCCTCAGCTTCTCTTATTCGTTTACAGATTCTCATCCATGTCCTTCGGATGTGGAACTTGAACGGCAGCGTATGATAAGCTCATTAAATTCTGATCTCGACAGCATTGTCCAATGGGGAATCAAAAACCGCGTATAATTTAATGCTTCTAAAACTCAATGCTGCCTCCTGTCATTAAAGCGAAACTCACCCCCGATGCCCGTATTCATAGGCGGCACTTGCATCGAGGAAACCGAACAGCTCTCGGTATGGGTGTCACAGACCACCTTTTGTGGAATGACCACATATTTGATTGGCCAAAAATGCTGCTAAGTGTTCAGGTTTTCTCCGTAGATGCAAGAAGTTTTTTTCCCCTTCTGATTTGGCTGTGATCTACAAAGCCTTTATTCGTCCAAAACTTGAGTACAATTCTCATGTTTGGGCAGGTGCCCAAACATGTACATAGATTCTTTCTCCAGTCTCACCACACGAATGTGGAATGCTTTACCCGTCCCAATTTTCCCCTCTAATTTCGATATGCAAACATTCAAAACCAATTTGCATCGGTATCTCCTTTTAAATCCTCTCCTACTTACCTAATCGCTCGTTCTTTGTTAATAACAATTTAAGGGTATTCGTAACCCCTTTTGTGCGCGCAGAATATAAAAAAAAAAATTACTAATTCGATATTTTTTGAGTTTAGAATTTTGAAGAGTCGATAAATATATAGTAATAGATTTTATGTGTTTTTTTTGTTTCTGTATAGTTTTTTTAATAAGTGTTTTAAATTAAGAGTTATGTTGCAGGTGGTGCATATGGGAGGGTTTTGTTCGGTTAGAGTGTGTCCAAGCCTTAGTCGAATAAAATTAGTTACTTTTGTTTAAGAATGTTAGGATATCGGGGATGAGATCTGTCGGCATTGAATTCTTTGTAGCGTTGATTGTATTGGTTCCAATCGTTTACCTGTTAATTTTTCATGGTATTTGGTATAGAGTTACTCAGGTCTCGTTTAGTAAAGATGTTGAAGTTGTAAGCAGGTGCATCTTTGGTAGACCAGGCAGCATGGTCTGCTTCTTCGTTGCCGCTTATGCCAGTATGACCATTGACCACATTAACGTAATGATCATTGTTGTTTGGATTGGCTAAAGCTTGCAAAACAGATGTAAAATCTGGTAGAATCCCAATGTTCAGAATATAGCTGTCCTCTCGTGTTACTGCAAATCAAAAAGAACTTTCATCCTTCATCTAGAAGTTTTGATTGGGTATCTGAGAAAAGGGCTCAGTAAACAGAGTGATTGGTGTTGTCTTTCTTATATTGCGATAGTGTCATGTCAATTGATTTGGGCTTTATATGCCAAAGAAGGAAAGAAGGTTTGAAATTATATCCTCGTTTTGTTGGAAGTCAAAGTTGGTTAGCTTTGATTAAAGCTACAGTTTTACAGATTTTTGACTTATTGCCTGCGAAATTTCGACATCAATAAGTGAGTTTCTGGAGAAGGTTAGTTTTGCGGTTAATTTCAATGTCAACTCATCGATCCGTTGTTCTACAGTTGTTAGTCCAATTACGGCAAGCAAATTTTGTATCAGTGATGTTGGAAAGGCCTTAAGGCATCTTCTTACTGCTTAATGTTATGGGGGTTTAATGATATTAGTAGGCGGGTCGCTTTCATTGGCGGATTTGAATTTTCTTATTTTCAAAAGCACTTCCATTTTTTGTTTGAAATCAATCATAACCTGTTCGATCACCTAGAAACCTATCGCTTTCAAACAAAAAATGGAAAGCGAAAGCGCTTTTGAGAATAAAAAAATACAAATCCGTAATTGAAAGCTTTCTAGCATCGGCCTATAGGTGTTGATTTAGGGAATTTACCGTAAATATATACATATTCCAAAGTCAAGACTTCATCGAAAATGCATGTCCTTGTTTCCCTTAAAGTTGAACACTTCCATAACAAATTTACCAGGTATTCCCTTTCCATCATGTTGCATATACATATTGCAGATTACCGGTAGCTCTCCTCTGTGCGGTACATAATTAAAGTTGAGAATCTACCCTTGCAACCGAACCATCAATGATATTTCTTCAACTCTGATATCATCACCGAAGTAGTTTGCAAATTGTGATTCAGCTGGCAGTAGATCGTTCAATACAAGGACTTCAATATTCCTGTTTCTTGCTGGTCCATCAACCTTTGCAATAAGCTGGTACATGTGCGTTTTTAATTTTCTGTAATCAACAACCGTACAGTTCAAATCCATCCCACAGTTTAATGTCAAATCAACTATTGTCCTCTAAGCCCAGAACTCGAATAATGTAATCCACATGCAGTTTTAACGTTTTTACAAAGAGTGGTGAAATTCCTATTTCAAGCATTATCAAATAATTCGGTACCTTTATTGGAAAATGAAATGATCTTTTAATATAAAATGTAAGTAGCTTTTGAATGGTCTCATAACTCATACTGTTTACTTCCCCAAGCTTGCACAGCGTAAAACATAATGGATTCTGGTACTGACTCAAATATTTAATATTTGCTGCTGTGTGCTACGCCTTTGTTACTTAAACACCTTTTCCACGTGAGGTTGAACTTTTCATACAGGTGCTTCGCCATGTTTAAGTTCTTCTTAAGAATAACGCCTTGGTATTTAACAACCTTAATCAGCTCCTCATTGAATTTCTGTCTCTCATTCAACAATTTCTGTCTCCTCCTTTTTTGAAAATCATCACTTTGGACTTTTCAAGTATGCAGCTCTCGTGTAGACTATTAATTATTAATTTAAGTGACTCGGGAGAATATGCAAACAACACAATATCGTCCGCAAAAAGCAGTGTTTTTATGAGCGTCCCAGCATATTCAATACCTCCAAGCATCCATTCGATCAAATCGTCTATGAAGCGGTCCTGAGCATCCTTTGCAGGCCTGATGTAGATTGAAACCAATTAAATTTTTCTTCACTATCCCAAACTACTGCTTGTGTCTTTTAATTATGTTGACAAAATTCAGAGATATTCCTGTATTGAATAGCTTATAAATTAGGGATTTACGGTACACCGTATCGAAGCTTTAAAGTCAACGAAAAACACGAAAAGTTTCTTGTTTTGGGAATGAATGAGTCTGCAATGCTCTTCAGAATAAATACATGATCAACCGTTGAGTATCGTTTCTTTAAGCCGACCTGGAATTCTTTTAGTAATTTATTTTCACCAATCCATACAAGAACAATGCAGCTTCAAAACAAATAGGGGCATTCCATTGTCACGTACCCCACTTTCGTACGTTGCTTAACTATTATTTAAAATAAATTTAAAGCAACATAATACTTGTATTTAGATTATTTTCATACATTTTTAGATCGTTTGAAATCCTTGCTTTGATGTGGCAAGGGATTTTTAATTAAAAATTCAAAAACCTGGTAATTATACTTAAGAGTAGTTTGTGTCACGTGCCCGACATCAAAACTACCAAAGTTCAGAACTTCATTAATCATTGGTTTATTTTAGCATAGCAGCATATTATACATAACAATGCACACATAAGGATTTTTTTACAAAAAAAAATTGGTTGAAAACAATGTACTTAATCTGAATTTTTGCGTTATAATTACCGTAACGTGCCCGACAATTTTGTAACGTGGCCGACATGTACGAAATTAGAACTGACAATGCATAGACATTTGTTGAAAACGTGGTCTTCTTGGTCCAAATCGTGGTCTTGTTGGTCCAAATCGTGTTTCTTAACGTGTATAAAAAAAATTGTTTTCCTAAATAACCGTTGAGTTGGGCTTTTTTTTGCTTTTATAAAATCATAACTTCATTTTTACTGATTACAGATCTTTTTCTAAAAAAAGCCTACAAATTTGGCTAAATTTCTGTATATAAATTATTGGGGAGGGACCAAAAATTTCATACTAAAAGGGTGTGTGAATGTCCCGTCAACCTTATATTGGCTCTTTTAAATTCAAAACTTGATGAAAAATTTTAAAATTTCAAAAAAAAAGTATACACGATTATAATACGTCTATTGTTCCTCTATAAATATTATATTACTAGACAAATTGACACTTTTTCTTGGTTTTTTTAAAGACTTTTAATAAAACGCGTCACGTGCCCGACAATATGTTTATCACCTTTTTTTACATGTTATAAGCACGGTTATATTTAGTATTACATAGCTCACTTTCTTTTCTGTTTAAGTAGTAAATTATAAAAAGCTACTAGCCTCAGTTTGGTAATACATAAAATTAAACTGTTAAATTGTCACGTGCCCGGCATTTTGACAATATGATTTAAAAAACGGTAAATGTATGCCTCTACTTGGCTTACTAGCAAAAAATAGGTGTTGAAATCCAAATTATTTTCAAATTAAGATCATGCTGTTGCATGACTGTTTGCAAGTTCAATTTTTGTTTAATTTTACATGTTACTATTTAAGTATTTTTTTTGAGATTTGACTACTCATAGAAGTAAGGTCAGGGATAGTAGTTTATATAAAAAATATTTTCTTTTGTTTCCCAAATAAAATATATAAACATACAAATAATAATAATAGAGTTTCAGCAACCATCTCGGCTTAAGCCAAGAGTACCTATCTCTGCGCTGCAGAGATTAGGCTCTATATTTTCCCTAGCCTTCGATAAAAAAAACTCAATTTATGAGGTATAAGAAACCTTTAAAATTATAACGAAATAAATACAAAAATGTATTTTATAATTAACTATTTTTCAAATAACAAATAAGTTTATATTTAAAAACATTGATACTTAGCTCAGACTTCAACTCAGTTGGTAGGCTATTGAACAAATTAAATCCCGAATGCATAACAGAATTCTGGGTACTGCTTCTGATGCATCTGTTTGGTCTTAAGTCCTCGTTGTTTCGCAAGCTATAAGGCTGTATTTCACCAATATTAACGATAAAAGATTGCAGATAGTCCGGAACCAAATTGTTTTTCATTTTAAAAATTAACATCATTGCACTGTACTTTAGTCTTTGGTCTACATTCATCCAATTTAAGGCATTTAACATCACTCTTATCGGTGTATAAATATTCACTTTTAATATGACTCTCATTGCTTTGTTCTGAAGTACTTGGAGCCGATTTATTATTTCCCGTTGACAAGCATACAATTACGTCGAACAATAGTTAAAATGAGGTAACACAATGGCATTATAAAGCAGCAACGAACTTTCGAATGTTAAATCACCCCTGATTCTTCTTAAAAACCCAATCTTTTAACTGATTTTTGCACACACATTCTTTCCATGTTCTTTAAAATTCAAGTTTGAATCTAAAGTTACACCAAGGTATTTAAAACTGTTAACACACTCAATAATATCTCCATACATACATATAGTTATTGGTTCAAACACTCTGAACTTCATGCACTTTGTCTTTTTCACGTTTAATTTCATTTTGTTCATTTGAAGCCATTTATTTATACTACTTATGTCTGCATTCATACAATCAAGCAACATTTTCGAATTCTTACCACTTATATAAATCAAGGCATCATCCGCAAACAGCATTATCTTACAATATTTCAACACACATTTTACATCGTTTATATATAAAAGAAAAGCAACACTCCCAAAACAGAACCCTGGGGGACACCAAGGTCTACGCTTAGTGGACTAGAAACTGAACTGCCAACTTTTGTTCTCTGCGCCCTTCCTGTTAAATATGAACTGAACCAATTCAATTCCTTGCCTCGTATTCCATACATTTCTAATTTTTGCAGCAATATAATTCTGTCAATCGTTTCAAACAATCAATCTCTCTTCTCCATTCACACAACAACCAATTTAAAGCTGTTTCACAAGAATGACCCTTTCTGAATCAGGATTGTGTTGTATCAAAATCCCATTTCCTTCAATATAGGCTTGTAGCTGACTTGCTTCCAACCGCTCTATGATTTTTTCCAATGTTGGCAACATATTAACTGGGCGAAATTCCTCGCATTTGGTTGTATTCGCCACTTTTTCGACCGGTATGACTATTGACTCTTTCCAATTATCTGGAAATATTCCAGCACATAAAGAATTGTTTACAATTTTTAGCAACACCGGGCCAATGATTTCGATAGAGTTTGCCGACGAATATGTTCGTTTTTAGTTCCATAACCGCACTTTTATAATTATTACGTGTTATTTTATATCGTTGCCATAAAGTTATATCATTGCTGCGAATTGCTGATCTAAACTCAGCAATTTTTGCTGCTTCATCCTCCACAGTTCGCGATTATACCAAAGTTACCAGTTTTCATGGAATGCCCCAATACATGATCAACAAGTAATTTATTTTTAACGAATTATGTTAACATTGTAAAACTCGACATTGTTAAATTGCAGTGAAAGTTTTGTACGATGTATTGAGAAAAGAAATGCCTCTATAATTTGCAGGGTCCAATGAACATCCTTTCTCATATATAGGGAAAATCAATGCTTCCTTGAACTGTTGAGGTACGTTACCGGACTCAAAAACATTATTGAACAAGCTAGCTAAGCTCTCGCAAACTCCGATGTTGGCATATTAAAACTCAGCTGGTATCCTATGTGATCAAGACCCTTTTCCATCTTTAAGACCATGTGGACTTCAGGGTAAAGTAGGTTATTAAAATGATCAAATAAAATATAAGACTTTTAGTCTTCGTCGGAAAGGAAAGGATAATTCTCCGATTTAATACGAATTTAAGGGTTTGTGTTAATATCAGCTTGTCGGAAGAATACCTCGAAACAAAAATATTCTCTTTACCGTTCCGACGGATACCTCACTAGGGCCGATTATAAATTGTTTGCCATCAAGCTTACTTACTTTACCATCAAGCTTATCCCATCAAGCTTATCCATGCTATTTTCCAGAATTCAGAGGAGTTTCTCATCAATCTTATCCATGCTATTTTCCAGAATTCAGAGGAGTTTCTACAGCTTGCCAATCTCTGCGCTTCCATCGCAAAGTACCATTTCTTTTTGTTTTTATATTGCTCACACATACGGCTTCACAAGGCAATCAACCTTGAGAACAAAATTTCTAGGCTATTTCTGAAAAAAATTGTGGCCAGCAAATAGTTATTGGGACAAATTCATGTGGCGTATGAAATAGATGGAAGACATTGAAGTAGTCTTCGATCGCAAATCTTGCAAGTGAGCACAATCATGAGATTAACTCGTGGGGGGTTATATAGCTAATCGAGAGTAACTCAAGACTTTTCTAGTACTTTCAAATCGAAACGCACATTAGGAGTTACGGACTTGTGTACCTCAGGTTTTGTGTTTATGTATGTAAAATTTGTTTTTAATTAGCATGAACTTCACCTTCAAACAAAGTTTTGAAGGAAGTTTTGTTTCTACAAAAACAAATGTCGCCTAGTTGCTGAAATTCGATAATCTGTTTAGTTTTTGGTGTGATTCAAACCCTACTTGTATCTGAGTTGTGCGTTAAAAGCAACATTGAAACGTAGTTAGGTAAACACATACGACATGGTGTCCATAAAGGTCCACCTAAAAACTAAAAAGTTTTTTTTCAGGGCTTTTGCCTCTTGCGAGGATCTGACATATCCTCCAAGAGTATCATTTGTCATGAATGAGTGCTTCATGTCTAGCCGTTCGGATTCGGCATACAATTCTAGGTCCCTTCCATTCCTGTCGACACGCGCACACAAGAATGGTTGCGAGTTGTTAGTCACTAGGCCCTGGTTCTTCATGAGCCGTTGCGCCACCCAATTTATATTTTTATTAAAGAATTAAAGATATCAATAGATTAGGTTAGAAAACCCACAGCTATCGTGGAGAACCAGCCCTAGCGACATACAACTCTCAACCATTCCTGTGTGCGCATTGCAAGTTGATAGTTTCAAAACAGCTAAGCACAAGATTCATAATGGATTTGTGACTTCCCTAAAACATTCTTTTTAAAAAGATTGCTAATCGATCCCATATGTACCTCTGACAGGACAATCGATAAGACTAGCCATTACACCACCGGCTCTTCTATTGTATGAGATAAAATAGTTGATAATATTTGATGTATCTTTAATTTTTACTGAATTGAAGCTCATTTAAGTTGGGTGAAGGATATTTTATTGCAACGCACGTTCGGAACAACAACTCGCCGCGCCATTTAAAAAAAAAACTAACGGCAATTTATTATCATTTAATAAATTCCAGCTACAGCATTAAAAGTAGAGCTTCTAATATAATTAAGTAAATATGTGACCGATGACGTTATGTTAGGTTTGCTTACTTTTTTTCTTGTTAATTGGATGATTTTTCTTAATTTTGTTCTGACTGTATAACATAACATTAAATTATTTTTCTATTTGTTTTTTTTTCTATTGCAGACATTAAACAAGAAGACATAGATCCAATTGAAATCGAAACAGACATTTCCAGAACTTTGCCAAGCAGCATTATAATTCCGAATAAAGAGATCAAACGATCGTTAGAATGATATTCTCTAAATGGTAGAGCGAACTCACGTTGATGACCAAAACATGTAAAGTTAAATCGAAATGGAAGATTTACCATCATTAATGTAGTATTTTACAAATTAAACTTGTATAATTGAATTGCTGTTTCATTATATTTAATAATTAAGAAGAAAAAAAAAAGAAATCAAATCGAAAATTTGGGAAATCTGTTGTTTTTACTTGTATCTGCTTTATTGGTACTATTTCTTCAGCGTGGCTTTTCACTGCTTTTCTAAGTATTGAAATACCTAAGCCGTACCGAACCAAAGACAGAACATACAATAAAGTTTAAAGCTTATTTTCCAGTTGTAAGAATGTACTAAGTTCCTTGAGACTGTTATGTCTTTGATGCTTGCCTTCTACATTTCTGACGATGTATTTTCGGTATCTTAAGCTCTTTTTCCCAAGTAGGCCGAAAGCTTGCAGTAACTTTTAGCCACAAAAAGAAACCAAAAAAAATGAATGGTACAAGGAGTCCTGGTGAAGGTGATAAACGAATATGCCCCCTTACCTAGGAAAAGTTCATCAAAAGTACAATTTTTTTTTGAAAATGGTAATCGAATGAGAAACCATTTCAAATGTATTACTACATGGCACCCTGAACTTCCTGATTACAAATATGAATTCGAAAGACGTTTAGATGACCCCAAAACCCAGAATATGTACACCACAGACGTCTAAGCGACCCGAAAACCGCAGATAGATGCGATTAAAATCGCGGATATTTTATAGACATTTTAAGGTAGGTATAAATTTATGTATGCCCCCCAAAATATTTTTTTCCATTTTTGGGAATTTGGGTCATAATTTCATACCTTCCTCTTCCCTTAAAAGAAAGACCTTTTCAACATAGATATTTTTATGGAGTCGTTTGATCCTTAATTCTCATGCCAAATTTAATATTTATACAAGTTTTCATCAATGTACCAGAGTACCACTGAACTGGAACTGCAACGAAAATTCCGAAACAAATTAATATCCAGGAACTCTACTTTCTTGTGGCCTCCAAGGTCATCTGACATAACTGTACCAGATTTGTTTGTCCAAGGAATTTGACTGAATTGAAGCAGTCGATTCAAACGATAATTGGGGTGATCCCTGGTAGGTCATGACTTGACCTTTTACCATTTTTAGTTTAGATGGGCTATTTATTATCCCTGTACGTGTACAGTGTACATCTATTATACTTTAAAACGCCGGTCATGTTGATGATGTTTTCTGAAATAGAAAAGCTTGACGGGCTGGTTATAAGGGCAATAAATACGTGCTATTCATTGGAGTAGACCTGACTGATATCAAAAAGCGAAAGATACAGCATCAAATCATGAAATGTCCATACTCTTCAAAAATAATATCAACGAACGCCACAAGCCACAACTCAGCCCGTGGTGAACTCTGGACTTCATATAATTCCGCGCCAGTCACTAAGTAAGTGAAATTCGCCCTCAATTAAGGTTTAATGACAAAATTAGTTAAAGGCCTATTTTATTGGTAACTGCCCGAGCAGAATGGAGTCGCTGTAGCGGCCGCTTGTCGCACTGTCAAAGTTAAAATATACGAAAACAGCGCCACAATGAGAAGCTGTAGCTGCAGCGATCGCTGTCGCCAAAGTTGAATAATTTTCAACTTGCTGCTTTTAGTCGCGCTACTTTTTGACATATCTGTGGGTCTGTTCAAAACACTGTATGTAAACTAGACATTGGGTTCGTTCAACACATTGAGTTATTTTGTCATGTTTATTATGAACTGAAATTTTCAGTTTCAATTGATTTCGATTGCAATGATTGTAGAAAAAAAGCATTTGAATAAAGTCTTATTATTAATAATTTGAGTATGTTGTCACTGAGCTCAAAATTGCACAACTTTGAGAACTCAATTTTAAAATTGCGCAGTGTTTACGCTGCAAGTGAGGCCATTTTGTATGAAAGATCCAATGGGCTTGGATGAAAAAAAGAAACAAATAAACAAATTCTTCACATTTATAAAACCGATGGAATTTTTCTAGATACTGTTGTCCTTTTCTGCTTCCAATTTTGTATCTGTCAAGGGCAAGGTTTAACTACATAGACCTACTTTTTCCAAAAAGTGCCAAAGTGAGATATAAACATCTATGCTAAAGACACCTGTTTGCAAAAAAACATGCAAAAATTGTTGACACATAATTTTAGTCACCATACACGATTTTCAATTTTTTTTTGGCAAGCAAGTGTCTTATAATAGATATTTTTCTCTTCGTTTGTACTTTTTGCAAAATGAACACAAAAGAGTGCCGCAACTGGAACTGAAGCCATAGCTGAAATAGCTATCAAATAGTATCGTGCGTGCTATTTTTCATGTGCCCACAATGCAGCTGCACAAAATATTATTTCTTTTTAAAAGTTCAATAAAATATTCTGTGTTGTGCTCTGCCATGTTGAATTTTGTTTTCTGTTGTGTTAAATACCGGCATACTTTGTGTTTTATTTATTAGAAGAGAAACATGATAGTCTCGCATTTGTAATAGAAATGAAAGCAACATATGGAACACGCCTTGTAAAAATTAGAATTCCAAACATCTGAACGAACCCAAACAAATCTAAATGTCAAAAAAACGTTCTTTCTGCGCTACACCATTGTGGATGACCTTTGCGACCTAGTGAGCGATTTTAATGACAGCTTGTGCTACAGCGATTTTTACCGCGACCAGCGCCTTGCATTGTGTTCAAGGGGTAAGTGTATACGCAGCGCAGCAAAATTGTACACTGCAAACAACAACAAAGGAAAAGTGCGGATACTACATAACGTCTTATTACTTTGTTTTGTGATATTTAAAAAAAAAGTATCTAATATTGTTTAAACATCACAAACCAAAGTAATAACACGTTAGGTATGTAGTATCCGCACTTTTCCTTTGTTGTTGTTTACAGTGTAAAACTAAGCTGCGCTGCGTGTACACTTACCAATAAAAAAGGCCTTAAATTATTAATATTATTAAATATAAACAGGATACACATGAACCAACAAAAAAAAATTCCTGTTAAACCTTCATTATGTCTAGGAACTAAATTTTTTAACAATTCCATTGACAAAATATCACACTTCATAATTTTTATCGTTTAAGTAAAACAAAAGAATTTATTGCTGGTATCACCACTGTGGTGTGCTTTTCCAAAAATCTACCATAACGCTATCATTATCGTTAATTAAAAAACAACAAAGCACACATTCAGCGAAAAGAAAAATATCATTATCCATTGTCGCACAGGTTTAAAGCACCGACTGATTCACTGAATATAAAGCATGTAGCTAATTGTTAAAAAGGTAGGTAATTTCAAGCAGCAACCAACCAAATACCTACACCGTACATCAGAATAGTTGAAGGTATAAACTGGCCAAAATGTAAAAAAAGCAAAATAAAATAAATTAAACTAAACTCCGCTCCGCTCAGTAATCATATATTCTGCCCTATTGAGAGTCCGCGTGAAAGAAAATCCGCCCGGAAAATTACATTTCACTCTTCCCTTATTGTGAGTTTCGTGCGAAAAATGTTCCCCTTTCGTAAAAATTGCCTTATTGGCACTATTGACAGCATTTTTTTCGTGTAAAATATGTCATGTCATTTTCAGCTAGATTTCCATATAATTTTTGGTGGCGAATGAGGCCACACTTGTTGTAAAATGGAGGGTGAAACTCGCAATAGCTTTACAAATCCGGGCGAACAAAATATTTTCGGGCGAAATGTTTTCCGGTAGAAACTCACAATAGGGCTGATTACCAAGAAATTTATCATACTTTTTCGGTTTTTGATTTATTGAATTAACTCAAATCGAAGCTCACATATTTTAATAGTTTGAGCGCTAAAACGCATGTAGATTTCGATTCAACAAAAAAACAAAACGGTTTTTTTATCTCCTTCAGATCTCACTTTAGTTAGGGCGTTAAGGGCATCAACTTTGCACTTCATCCTGACAGGATGAGCTTTGGCTTGGTACATAGTACATGTCCTAACTTTACTTTGAAGAAACGTTGCCACTGTGGCAACACTGGCAGATCGACGATATGAGGGTTGTCTCCTTACCAGGTTATAACAACGAAATTCCACATAAATTGGCCTATAAATCGAGAACCAGGCATCCGACGTTGACGTTGTCTCGTTGGATTCAGAATACTTGAAACCATAGGATCATACTATTTTGTTGGCCCTTCCTCAACCTTGCGCGCTGGGGGCGGGAAATACCCTCAGAGGTTCAGTGGCCCCCCTCCAGTATCAGCGGGAGTGTTGATTTTCTGAAAAAATTAACTAAAAATAATAAATCCATTCCTTTATCATTAAATTAATTTTAAATCAAACACTGAAAACCTCTTTTATTTTTCAAAATATTAAAAAAATAAATTAACCAAATTAATAAAAAATAAGTTGGTTAGCCACCCTGTCCTGTCAAAGTCTGTCAGTTTGGATCTTGAAATGACAAGTGAAAACCTAAAACTTTTAAGATAATTTGACCAGTCAAACAACCCAAAGTATATTCCCGCACCAGTTCTCATACTGCGTCCATCCCAATCCTTCCATCAAGGTAAAGCATATCAGGATAGCCGGGTTAATTGTTAAGGATGTAATTAAAAATGAATAATGTGAGCTGGTTGCAGCTATCTTCATACTTTAGAAGGATATAATAAACGGGTGGGTTTCGTTCACAGTATGTCTATATGAACATGCAAAATGAAAAAAAAAAAATAAATAAATAATTTAATTTTACTTACTCGCAGCAAAAATTTAAACGCTTTTACTCGTATTTTTTTTTTTTTTTTTGAAAACATCATAATGTAGGAAAATGTGTAGATATACACAAAATATAAACGGGGGCAATATCCTTATAATGCCAAAATGAGTATCTTTTATCCTGGTCAGATATCTAGAATTAAAAAAAAGGAGTTTTTTTTCTCCGTCAAAAGAGCCCCTCGGTCGAATAAACTGAACACGAACTGTGAACATGCCTTCATTACAGGATTATAAATAATAATTAAAAAATGTGTGCGCCATAATTGCTGGAATAAAAATATTAATCAATTTGTGAAATTTAACTATTAAAATATTTACCAAATTAGCATGTGTCAGGGATGAAAAATCGTCTTTCAGCAATGTATCGAATGTTAAAAAAAGTGTATCGAATTGTACTTTTTGAATTTTTTCAACGTTTATGAAGTATAATAAATAAACAGAAACATTTTTTTTTAAATAAAACACATCGCGTGTTTGGAGTGGGAAACAGCTAAGTACACTTAGTTCTCCAAAATTTAGTATGAAGGAACTATCTTTCTCGTAAAATGTTTTTTCTTATTTAATTTTTTTAATACTTAATGCCTTCTGAAGCCCGTATGATACTACATTTTTTTCTCATTTTTAATGCATTAAAAATGAAACTAGAGTAGTTCAAACAATTTATAATTGAAAATACCGATATGAATGAGCGCGTACATAATAACCACATTAATGTAAAAAAGTCACAAAAAATTTATTAAAAATGAACATATTTCAGATTCTGGTAGTTTTTTTTTGACTTTTCAGAATTTGAAAATAAAAAATTATTTCAAAGTACACTGTGACTACAAAAAAAGTATACACTTGGCTCATGAGAACACTAGCAGCCGTATCTATAAAATTATCTAAAAATGCCTTTAAGAGGTTATTTAATTAAGCTTGCTTAAATATTAAAGTTGCCTTTAAATGACGTTACTTAAATTTGTATCTATAATCAATATTCCTTTCATACTTAACTAAGCAGCCGTAATGTAACGTAACGCAAGAAAATTGACAAAACTGCTACAAATTTCTAGTACATTTTCCGCTCTCAGGCTATTTCTGTCAGATTGCAAAAAAAAACATGCACAAAATAGCGTACTAATAATATGACAGAAAGAGAAGCAACTGTTTGTATGTGTATACGCATCGTCAAACACAGAAGAAATGAAATCATTCCATTTTCGTTTTTTTTTTTTTTTTTTATTTTTCAGAAATTTCTTTCCTACCTATGTATATATTGGTAAGGAAATTTGTGGGGACATAAACAAAATAAAATAATTTTCAGCAACTCAATTTATTTAATGGAACCAAAATCACTATTTCTTATATTGTTTTCTGTAAAAAAAAAAATCAAAACAATTAAAACTCGAACATCACAATCACAGTGCACACATAAATACATTTTTCCCTACTGAACCTACGCACAATTTCTTTTCACAAAAAAAAAACAATTCTCATGTGTCAAAATATATTTAAGTTGGCTTTGCGTAGCCTTTTAACGCGGTGAATGGCGTTTAAGTTACGAGGGGTTTAAGTTACGTTGCTTAAATGTGGAAATTGATTATAGATACCTATTTCACACTTAAGTGATATTTAGAGGAAGTTAAAAGTGAAGAAGCATTTAAAATGTCTTTATAGATTCGGCTGTAGGTTTTTAGTGTGTATTTAATTTTGTGGACATTGTAATTGTCTAAATATATTGTCGTTCTTTTCATAAAAAATACTAATTTCTCTTTTCCTCTTTGATGACAATAAGTCATGATTTAATGAATTAAAAATGAGATAAAAATGTAGTATCATACGGGCTTGACTGAACTAATATTTTTATTTTTCTGTTTTGTTTTTTTAACAGTTTTTATGAATTAGTTTTTAATGCTACTATTTTTGTGAAATAAATATTAAGTTTATGTTTTTACTAGTTTTTATAAATACCTAAGTTTTTTTTGGAACTAATTGTGTTTGTTAAGCGGACCATTCACGTTCAAACAGTCGTTTGAACGGTCCGACGAACTTTAGTCGTATACGACAGGTTTTACCGTGAATGTCCTTGTCGTACATCGGACCGTGCGACCATCGGCAGGTCGGAAGTCCGTTGAAAACTTCTACGAACCTTACGACACGACCGAAACGGTCGTATTGTGAATGGCAAAATTTGAGACATTCCGTACGACCGAACTACTTAGTCTACGAATATTCGTCAAACTATGTAAAACGGGTTGCTAAACGGGTTTCTGCACTTATGGCATCTCTCATTAAGGTGTCTTGTTTTGTTATTTGACTTCTTATTGTATCCAATAGTTTCATGAAGGTATCGTTATTCAATCTTAGATAATTTTTGTAGTATCCGGGTTCCTCCGACACTAATTCCCCTAGCAGGATTATATCAGAGTACACACTTCTTCTAAGAAGCCATTTCTTAGACCATTTTGCTTTCTTTTTTCTTTTTTCTTTCTTTAATATCAAGACATTCTAATAGTTCTATAGTAAGAGCACCATTTCTTTTTTTCCTGTTCATAATTAGTCGAAAATAACTTCACACTTAAGGAGACTAGCAACTACTGAACATTTTTCGGGCGACTGTCCGTTCAACCAAGTCACAATGTTTGTGCGTAATTTCGACCGTCGGTGCGACAGTTCGATCGACAGTCTTTGCGACTGTCTAAACGTGAATGGCCCGTTTTAGGCAAATAAAATAAAAATTCAAACGAATATCCAACATTTTTCCTTTAAAAATATGTCGTAATTTTTCTAGACCGAATTAGTCTTACCTCACCGCATACTAAGAGAAGCGTTTCTAATTCGAAAAAAAAAACAAAACCATTTTAACGAAAATATATTCTGAGTTACCTACTTTTTTAAAAATATTTTTCAAATCCCGGGATTATCCCGAGATCCCGGGATTCAAATGTTTGAATCCCGAAATCCCGGGATTGAAAAAATATCCCGGGATTGCAATCTTTAATTCATCCCTTGAACAATTCAACCATAATGCTAGAGTTTCGTGTAAAAAAGAAATTAGGTGGTTTTTACCCTAAACCGAAGATAGATCATACTATGTTAGAAAAATTAACATAAAATAAACTTTTTAAAGAAGCTAGGTGTAGTGAAAAAGTATAATTTATTAATTAAGGCTGCATTGTATTAAATCGACACAGTAAGGGTACTTTTGAAATTGTATAAAATCGAATGTATATTGTTGAAGTAAATAGCTATTATGTAAGGGGCAGAGCAAAAGTGTACTGAATTTTATAAAAGTGTATTTGTGTACTTTAGCAATGTCGAGTGTATCGAAAAAAGTGCAATTGTATCAACTTTTGCAACCGTGGCATGTGTTGGTATGTATTTGTATGTAGGGTATGTACGTTTATGCGGCAGTGTTTATTTCATAAATGTTTTTTTAAGAGGAAACAAAACCAACAACATTCGTTGAGAATATAAGGGGCATGGGAGGTATCTAACCTACAGCACACCTACCTAACCTACCTCCCAATACCAACTTTACTAATCGATAGATAACAGATCTAATTATGAAAATTTTATTAAGTTCTCTGCTAACAAAAATATACACTCATTCTGTACCGATATATAGGCCTGAGGTTTGTGCTTCCAGATAAATGAGTTAATTATTTAATTTAAACATATAATTAGGACATTTATATAAGTGTTGATTCGGTTCAATCATCAATGATGATGATGGAATCGAGTTTAACTTTGTTATGCGGCAAATTCGAGAGATATTTTTTATTAGTTAGTTTTTTGTATGCACATGACATAATGTAAAGTTTAATTTACAGCTAATTGCGAAATCTCACAAATAAATTCAAGCTATAAAAGGCCAATTTACTCTTATTAGGTTAATATACAAAATTTTATATAATTATAAAAGTTTAACATTCATCAAAAATACTTTATTATTTGCAAGAGCCAGACATGACCAGCAAGGGCGTACGCAGGATTTTGACCAGGGGGGGCAAACTCGTTCAATAAACAATTAGATGATTTTTTTTTAAGTATTTATTTTTTTCGTTAATACCAAACTGGAACCAAATTTTTTAGCATAAATAAATAAATGGGAAAATAAAAATAAATAACTTTTAGTTAATTTTAATTTATTTTTAATAAAATCTACTTTAAGTACTCAAGGAACTTCTGTATGTGACTTTTTTGTACCTATATGATACCCATTTTAAAGAAAGGGGTCATTGATGTACAGTACGTACGTAAGATATCAGTTTAATCAATTTATTGCTAAGCGGCGCGAGTGGCTCTTCAGCTCATTTTCTCATATTCCTTTACCGCTTTCCTGTGAATACTCAGCATACATAACCCTGTAAATTCAAACATTCAATAATCTATGTTTTGTTAGTTTTTAGATGATTAAATTACCATTTAAACGAAAGCCAAGTTTTGACTCTTCTTAATGTACTAAACGTTCTTTCGGCGGAGCTTGTGGTGCAAGGTAGCACCATGGCAGTATGCAGAGCAGGTTTTGTTGTGGGGTTAAAGTCGTAGGACATCTAACATGACTAGGTTTTGGAGTTCTACTGTGGATATTTGTTTGTTATTCCAAAGATTATACCACAATTCGGCCTCTCCAATAAAGCTTTGGAAATTTTAGAACTCGGAAAAAATCATTGATTTTTCTTTAAAATCAAGTATGGACATTTTTAACATATTCGCTGGATGTAACAGAAATAACGAATATGCTGAGATTCTACGTTCAAGTGCTGCAATTAATTAACCTAAGTAAGGAATCGGAGCGATCTCTTCCAAAATTCATCTGCATTTGACGAAGGATGATTCGAGCGGTTTACTGTCCGATGTTGTTTTTAAGTTCTACTTCAATTTCTTGTGAAATATATTTCGAATCAGCCATAAGTCCATCTATATCTGAGTCCACATTATTTGTTCTATGATCTTTTGCAAGTGCTATAATGTGTTGCACATGTTTCGTGCATGCGAGGTCTAACTTTTTTGACTAGAGAATATTTACAACTGGCATAAGATAAGCTGAGTATTTTGCTATTAGGACAAGACATATTATAAAAGTTGTTATTTGTGTAATATCACAATGCAGCTGAAAAGCTGTTGTTTTCGTTGTAGAGTTTCCTTCATTAGAAAGCTCCCTCAATCCATTGACGACGCTGTCAAAATTTTCCTAAAAAATCGCAATGCTTTTATATTTCTCAGACTTTAGCGAGCTTCACAAAATGCAGGACAAACTTTCTCCTTGTAAGGGAATTGCGGTTAAAGTTAATGACATCTTTGATCGTTGCTATTGTGTTTTGAATTTCTGGAACATTATTCAGGTCACTAACCACCAAAATAAGCTTACGGCTTGCATAATGGAAGCACTGAGCATTAGAGAGTTTTTTTTGTCAAAATTGTCTGCACACCCTTTTCTTCGAAAAGCCATCATAGCCTTGTCCATTGAGTTTCTTTGCATCCAGCTCTACAAAACCTACGAACTCTTCGCAAATCACGCTTTTTTTCTGATCGTAAAAACGAACGCCAATCGAAAGTTTTTCTTTCCCTGATATATCCCGACTTTCATCTTCCATCAGAGAAAAGGCAGAGGCTTCCTTAACGTCTTTTGATGGCCAATGTTAATAATTATGAAATATAGGTATAATCTGCATTTTGTATATTGTACTCATACATTTTAATAAAAATAAGAGGATATAAGTACCTAAAAGATCCATATTTTTTCAAGCTAGTTTACAAATGTATGGGGGGGGGGCAACTGTCCCCTGCACCCCCCTGCGTACGCCCTTGAAGACCAGAGAGGTGCTCGGCTCGTGCTAGGCATTTCAAGTTAAAATTGAAAAGATTTCTGTGGCGCTATGCCTTTTATAGTCCTTACCCAGCGGGAAAAAGATCCAGTTTGAGACATTCACCCATATTCTGCAAGTCTCTTTATTTTTTTGAAAGTGCATTTCCATAGTCTTAGTGCGGCGGTATCGACCTCATGCTGATTAAACAAATAGGTAGCAGAATATTGAAAACGTTACCTACATGCATAACAACACGTTTTTGTCCATTTTTATCGAAAAATATAATACTCGTTTAAAAGATTTTCAACGACGAATAAACAACGCAAATACGACTTTAATTCGAATCAATACTAGATTCGGAATAATGATAAAATACGAACAGTCATATGCGATATTGCGATGTTGTGAGTTTCTCAAGAAGTGAAGTCGGATATATGACTTTTTGAATGCCTACATACGTCTATGGTCGAATACCTATGAGTCATAAATACGAGATTCAGAATATGGGTGATTAAGTAATTTAATTTGTTTGTCCTCAAATTGATTTTATAAGGTTATTTTGTGAAAAATATGTAAAGTTATATAGTCGAAAACGTATTTTGACATTTTCATACTTTTCCATTTACAACAGCCTTGTTATTTGTGCATTTATATCAGCTTCTATCACCGGTTTAATATGTTTTTATTGTTAATTTAATTACATATCATTTAACATTTAAAATATTTTTAAGCGGATATAGATTATAAAAGCTCAGCTGTAGTTATAGACTTATAATCTTTACTTATTTTATACTTTCAATTTTCAGCCACGTCAAGCTTTGAACCACAAGAAGAAACAATCTGTACGTCAGTCTAGTCTAGAGGGATCGCAAATATTCACATGCACCTATGTACCTTTATGATTTTCTGATTGCACAGAGAAAGCTTAGATTTTGAATTGTTGTTCCCAAATTCTCCTCTGGTTTTAGCCCCAATTGCGTTTTTTTACGCAAAATTAATTATGTTCTTATGGTAAATTGTTTGTGCATTTGGCATATTAATTGTTAGGCCCCCACCCTGTTTTTCAGTTATCTTTTCATGCCTTAGCCCCAACTTGGACTTGACAGTCCCTAGAGTCAAGCCCCAAAACTTTCTGAAGTAAGGTAAGTTTTAAGCGAATTATTACCTTAGCCTCGACCCTTTTTTTTTTTTTTGTGTCCAATTCTTGTCATGCCCTAGTCCCGAGCTGTTATTTTATCGTCCCAATTTTTTGTCCTTGTCAATTATTCGTAGCCCCAACGTTGGCTTTTATCCAATTACTTTCAGGCCTTAGCCCCAACCTAATTCATTTGGGGCTTAGAAAAAAAATACATAACATGTACCTTAATGGCTTAGCTGTAAGTCTGTGATTGGCTAAATAAAATATATAAAATTAAAACTTTAAAATGTTTTTGCCAAAAAGTTCGAATAATATACATAAAGTTTTTAAGTTTTTTGAGTAATTTGCCGTCATTGGATTTATTAATTTTGTCGTCATAAATCAAATTTGGGTTTTCTAATGCCGTTTTCCTTTGGGCGTCGGTAAGTCTTCTGTCTTCTGAAACCATTCCATTGGCACAAAAAATAGGCTTCTGACGATTCTGAGAAGAGAAATTCGATTCTGGATTTGAAATCAGAATCCACTCAAGAAGCACTAATACATTCAAACTCAAACGTCACAACAAACTGCAATGTACTTCATGTTTTTTTTTTAACTTTCCATTTTAATTTATTTCGCATCCAAAATCAAAGTATTTGATAAAGATTAATTAAAAAATCAAGAAAAATTTAATCAAAAAATATTATTTAAAAGTTTGGAGTTGATACAGTCGTGTTTTACATTTTACGTTTAGTGTGGCAGCAAATAATTTCTATTTGGTGATTCCCATATACATATACCAAAACTAAGAATTGAGTAGAAGCATTGTATATATACTCTTATAGTAATATCATGGCTCAAATTTTGTAGTACTAATAGTACTCACGAAATGTGCCCAAATTGGCGTTAAAATCGCTTAAATGCACAATAGAGACCTGGGGATAACGATGCAAGGAAAAATAAAAACAATTAGTAAGAGGGAGAGGAGAATATTGATTAAATTCGTACAACTATAATGGTAGTAAGGGAGTCAGATGTTTTTGTCAGTCAACAATGAGAATAAGGGGAAGAAAATGAAAATATATGTTTTCTTATGGGCTTATTCTTCGGTTATGTTCTTCCAGTTTTTTTCAATGAGTTTTTGTTGCTTTCTTTTGATGGCTATGGGTATATGGGTTTTTGCACGATTTTGCAAGGTTAATATATTGGCCATTGGTACCATATTGTATCATGTAGGTAGATATGTATGTACATTTTTATAAATTAGTAGGTAGCTATACTGGGTAGGTATTTAAAGAAATTAAATTTTTTTGCAAAAAAAAAGCATGAAAATAGGTAGTTATAGTAGGTACATAGGTACCTAAATATTTTGAATTGAGGTTGTAGGTAGATAAATTAAAACTTGATATACCTAAGTAGGTAGGTACGTAAGGTTATTTTAATGTATGTACCTACATAGGTATTATCAATTAAAATAGGTAAGGTCGTAAAGTAGGTAGGTATGTATTAAAAAAATAAACAAAATTATTTTCAATTGAAGGTAAGTAGTTACCTACGTAAATAGGTACCTATGGATAGGTAGGTACCTAGAAACATTTTGCAACTCAATTCAACAAACTCAATTTTTTCCAATAAAAAGCTTTTTTTTGGGTAAAAAAAATATTTTTGAAAAATGAGTCTGGGGTCGACCCACACTAGCAACTTCCCATTGGTGCACTTGAAAACCATATACATACATACCTACATATTTACCTAAGTGGTGGGTGGTAGAGTATACCTATATTACATAATTATATATTATATAGTGTAATAACATTGGGTTTTTGGATAATCAGTATAAAGGTATGTATAGATATAGAGATACAGGGAAAAAATGTTACATTGCCTATATTTTGTACTTTAGCTATATTTATAATAGTAAAATTTGTTTGTAAATAGTTTAAAAATTATAGGAATCATATGCAAAATTTCGATTCTGATTATAAACATTTTTCGAATTAAAACATTTTGATTTTTAGCTTTTTAGAGGGTGGTTTTAAAAATCTCAAAATTACACAACACTTAGGTATAGGTATACATTTTTGGTAAGAATTTGAAATAGATATAATGTTTTTTTTTTTTCAAAATATGTGAGTTAAAAAACATTTGTTAAGTATTTTAAATAGTTCAACAAATTGCACCAATTACAATAACTTCCAATGGGAAGGTAAAAATATCAATTGACAATATTATAGGTACCCATTATATACATACATGTATAGCAACTACTTATAATTAACAATTATTTTTCCCAATGACGCTACAGCTTAATTTATAAGTATTAAAATTATATACTAAAATTTAACCTTTTTCAAAAATCATTTTGGGTATTAAAAAAATCCTATCAAAAATTCCTTAAACATGGATAATTTTTTTTTCATTATCTTTAAAAATATGTTAAAATAAAAATTATTAAATATCTACCCCCATGAAACTACTAAGTACTTTTCGTAACGACTATTTGTCAATTTTCAGTCTTAAATCGGTTATATCTCGGTTTATATGTTATGCCGCGAAATAAAAGATTGTTTGCGTTCTAGTTTTATATTAAATAAAGAAGGTATCTTTATTGGTTCGAGTTTTACTTAAGACTAACTTACAAAAATTGAATGTGGAAATATCAACCACAGATTTATTCTTATACTTACATACATATATATATAGATAAACAAAATGCATCAAATATGAGATTCATATTGGATGCTCAAGCAAGATAAAAAAAATGATGTGCTATGCATAAACATTCTGTCTTTGATTACTGTGAATTTAATGATGAGACGTTTCGGTCCTCACTTGAAATATAAACAAAGTTGAAACAACACTTGAAGAGTATTATGTTACTTTGATTTGAACAGTGAACTCTAGGATGAAGAATAAACATTCAAAACGAAGAATGTGCAGACTAATATAAAATTAAATTTATTATCATGCTTATGCATAACATATAGATTTTAAATAAAAAAAAGATGTACCCGTTTTTTCCTAACTTTTTTTTAATCTTTAAAATAAAAAAAATCAAGTCTCTACGACTACGGGTTTAGAAGTTAGTTTTTCGACTTTTTTTCAGTTTTTACCCTTAAAACCCTTTTAAATGTACCAATTTCAAAAAATCCGTTCTTAGTGCACCCCTATATAAAATTAGCTATTCAATAAATTTTAGTATATATTTTTAGGACTTCTAGTTTAAGCTAGTTGTAATTTTTCTTTCTTTTATATAATAAAAAAAAATAACAAATAAAATAACTTAACCACTTAACATCGCATAGGGATTCTTTCTAGCAAACAATGAAACTATCAACACTTAACCTACCTCAACATCACATAAAGATTTCTTCTTCTAGCCACTGAAAAGTACCAAGGAAATTATGCCCATACATAACAATAAAACTGAGATTTGGCCAGAAAATTGAATACCCATAAAACCAAAACCTACCCCCGATCATACTTACCTATATACTTACCCATGTACACATTCTTTCTTTCCTACATCGCCGATGGAAAAATCTGTCTACTTGCTCGCCGCAAACAGATAATTCCTACATTATCATTTGGGAACATACAAATTGTTTTTGTTTTTTTGTCATCTTTATTCTACTATATACTTCCTCTTTTACTATCTACCTCCTATAGAAAAAAAAATTGACAGCCAAAACAAAACAGTTATTTTTTGTCTCCCTTGTAACCTCATACATTTTGTATAGCCTTCTCTATTCTTCTTTTCTGTCTTTAGCCTTCATTTTCTTCTAATTTTCTCCTCATTTAATCTCTTCGAAAATTGAAAAGTCTCTTAAATCATTAGTTCTAACACTCCTCACCATACGCAGCGGCAATTATTTGAGCCATGATATTACTATAAGAGTATATATACAATGGTGAAACCAATGAAAAACGTCATAAGTTATGGCTTCTTCTTTTTGTTATTTTCTCGTGATCAATATAAAAATATTATCGAACCGAAATGCTTTTATGGCCGTTGGTCAAAGTGAATTCCCGTGCAGATCCTCAAGAATTTCCTTTTAAACACTTCGAGCTTTCTTATGCTGGTTTAAGAAATAGTGAACCATGTAGAAAATCCGTATGTGATGAATGATGATCGATCTGAGAAGTTGCTTATATAGGGAAGCAATTTTGTGCTCTGGCTCAGTCCATTTCTTTTCCGTATTAAAGGATGCTTTTTTCAGAGTACCTACCTATTTGTTAAGTGCGGGTTGAAACATTACCTCTCCTCGAAGTTGATACCCAAGTATTTCACCGATGATGGTTTGGTCGTCAGTTTCAATCCATCGGCCAGATTGAGTTTAATGCTGTGGCAGTTTGTGGCTAAGGTTGTGTAGCGATGTTCAGCATATTTTCTAAAGCAAGCCAACTCGGATTTAGCTGAGTTGACTTTGATGCCCCATCTTGTGTAGAATTCACATAGGCAGGACATGAGCTTTTCTACTCTTCTTGATGCTATGACTGGACCCATGCATTGGTCGTATGAAAGCGAATCATCCGCGTAGAGCAAATTCATAGAATTGCTGGGTTGAGGTTGATCCGAATTGAAGATTTTCTAAAGAAACGGTCCTAGCTTTGATCCGCGGGAAATTTTTGCTCTGGTGGTTTGGGTTGTTGACTGACTATTTTCATTCTGGACGAATAATGATCTGGAATTGAGAAAACAGAACATTATTTGTATAAGTGTACCTACCTGGAAAGTTAAAAATGTTAAGCTTGCTGTCAAATACTTTCACTATATTCAGGATGCACCCAACAACAACCTGATAGTTATTGAGAGAGCAAACAACGTAGTTCAGGAACCTTAAGAGTGGTTTTAGGTAGAGTGTCCCGGGATGATGTTGTTAGGAGTGCGGAACGACTTTAACCTTCCAAGAATTAGTTCGTCAAGGATTGTGTTGCTAAGAAGCGACATTGGACGATATCCAGAAACGGTACTCCTGCTGACTTCTGCTTTGGTTTCGGTGTTATATTTGCTGTCATCCATCTCATTGGAAAATAGCAATTGTTGAACTAGATTGTGACGAATAGCTGGTCCGGTTGATTTTAAGGTTGTCCGCTGTGGATTAACTCAGCCACTTCTTAAAGGTTGGTTAAGCTCCCAGTGAGCGGGGGGTCTCTGGCAGGGTTCTCATCTGTTGTGGTAAAACCTAAAACAATAACAATTAAAAGAAAACAATAAAACAAAATGTAAACATTGTAAAAACTCGATGCATATCAACCTACATATGTTTATGTTGAGAATGGTCAGCCGCCACCAAGCGATACCATCGTGCGTTGACCTGATCATATTACACATTATCAGTGTCGGTCGCTATGCACCAAGTGCATAACAATATTTGTTTATATTGATTTTTGTTTATGACTGCATTTATATGCTTCAATTGGCTAAGCAATTGGAATGCCTGTGAGGAAATACAACGAAGGTTTATTTTGTCAAGTGGACATTTAATTCTTACGTCATGTAGAGAAGTGTATATGTGGGTCATAGCCCAGCGGGAAATATCGTCCCCAATGAATTTTATAGCTGAATTCATGAATCGATTCACTAGCCAAATAATAAAAGGAAACGACATGCAATGATTTAGTGAGTGAAGAGTAATGCAAGGTTTTCTCAGTTCATAGATTTGAACCCACTTTCTGCTTTATGGTTTATCAGTTCATCGTCTATGTGCCTGTCCACATTGGATTTTTAATGCTAGGTGCAACCTGTGAGACAGGTAGATTTTATGTGAGTGAAAAAGAGATGGGTAGATTCCACCCAAATTGCACCGATGCGCCACTTTCAAACAATATTCTCGGATTCAACATGATAGATTTTGTATTGTGTGAGTGAAAGATAGATAGATTTCAAGGGTGGGAGATAGGGATGGGTAGATTGAACTGAGAGGATTTACTCTTCATCGTATGGACACAACGAACAAGCATTAAAAATCCAATGTGGACAGGCACTATGTCTACTCATATGCTTTGTAAAGTGTGCATGGCGAGAGAGAGGTGGGTAGTGGGTTATGTGTGTTTTGATAGAAGTTGATTTTTGTTTGTGTTCTGTATGTTCACATTGTCTATTGACAGTAAATATTATACCAGACTTGTGAATTTCCATCAAAATGAGGCAATCTCAGATTGTCTCAAAGTATTTCGGGTTGTTGATTAATCACCACTTCGCATAAGTGAAGTGGTGATTAACCAACAACTACTTTATTAACCAATCACAAATTCACAACACAACAGAGTTAATGAATTCACTATTTATTTAATTTCTTCCCATTTTTCATATTGAATTAACTAATTGCTGAATAAATAACTACCACTAATCTTGTGATTTGATAATTGAATTTTCATTACCTTTTTCACCGAAAATATTGAACTGATGAATAAACACATTTATGTAGTGAATTAACAGGTTGTGCAACCACCATGTTTTTCATCACCTGGGTCGGTGAATAAAAAAACCTCCAACGAAGTACTGATTTCGTTGGTGAATTTTCATCGGATTTTCAGCATGTGATTCCCGCCTAGGACACGGCCATGTTAATTTCATCAGCCATTCCTCAAGGAAAAAGCTGATTTTTCCTCAATGAATTTTTGAATTTTTCCCGTTGGGAGGCAGAATCAATCGTCCGTCCCCCATGAAGTATGACAAAAATAAGTTGGAAATAAATAGGAGACATTTTTGAACAATAAATTTTAGTCTAGTTTTACACTCAGAACACGACTCGTTATTATTTGCTGCTGGAGAGCTCAGTACAATACTCATTCCAAATAATGCATTTTGATGGCAACTATCGAGGACATTGACAGAATATTTAAAAAGTGGGAAGCACTCACGCAATATTGTCCCGAAGAGATTCCAGAGCATATCCCAAAATACATACCGACGCCGAAAACCTCTGGACCAAAGGCGATCACGATCGAATTATACAAAAAGAGACAACAAAAAAGGCAAACGAGTAGTATACTTAAAAAGAAAAGTGGAGGACGGAAGCGTCATCGTCAGTTCCAACGAAAGTGTGCTGAATTGAAAAAAGTGATCAACATCAGTGAAGGCAAAACAAAAAAGACACTAATTGATGAAATCAAAAAACTAAGAGACAATAGGTGGAAAAACTTCAAAGAGATTATTAACAACAATGTTGCAGCAGCAGCATCCACAGCAATAACAACAGTAGTATCTTTAGCAGACAAGATAAATTATATAAATTGTTTCTTTCTCATGATTATCATTTTGTGCAAATTAAATGCATATTATAAAAACTATTTAAGAAAACATGCACTTAAAACATTAAATGTTCATGGGGTTCAATACATTAGAAAATCTTTTAAAAAATTAAAAAAAAAACACCCAACATAACTTACTATACAGACTATATACAAAAAATTAACTTACAAATAGACACTGTATGGTCAGAAGCAACCAACACAGCAGACTTAAACGACATACAAAACCTAAAAATCAAATTTGACAAGTTAGTAGAACAAATTCGAGAATTTTTAAAACATAAAGAAGAAGAAATTGTACTATCAAAGAAGAAGAAATTGAAATCATCGACAAAATGGCGAATTTTGATATAGTAACTGTTATTAAAGTTATCCCTGAATTTCAAGGTGACTATAAAGCTCTTAATAATTTTTTGGGTTTAATTGAGTTCTACTCGAATATTCTAAAGGATGATGTACAAAAAGAACTTTAAATAAAGTTCATTTTGGCCACCAAACTCTCAGAAAAAGTTAAAAATAAAATTCAAACTGAGAAAATACCAACAAAATTAAATAATTTCAAAAATGTTTTAAAAGCTGTATATAAATCTAACAAAACTGCATCTAAATTGCATAATGGTATTGCAAAATGCTATCAAGTCAATCAAACAGTTCTGATATTTGCTTCACGCATAGAATCATTATTAGCTTCATTGCATGAGTTACAAATCTCTGAGCAAGGGGCTGAACATAGAGAAGTTATAGTAAAATTGAATGATCAGATAGGGATGACAGCCTTTAAAAATGGTTTATCAGAACCATATAAATAATTAGTAATGGCTGCAAGACCATTACTAATTGCTTGCAGAGGCAGTGCAAATTGCTTTAGAAGTTAGTCCTCAGCATTCTAGCAACATAATGTTTTTCAATTAGTCTAGGAGCTATACCCCCTTCCCGTAGGCACTTGAATGTCATCTTAGTTTGATAGTGGTTTTTTATGTTTTCGGGGAATCCGAATTCGGAGTTAGTTTATGCAAAACCCGGTGCCAAGTCATTGTTATTAACGAATTGTTATAAAAGTTATTAATGTTAGGAAAAAATGTTCCGAGTAAATGTTGTTCCTTATTTTCTAACGAAGAAATTTGTTCATTTTATTCATGTAAATCGGTTGATAATTGCCCAAGATATTGCCAATTGTTTCTAGGGAGGGCGCGAGTTAAGGTAGGAAGTGTAGCGCTTAATAAAAAAAAAATCAACCTTTGTTTTATGAACAGCTCAGTGCTGTGTTTATTATCAAACTCAAACTCTTATGCTATGCATTACAATTTTTATATCAATCAAATGATGAATCGGCTATTTTACAAACAGAAATACGTTTAAGGAAAATGTGAAATAGAATTGCAAATATGAAATAAAATGAAATAAGATCTTATGAAATGCTTTTATAAATTAATTGTGGGAAACTGCTGATGATGGTTGTTGGTGCCGTTGGTGCCGATGACCTGGGTTGAGGCATGTGTCGTCTGAGGTATGTAACTCCTCCCGCCCTGGAGAGAGCTACGGTCGAAGAGGCTGTATGCGTCTTTAGCCGGAGCTATCATTAGGTTTATTGCTGGGGTATGTTGACTATTGTTATCGAGTATTGAGTGTTGTTGTTGGGGTTGGTTGGCCCTTCTATGTAGGTGTGTGAGGTATATTATGATGACAAGTCCGATTAGCGTTGATATTGTCGAGATGATGGTGTAGTTAAGGATTATATGTTTGTTGGTGCGTCTTTCCAGATAACGTATTGCCTCTTTGTTTTCAAAGTGGAAGTTTTGTAGCGATTGGAGGTTGATTGTTTGGATCGAAGATATGCTAATTTTGTTGATCGAAGTGGGATAAATGTGGACGTCTTCATAATAAACTCTGCTCGTGCTTTCGTATGTCACTTGGTTGACGTTGACGCTGCAGTTTGAGAAGTGAATGATAAATGTACCCTTCAGATTTTGAACCTGGGGGCCACAAGTTGATGTTATTTCTGTCTCTGGACTGTTTATGAACAGAATGTAGTTAGGTTCTGGCTGGTATATTTGTTGTTCTTGGGTTACATCTGAAGTTTTACATTGTGCCGGTTTGTTGTTCATTAAATTGGCGATGCAGCTTGTTTCCATGTAAGAGTTTTGGCTCGTTTCTTCTTTGCAGTAGAATGTTTTTTCTATTTGTTCACATTTCTTGTCAAAACATTGAATTTCGTTTTGGTTAAGGATACAAAAGGGTTTAATGTGAAGTAATTTACTTTTGAGTGGGATGGGTAATAAATGGAAAAAGGAAAATGATTCATTTTTTAAGGAAGGAATTTGTATATTAAATATTATATCTGAATGGTTATAGTAAGCCTGAAGCTCCAATAATTCGTATATGTTTTCGTTTGAATTAATTTCTACAGACTGATTTTTTAAGGAACTGTAAATGAATGTTAATTCATCAGAGTTTAAAATGTGTTTTGAGATGATATTTAATTTGGCAAGAATAATAGATTCCGCGATATTGGTCAAATGGTTGTTTAAAAGTTCTATATTGAAGTTTATTTGGTTTAAATATTGAATATATCTGATTGAGTTTTCCTCTGATCTGATTCTGTTTCCTAATGTCTTTTCAGTATTAATTAAATATTTTTCAATAATCTTCTGCTGCGTGTTTATGTGGTTTGTTATATTGTCGAATCTTGCTATCATTTGTTTGTTAAGTCTAACCTGGTCGTCTTCCTGTGTCTCGATGTCATTTTGTCTTTCTGATAGCATTTCTATTTTTTTATTTATATCCAGAGCATCGTCAGCATCCAAATTTCCTGTTATGCTCTTTACAACTGTTCCTAAACCGTTGATAAGTCCTCTTTTTTGTCTGAAATTAGGTGTTAGCGTTTGGAGTTTGTCTTGCAGCTGTTCATATTTTATTTTAATGATTTTAAGGGAGTCATTAAAACCGTCTATTTTATTGAAAATTGCCAAAGAGTTGCCTATAGCGTTTACATTTTCTTGGTATTTTTCTAATCTTATGATGTGAATCAGGCTTTTGTATGCCTTAATCATCCTGCCCGTTCCCAGTTTCAATGTTAGGAGGCCATGATTATTCGTCAGATCGTGTACTTCGATCGTCTGTTCTGTGGTCATTGTTATTAGAAGGGTGAGAGTTGTGAACCTGAAATTTACGTCTTCTTTTTATTTTTGATTTATGAAGTTTTTGATTGTTAGTAGTAAGGACTGTTATATCCCTATTAATTTTAACTTTATGTTTACTGAATCTTGGTGTTAATTTATTTCTTCTATTTTCTTTTCTATAAATAAATGATCCTGTCTTTATACTACATGGTTTTTCCCTGTTCTGATTTAATTTGCTTAAATTTTTTTGTATCTGGTTTCCTGTTTTGTTTTTAATGGATGGGAATAATTCTGCCTGAAACTCATTTAGTCTATTGAGATAGTCATGCACGTTGCTATAGCTAATATTCTTAAATTTGTAGGTTCTACCGTAAAAAAGTTCGTAAGGTGTTAATTTCGTAGCAGAGTGTATAGAGTTATTATAGGTTATCATAGTTTCATTGAGTATGTCGTCATGATCTCGGTCGTTATGTTTTGTAAAAATGATTCTGTATGTTTCAGTTAGTGTGGAGTGGAGTCTTTCAACGGGAGAATTGCTACTTGATTGTTGAAGCGATGTTATGTGTTGGTTTATATTGTATTGTTTAACGAAGTCTTTGAACATAGAAGAAGTAAATTCTGCGCCTTGGTCTGATATAATTTTGGTTGGAATGCCGTGGAGGCTCATAAAATGCAGAAGGGATTTTATTATTGTTAGGCTATTTCTAACTGGAACTGTGTACGCTGCTGCGAATTTAGAGAATTTGTCTATAATCGTGAGGATTTTTTGATTATTAATACTATAGATGTCGATATGTACGATATCTAAAGGTTTTTCAGGATTTTCTGGGATTCGAAATTCAATTTTTTGGGGTTTCCTGTCGTATTTGAGTTTCTGGCACAGTTCGCAGTTATTTATAACTGTAGTGATTTTGTTTTTCATAAATGGGAAAAAGAATTCACGCTTAAGGTGAAGAAGTGTCTCGTTTATGCCTCTGTGGTTGTTTTTTAAATGGTAATCGTTTATCAGTTTATCTTGATCATCGTTCTCAAGTATATCTTTTAATATTTCTGTGCAACGAATTACTTTGAAGGCTTTGTTATTTGAAAAGTAATTTGAGTAGACACTTTGGATGGTCTTGAATGTATCGTCATCGGTATAAATAGCGCAATATTTATTTGGAGGAACATAATTTTTGAAAATGGTAATAATATCATTCTCTGAAAAACATTGTTTTTCTAAAGTTCGTCTTTGTTTGTTTTTAAATGGCATTTGTAATTGTACTGGTTTGTCTCTTTCAGTTTTCTTAAGTACGAGCTGTATGCTAAATTCATTTAAGGGACGTTCAGATATATATATGTGATCGTTCATATTTTCAAGAGCAGAGTGGATTGTAGATCCACTAGAACTGGGATTTGTGTGGTTAACCTCGTTTATATTTAATTCAATTTTCTCATTTTGACTTTCGGTTTTTATTCTGCTGAGTGCATCAGCATTCAGGTTTAACGTTCCTTTTTTGTAAACGATTTCATAGTCGAACTCTTCTAACTTGAGTCGCCATCTAACTAGTTTTGAATTCGGATCTTTAAGATTCATCATCCATTGCAATGGTCTGTGATCGGTCACGATTTTGAATTTGTGACCAAACAGGTAGGGGCGGAAATATTTCGTTGCCCAAACAATCGCTAAAAGCTCTTTTTCAATGGTAGAGTAACCACATTCCGAATCAGTTAGGGTTCTACTAGCATAGCAGATTGGTTTGTCGCTACCTATGGTGCCTTGAGATAGGACTGCACCTATTGCGTAGTTACTTGCATCCGTAGTTAGTACGAACGGTCGAGAGAAATCGGGGTATTGAAGAATTGGGTCGTTAATCAAGAGATCTTTACACATCTCGAAAGCTGTGACGTACTTTTTGTCGAGTGTTATTGATTTTCCTTTCTTCAAGCACTCTGTAAGTGGTTTTGTTAGCCTTGCAAAGTCCTTAATGAACTTGCGGTAGTATCCAAGGAGGCCTAGAAACGATTTTATTTCTTTTTGCGTCTTTGGGATAGGGAAATTTTTTACAGCTTTGATCTTGTCGGGATTGGGTTTTACTCCGTCCCTGGAAATTATATGTCCAAGAAATGCTGTTTCTTTGTGAAGGAATTCAGTTTTTTCTAGCTGCACTTTAAAATTGAATTCTTGTAATCTTAAAAAAACTTTCTTCAAGTTTTCAAGATGTTCTTGTAGAGAGGTTGAAAAGATGACTATGTCATCTAAATATACCAAACAGACTTTTCCCACGAGACCACTTAGTACATGGTCCATCACTCGTTGAAAAGTGGATGGAGCATTTTTAAGTCCGAACGGCATTCGTACGAACTCGAAGTGACCTCCTTCGACTGTAAATGCCGTTTTAGGTATATCTTTTGGGTCCATCTCTATTTGGTGAAACCCACTCGCTAAATCTAGAGTGGAGAAATACATGCATTTCCCTAATTTATCCAGGATCTCCGTTATGTTCGGGAGTGGATATTTGTCGCTAATTGTCTTTTCATTTAGACGACGAAAATCAATGACAAGGCGCCACTTTTTCGTGGGTATATCTTTTCCTTTCGGAACCACCCATACCGGGGAACTCCACGGCGAATGGCTTGGACGAATTATTCCTTGTCTGAGTAGTTCTTGTATCTGTTTTTGAACTTCCATTTTATGTACAAATGGGTATCTGTATGACCTGGTATATATAGGGACATCGTCGTTAGTTGGTATTTTATGTTTGACAGCGGTAGTGAAAGTAAGAGGTTGGGTTTTTTGAAAAAAAATATCTTCAAATTGTTTGCACAATTTGATTATGGATCTCTTTTCTTCAGAGTTCAGGTGGTTAAGTTTTAATGAATTTACTATTTCAGTATCGGGTATTTTCCTGTCATGCGATTGTGAGTATGTTTCTGTTATATTAATCTCGCAAAATTCAGTATTTGAATATGGACAGACTTTCATGGGTCGCTCCAGAAAAATAGTCTGTTCTTGGTTTGAAGTATTAATTACTTCAAGGATGCTATACCAATCTTTAGCGACATATATTCCCTCTGAAATGGAAACGCCTGGTTTGATTTCTGTTGGTCTTATGAAAATATCACCATTTCGTATGCTTACTGGGAGGCGACATATCATTTTTGAGTATGGGGGAATAATGTATTGCGATGATGTAGAATTTGGTTTAAAGAATAGAGAAATACTGGAATTTTCTGTTATCAATTTTCGTTTTTCCAAGTCTATTTTTGCTTTAATTTGTGTCAAAATGTCTAAACCGATAAGGCCATCGAAGTATCCATGGAATTTGAATATTAAGAATCTAAATGTACCATGTGTTTGGAATTCTGAAAAAGAGTTAAATGTTATCGCTCTATTTATTGTGTGTTCTTTAAAAATTGTTTTTATAACTGTATTATTGATGGGGATTTGAAGTTGAGGGTCTGCAAACTCAGGATT
Source organism: Melangyna quadrimaculata (assembly GCA_949320155.1). Lineage (NCBI taxonomy): Eukaryota > Metazoa > Arthropoda > Insecta > Diptera > Syrphidae > Melangyna > Melangyna quadrimaculata. Next base: position 416,318,074 of record OX439483.1, read on the forward strand.
AATGAAAGATGAAGACGCACCGGTATCTATTAGGAATCTGAGTGGTCTTCCAAAAGGTGAAGAAATATTTACATATGGTAAAATATTTCCATGTTTATTGATGTTTATATATCCGATTGGTTCCCAGAGGCTGGTTCGTGAAAATTTTCGGTATCTTCTGGGTGGTTAATTTCTTGGAACGTCTCGAGGTCTTGTTGAAACTGTTCGTTATAATACCTGTCCAGATTTTGGTATGGGTTTTCGATCTCCAGGTCCAGGTTGTCAAAGGGCTCGTACGGGTTCCCATATTCAGGATGTATTGAAGTACCTGGGTGTTCTATGTCGATGTTATGCAGTTCTCTAGAAGGACCTGCTTGTTTGAAAAAGTTGCTGGGTGTTCTGGTGTTTTGTAGACCTAAACTGTGTTGTGTTGGGGATTGGAGTTTGGAGTACGTGGTACTTGCCTCCATAGGTTCTTGTGGAGCTATATGTTGTCTATGTGAGAATTGGCCAGAGCCGGGGTTCGTTTTAAAAGGTCTGTTAAAATGGTGGTTACCTTGTCCTGGTATAGGATTTAAGTGATGTTGATTTTGTCTTGTTTGTGGGTTAAAAGGGTTAAGAGAATTATACATTTGTTGCCCTGGTCTATAACGTGAGTTGAAGTTAACGGTGTGGTTTGGTGTCTGTGGTTTTCTGAGAAAGACTTGAGGTTGTGGATTGAATTGGTAAACGGGGGGCACAAATTTCTTTTGTTGTTGGAAATATAATGGTTCGTGTTTCATATATGAAATGTTCTGTTCCTTTGTGCAATAAGCAAAGGCTTCTGATAGGGTTGAAGGTTTCATTGCCCTCACTGTGGAACCGAGAGGTTCTCTAAGTCCTGCAAGGAAGGTATTTAAACACATTTCTTGGTATAGTTTATTTTTTGCAATTATCACGTTGAGTTCTTTTTCATGTATCTGTATATGATTATTCATGGATGCTTGTATTTCCATAACTTCGCTGAAAAAATTTTCTAAGGTTTTGCTATTTTGTTTTAAATTGTGAAGGTCGCGTATGAGCGACGTTTCGTTCCGTTTGTCCGAATAGTGATTTATGAGGTTCGTTTTAATAGAGACCCAAGATAACGTTGTCCCGTACACGTTGAGGACTTCGTTGGCTGGGCCAACGATTTTATTCCTTATGGCTCGGAGTATGACCCTGCACAAATTTGTGCCATCGATACCCTCGAGAAGAGATAATATCTCTTCAACGTTTTTAATAAAATCGAAGAGAAGTCTTGGATTTCCATCGAAGGTTGGAATGTCCTTGACTATCTCTGGAACTCTAAGTGAGTTCATGAGTTCTATTGCTGCTGATGCAGCGACGGCTGCTGCTGCTGCAGCGGCTGCTGCTGCTGCTGGGTCTTCTTGTTGACCATTCAACATTATAGTTCTCTTTATGTTTAGATTAATTCTACTTTCTAAATAAGTTTCACTATCACTATCTAAATGCTTGCTAATGTTTTTAGTTAAATTATCTCTTTCAGATTTTTCAATATTTAAATTTATATTTTCAAAGTTAAATTCTTTATTTATTCCTATGCTTAAATTATTGGAGTTGACTAACTTTTTCCTTTGAGGTGGATAAGGATTATTTTTAATTTTTGGGATTTTAAATGGGAGCATGGGATGAAATTCGTTGTTTCGACTTACGTGATATAAAATTTCTTATTGTTCATACTGTTGAGCTGCTCCTCCAGGTTTTTGTTTGCACTTTTAGATGTCTCGATGAGTGTCTATGTATCGCACTGATATTATTTTCACAATATTCGGTTTGCTCCCGAAAAAAAATATTATCTTTTATCTCGTTGACGTTTTAGATTCACTCTCGGAGAAAAAAAAAATTTTCCTCGTATATTAGTGTTTATTATCTCGATTTGCTCTCAAAAAGTTATCCCGTTACACTTATTTCGATTTGCCTTCGAATTTGCTCTCAAAAAAGTTATCCCGTCACACTTATTTCGATTTGCCTTCGACAGTGTTTTTATCACTTGCACTGAACTGTTGAAAGATTGACTATATTTTTTTTTTTTTTTTTTTAGCTATGGTATATTTTTCCGATGAACCTTCGAATTTTTCTTCCGTATACACTTGTATTATATTAGAGTTCTTTTACGAGTTGGATTTTCCGATTAACCGTCGATATAATCTTAACTCGTTCCGTTCGACTGCGCCAGTTAAGGTAGGAAGTGTAGCGCTTAATAAAAAAAAAATCAACCTTTGTTTTATGAACAGCTCAGTGCTGTGTTTATTATCAAACTCAAACTCTTATGCTATGCATTACAATTTTTATATCAATCAAATGATGAATCGGCTATTTTACAAACAGAAATACGTTTAAGGAAAATGTGAAATAGAATTGCAAATATGAAATAAAATGAAATAAGATCTTATGAAATGCTTTTATAAATTAATTGTGGGAAACTGCTGATGATGGTTGTTGGTGCCGTTGGTGCCGATGACCTGGGTTGAGGCATGTGTCGTCTGAGGTATGTAACTCGCGCGCTCAATTGAGGGAGCACGAGACGGAAGAACGTGTTTTTTAGGTAAACGGTCAGAGTTATCGTGAAAATTGTCATAGAAGAAATTATTTTCTATGTTGTGACAAATATTTTCGTTTGGATTTTGTCTCAATTGAATAATGAAATTAGGAGATATACACAGAAACGTAGACTTAGGATAAGATTTTTCACATTCACCTGGTTAAAGAAGACCAATTTACTCAAAATTCCGCACGATAAAGCATAAAACAAGTATTTTTAATTTATACTCCTAATTTTAACTAATAAAAGTGTTTTTCAATTTTTTATTTATAGCGTCTAGTTTTAAAGATATAAATTTTTTTAAGTCATGACAGATTTATTCCACATTCCAATTTGTCAATATAACAGCTTGTGCTTATACAGTCTAGGTAGGTTGGCCTTAGACAAGAAACACATCGTATGGGAGGGGGGTCTATTTCCCCCGTTTAGGCGGGAGGGGCAATTTTCAAAAAAAAATAACTTAAAAAAGAAAAAAATATTAAAAAATAACGGTGATACTAACAGAGTCAAGCTATAGTATTTGTAAAAGCCAAAAGTATATTCTTCAATATTATTTCTAAATAAAGTTGTTCGAGTGAATAGTGTTTGAAAAATTAATTTTCAAACTCGAAATTTTGAAAAAAAAAATTCAAACTAATTTTTTTCAAAACTTTACGTTATTACTATTTTTGTTTTCAAAACATTACATTACAAAAATGCATCAAAATTCGGTAATAATGACTTCGCACCGGATTTTGATAAACCAACTCCGGATTCGGATTCCCTACCCCCGAAAACACATAAAAAGCCACCCTCAAACTGAGGTGACATTCAAGTGCCTACGGGAAGCGGTATAGCTCCTAGACTAAATAGGGAACAAAGAGGTAGAAATAATTTCAGAAGTCATTATAATAAAAGATTTAATAATTTCAATAGTGATAGACATCAAAATTATGGAAATAACTATGTATAATAATAACAATAGATATGAGAATCAGAATAGAAGTCATAATAACAACAGAGGAGGATATAATAACCAAAACCCACAAGGAACAAAATTTTCAGGGAAACGGGTACGTCCCCGGCCGACAAAACCCGGGGCCCACATCCAGAAGAAGATAATTTACATAAGGAATTCAGACGAAAATACAAATTTTATAAAATTAAAATTAAAAGGCAGAAATGAACCAATAGGTCTATTAATAGATTCAGGAGCTGATATTTCAATAATTAAGAATAGCTGAGTCAATAGTAATAAAACATACAGCCCTATTCTGCTATTCCCGTGAACCGTAGATTCGGTTCACCAATTCGATTCCCTTTCGCTCTGTATTTCCATTCTGCTATCCGTCGAGTGAACTAAATTATCCCAAGCCAATTTGATATTCACTCCAACAGCTGTTCCCTGTGCATGTGAAAATCTTAAGAAGATTCAATAAATTGTTTTGGTTGATTTTTGTATTAAAAAAGATATAAAAACAAATCTTGACAGTTTTTGATTTTTTTCCCACTTCCAAATAAAACAAATTTGTTTCTACTAAAATTTTCCCAAGCACTTAGCAGATACACAACCAACAATTGAAAACCCGCAACATTTTATATGCGGATCTGAATTGTATAGAAACAGTCCGTTCACGTAAATAAGAGAATACCACACCATATTACCGACATTGCCGACGTAAATCCACATTCACTTGAATGAAGAGCAGAATCGTAACAAATGAAAAATCAAGCTAAATTTCCCCCGATGAATAGCAGAATAGGGCTGATAATGTTATAAAAGAATACCCAAAACCAGATAATGCAGATGAAGTTAGAAGATTCGTAGCTTTCTGTAACTATTACAGACGTTTTATCCAAAATTTCGCTGAAATTGCTAAACCTTTGAATCAATTATTAAAGAAAGACCAAATCTTTAGCTGGACATAAAATTGTCAAAATGCTTTTGAGAACCTTAAAAGAAAATTATTGACACCTTCAATACTAAGTTACCCAGATTTCTCAAAACCGTTCATATTAACAACAGATCCATCAAACTATGCATTAGGAGCTATTTTATCTCAAGGAGAAGTAGGTAATGATAAACCTATTGCATATACAAGTAAATCATTAAACAAACATGAGCTTAATAAAGCAGTGATAGAAAAAGAATTACTTGGTATACATTGGGGAAAAAATCATTTCAGACCATATATATTCCGACCAAATGGTAATTTCAGTGTCTGTCTGCTGTAGCTGCTGAATTGTAGACTCAACTTCCTGTAAGAATGCAGGGTTGTTGGGTGGGTTGACACAAAATTGTCTTCAAAATTTTCGACAAATGCTTCCGATTTGTTCTGTGTAGCCGTGACTTCCCTTGTCTGGTAATGATTTGTTCTGGTATTTGTTACATTTTGACGATGATTTAATTGATCTCCCATAAAATGCATTCGGTAAAGGTTTGATGGATTGTAGCCTTTATTGGAACTGGTTGTTGTTGAAATTTTGAAGAGCGTCAACATAATTTGTGTACATTTAATTTCGGTCTAAGAAAATTTGTAGTAACTGTTGGTCGAAGTACAATCCCTTCTGGCAAATGCTAGTCTGGTACCTGTCCCTCGAAATCTTCCCTCTTTGCTCGTTCAGGGCCTTGTTTATGGTAAGCTCCATTTCTTCGATAACTTCTTCAATTTCGTCGTGGGAGAGATTTCTTTTTCACTTTTTATACTTCTTATTTCTTGTTTAGCTGAATTTCAAATTCTTCATAAAACTTCCCCCGTCACTGGCTGTTCCTTTAATTTTGCCGTCTTAAATCTTCTGTCAGGCTGGTCTGGAGAAAAGTTTGATTAGTCCTAAATTTGTTTCATTATTCTCTTCTTTCATTTTTCAAATTTTACATATATTGTTATCCAATTGTATATTAAATTCGTATGAATCAGAAGCAACATTTATAACAACTTCGGAAACAAAGCTCAGTCTCTATGAATATATATACATATAATAAATAAATATTTGCATTGGTAACCTTCATCTCACTATTTTAATTATCCTTGGAATGTATGTAGATGTCCTCGGGGACTTCCTCTTTTAAGTTTTTAAAACTACCTATGTTCAACGTATATAAATATAAAAGAATACAACTTTGTCCAGAATCCAGATGTCTTTTATTTAATATATAAAGGTATAATGAGCTCTCTCATCTTTTAAGTACTCCTTGTCATGGTTTTTCACTTCATTAGTCTTTTACTAAGTCAAAGGTCAACTAAAGCTGTTTAAAAAGAAAATTAGATTGCCAAAAGAACAAATTGTCACTAGCTCCAAAATACAAACTCTTCATCTCTTCCTTTGAATCCATTTATTGTGTGAATTCCAAATGACAGTCGTATTCCATGACAGCAATCAGCAATTGGAATAAAACTCATTTCTAACTTAGATACACTTTGCTTTATCTATATGTATAGTGTATACATTTATACATATTAATGTATGTTGGTATACCTATACATACATAATAATGGAAACATAACTTACTTACGAACTTGGACCTTAAAGGCGTATTCAAAAAAAAAAAAAAGAATAGGAGACAATTTGATTTCTTTTTCTCATTTCTTTAATGCCCTCTATGGGAAATACCTTACTAGGTATCCTCTTTAAGGCCTTAGGGTTATTTTCGTATGCGACTTCAAATGTGGAATAAAAGTTAATCTTATTTGTAGTTGTAAGTTTTAGGATGAAAACTAATAGTATTCTTAGCTTTTTGTAGAAAATATGATTATGACCGCAATCAAGTTCAAGTAGTAATGAAGAAGAACAAATAAAAATATCATAGTTTATGTATGTAAGGCCCGTTTGCTGATACGAAACATAAATATTTAAGTTCAATATAAACGCTTATGTTCTACTTTTTCCTCAGCATAAACTGTCATAAGAGTTCTTATGTTGAACATAAACGCTTAAGTTTTGTTTAAACAAATGTGCCTAAGTATCTTATGTAAGGTGTATGATTGGTTAGTTTTGATCTATAAAATTTTGTTTGAGGGACTTTATAATGTACTCGTAGGTAGGAACATTGGTAGATACATAAAAGCTGAAATAACAAAGACTAGGTAACTAAAGTTTTTAAATGTTTAAGAGCATAAATTATATATGTATATACTATATAAAGTTATAAGCGATTTAATCCATAAAGAACTTATTTCAAATAAAAACATTGGCGCAAAATTTTAGTCTATTTAGAACGATGTTAAATCATTTTTAGTATAATACTAGATTAAAAAGTGTATTTTGCTAATTTTAAACGAGTTTAGCATCATACTATCTTCTAACATTTTACTAAAGTTAAAATCACCAAATGGCTATTTTAACTTTTTAGTATCGTACTAAATCCATATGACACTTTGACGTTTAAAATTGTCAAAATCAGGGGTGTTTGTGAATTTTTTGCACGAGCTGTCACTTTTTTGGACGTGTTCAGCTGAATTTTATGAAGGAAATTAGTTTAGTATGATACTAGTTAAAAAGTATTTAAAATTTAGAAAATTTTAGTAAACTGTTAAGGAATTAGTAAAATGTTAAGTAGTATCATACTAAATCCTTAATAATAGGCTGTTTAAAATTTTGCGCCATTATGTTCTAAAGATTTCAAAGAAACTCAATTTGCTTCAAATTGAAGCCAATACTATCTCTGTAGACGCAATAGTTTGCAAAATAAAGGATTTCAAAATTTAGTGACACAACATGGCTGGAAAAATGCCAAGTTTCTGTCTAGTTTGGGCAAGACCCTAGTAAGTTTTCGGTAGGGAAAATCTAGACGAAGAAAACTTGTCAGATACTTGACAAGCACGACACTTTTTTCTCTCTTTCCTTTGCCTTCTTTTTCATATCACACTTTTTACTATGGGTGTGAGACATCGGTATATCAAAACAGATCAGGTAAGCACAGATTTGTGTGTTACGCGTTACGCCTTCCGTTTTTTTAAAGATTAAAAACTTTCTTTTATAGAAATTAAACACTTTCTTTTAGTTAGTAAGTAGAAATGAGTACCTATATTTTTATTTAGAAACGTATGATTTGTATATGAAGAAATGAAGATAGAAGACGTCCGATCTTTGTTCTCTGTGGAAACTGACTGCCCTAGACTTAGAAATATTCATTATTACATTCGTATAGTTTATATCATATGGAATGGGATTGGGAATCTTGGATATACAGGCACTCGAGAAGGGATGGTAAGATGCGACGATCGATTTCGGTCAATCGTCGTGCATTCATTTTTGCTAATGCTCTCACATGTGTTTTGTTAATTGTTCTTATCTCATATTCTTTCCGTTGAATTTGGAATGTCATTCCAAGTGCTTCAGCATTTATGACAACGGAAAGATCTTAATGTGAATCAATAAACAAAAGATTTAACGATATTCAATAATGAATATGAATAGGCACAGCCAGTGGCGGATCCAGGGGGGTGGCTATAGGGGCTAAAGCACCCCCCCCCCCACCACAACCGATTATAAAATTAATTGAAATATAAAAAGCAATAGATTACATACTGTGTAGTTTTTTTATTGATCTAAGGCCTGAAAAGAATTGGATAAAAAAAGCGTGGTCGGGGTTAAACAACCAATTCTCTAAAAACTTATTTCAGAGGGTTTTTGGGGCTTAACTTTAGGGACTGTGAAAGTCCGAAGTTTGGGCGTAAGATTGGAGAGATAATTGAAAAAACGGAGCTTGGGCTGAACGATTAATGTGTCAAATGCAACAACAATTTACCCTTAAAAATTAGCTTATTTAACAAAAAAAAAAATGCAGAATTGGAGAAAAACGACGTGTCAATTTTAGTGTAATTGTTTAATACAACAGGAATTGTTTCTTACGGTCAGCCAGGCAGGGGTAAGAGAATCTTGGGGCTTATATTTCCAATGTCGAAGTCAATTAAACATACAAAACATTTTTGGACTAAGCAATTACATACACGAAATCTAGTAAAGGAGCCAAATTTCACAAGCGTAAGTTTTCTCTGTGCACTCAGAATATCATTCAGAAGAAAATGAATATTTGCAATCTCTCTAGACTCCGACTAAAAGTCTTTAAGTTTTGACATTTTATTTTTCAATCGGCAAACTATTGTTTTTTGTGCTTTCCAGTAATAGTTCGAACAAAACTGGTACCTACTCTACTAGTTAATTTGGGTAATTTGCGAAAATGAGATCTCCAGATGGCTCATTCTGCCGAAACACCTACATATACATATGAGCTTTTGCCAGTGAGATTTCATTTTTCCCTCAAACTGGATTTCCAAGCCCCCCACAGCCAAATTCTAGATCCGCTACTGGGCACAGCATGAACTGCGTTAATCGATAGGAGTAATTTAGTTTGTTTGTTTAAGAACAGCATAAACTGTGTTATTTGTCACTCTAAGTTAAATAACATAGAGTATCTCGAATATGTATCTCGTTATCGAATGACCTGGTGGTAAATGTATTGGAGATTATGGGATGATAGAGTTTGGGCATAACATGTGAGAAACGTCAGACAAGTTAGAACAGAAAACCTGTTCTTAGTTGTTCTACATAGAAAGCAAGTACATAAATTCTTGTTCATTATCGCCAAGGCCCTTGTTCTAGCCTTTGTTAACCCTTGCTAGTCCCTTGCCAGAATTTATGTAAAACTCTCTAGTGCCTTGTCGAAAACTAGATTGTTTTCCTGTGCGGGTACCTATGGTACACCTAAGACTTTAGGATTTTACTACTCCAAATATGCGTAAAATAAAACTAAGCACAGAAAATGATAGGCAAATGCCCACAATCGGAAGCTTGGAATAAAGTTTGACAGTGTTGCTGTCATTTCTATGGTATACTAAAGATTGTTTATTATGGAAATTTTCGAAGAATCATGAGAATCCTAATATGAATTAGAGTTCTTGACTTCGTGTGGATACTAACTGCCGCCATAACAGGGCACCAGGGTACACATTCATTCGGATATTACCCTGGTGTAGGTGGGTAGTCGGGTACCAGTTTTCGTGGTTACTAACCAAGCACCCGTCTGCTGCATCAAAATCGGTAAGAACACCTCCGATTCGTTCTATGTCGAGAAAGAACAAGACAAAACATATGAGAAATGAATCTAAACATCGTCGACTCGGTCAAAATATCACGGTGGAAAGATATAATTTAGAAGTTGTCAAGAACTTTGTCTATCTGGACTCCACTGATACCTCACCACATGAGTTCAAAGATCAAATGAAGAATTTCTCCTGCCAACCGCTGTTTCTTCTGTCTAAGAAGGCATTTCTGTCTAAGAAGGAATTTCTCCTGCCAACCGCTGTTTCTTCTGTCTAAGAAGGCATTTAAGTAGTAAAGCCCTCTCTCAGAGACCCAAGGAGACTTTATATAAGACCTTAATCGTCACGGTCCTGTGTCCTGCTCTATGGGCCAGAAGCATAGACATTGAAAAAATCGGGAGGAAGTCTGCTAGGGCGCTTTGATTTTTAGTGTGATTTTAGGTCCAGTGTGTATCGAAGAAGTGTAGTGGAGAAGACTTAACGCCGGGCCTTACGTGCTGTACACAGTGACGTTGACGTGGAAGATTCTGCGGCGGAGATGGCTGGAACATGTGGATCGTATGGAAACAAGCGCAACTGCTTAACGAGTCTTCGAATTCAACCCCGATGGCTGCAAACACCTTATGAAATGACAGCCTATTTTCCCTGGAAAATTTATTTCCGATACGAAAAAATTCCTATAGAACAATATTCGCCTTTCAGTGAGCTGTTTGTGAAAAGGTACAGAAAGTCTTTTTAGGCAAGATGTGCATTGGAGACCTGTGGGTGAGACTGGCCACTATACTTATAGGCATTTCTCACCGACAGCAAACTGCAGCTATCTCCTAAACACCCCATGCTTCTCCGATAGTTTACAGATGATGCATATTATTGCTATGCAGACAGATTAAAAGCATAAAGTTTGTCAGGTGCCATCATAATTATAACTTCAGCAAAATGACTGGACCGCCAACGTCCCTAAGAGTTTTCATGTCGCTCGTCTGAAAGACAAACATGGCTTGCGTCCCTGTTTACTCTCCACAATGCACCATAGGGCACCGCGGTGCACATTTTCGGAACATATGATCTAAGGATTTAGCAATTAAGGTATTCATTATTTTATTGTTATACTGTGGTGACCTAAAGCCCATTAAGTAACCAATATTCATTATTTTTCTTCTAATTTCAAGCCACTTTTGAAATAAATCTTTGCCCATAAGATAACCATTCCAACATTAAGTTTTGAGTCATAAAAGTTAAATTAATTTGATTTGTTTTCTTTGCTTTGAAAGGTAGACTCCTTAGAACTACATAGGTAAAGTTAAATAAACCGCTTATGCTTAACTTATTACTTCTACAGTGAATGCTTGAAATGCAGTATTTTCTTGATTGTAATCAAAGCAAAATTTCTAAGCCGTAGGAATATTATTTTTTTTGTTGGTAACATCTGCATACAATTTTGTAGGTTTGCACGCAGTCTTAAATTCAGGGTTTTATTAACAACTCTAGAATCTAAAATCCACTCCATGATTATAAACGAAACCGCAACTTGCAACTGGGCTCAAACGAAGCCGAACAAATAGGTATCCCATCGCCATCCAAATCCCGGCCATTTATCTACGTAACTTTTACACATATTTCTAGCGCAGCAAATAATAAATTTCTCCAGTGAAAGTTTTCGTGAAACTATGAAATTTATGGAGCATCTTCTTCTATACCCTCCTTAACTAGGTACTTCCACTAAGTATAACTCCCGCCCCCCCCCACCATATTCTACCCTGACAGCTCAGAGAAGAACATGTGAGGACAAACTATACTAACTAGAATGTACGCATAAGTTTACCGAAACCAACAACACAACTACCAAACGCATATACATACCCATACACTACACACTCATTCATAACATAAACGGAAGAAACAGTGGTAAACTACCTGTATTTTCAATGTTTTAACAGTTAGTACCGGAGAGGATACATGCTCCTTTTTTGTGGTATGTGGAAGTGGATGCCACATCATATAATAGAGCAAGAATCTACGAGAGTAGATGGAAGAACGTTTAGAAAAGCATGGGTATAACAAATGTACGTATACGGTATACGATACGAGTATAGGGAAACTCCATCCGTTCTTAGTCTAAGTTTTCACCCGGAATGAAATAGTTCAGAGGAGGATAATACATTTTCAAAGTTAATTTGCTTAGTTGCATATTTTAGGGACACCCGGAAGCCTTAATTAAGTAATAACACAATTTTAATGTTTTGGGCATGGGAATGGGAATAAGGATATGAAAATGAGTAGTTTTTCGGCAAATACATATACACACATGTACATCAACAACACACAAACAGAGAAGAACTTGGGATGTGAATGAGACCTGAAAACAAACTTCTTATGCAGAAAAGTGGTCTAGAAAATCCATGATTGTCCTCATGAAACTGTATACATACCCATATTTAGTTAACACTTATATTAACAATGTTTGAATTTCTTGTCTGTGTTTCCCTTTTGAAATGTTCCAATTCTGCACACAAGTAAGGGGTAGGCCATCTAGTGGTTCTTTTTAAATCATATGTGACACTGACAGCTGTTTTCCGCTCGAAATCTTGACAGAAAGTCAGTATCATACCTTCGCGGAACGCAATGAGTCGCTTTACGATTGAAAAATGTTGGGAAATTTTGTAATTGAATTAGACAACGATTTTATGTGAAAAATCATCTTTTTTGACGAGGCATTTTCATCTCGGCGGCTACGTTAACAAAAAAAAATTGCCGCATTTAAGGCTCGAAAACCCTCACGAGTGTGACAGTTTGGTGCGGATTTTGGAGTGGTTTAGGCATCATTGAACCATTTTTCTTCGAAAATGAGGCTGGGAACAACATTTCGGTCAACGGTGGGTGTGACAGAGCCATGTTAACCGACTTTTTTTTTTTTTACTGAAATTGAGATGGATTTGGACGACCTCTGATTCATGCAGGATGGCGTGCACTCTGCTACACAGCCCATGTCACAGTCCATCTTTTGCGCACCAAATTCCCAAATCGTGTTATCAGCCGTCTTGGCGATGTCAATTGGCCCCCTCGGAGCTATTGTTTGACCCCTCTCGCCTTGTTTTTTGTTAGGAATCGTGAAGGGCCGATGTTATGCTAACAATCCGGAATCGATTTAAGCACTTTAGGCCAACATCATCCAAGCCTTCGAAAATTGAGGCAGCCACTAGAACAGCAGCGTTGTGTTCCATGATGAATGGACAAAATTTAATTTTGTTCATTTTATTGCATTTTTAAAAAGAAACTTCTATTTGGGCCACCCTGTAATACAAAAATATTGCATACCAAAATTCACAACCGAAAATTAAATGACTGAACATCTACCGAAACTAATTGACATTTTATAAGGTTTCAGTAACCTTTCAGATGCTATAAATTCTTTTTCGAATAACGCAAAAATAATGTGCCAAAAATTGCTTTGACCTTGGAAAATCTTAATATATAGTTACTGAAACTAGCCTACCTTTTATAACAATTTGGAGGTCTTTGGAATGGTATAATTTATAAATAAATGAGGTGCTAAAAATCGTACGTGATCTTGTAAAACCTTAATCACTGATTAAAATTTTCCAACTGCTGACCAATTTCTGAAACTGCTTGACCTTTTTTGACTAATTTCTGACTTTTTAGATGCCATATTTTTTTGCGAATATCCCATATATGAGGTTCTAAGATCCCAGAGCCCGAAAGTACGGAAACACAAATTCACATGTGAATTCCAGTCACAGTTGATGTCTTAAGTTCAATCCGCATGAGTGGCAAAGCTTTTCAAATAAAAATTAACATATTAAGACTCAGCACCACACAAAGAAGTCCGATCATCGGGTTGGCACTCGTGAAATAGCTATAACTTCAGCCAAATAACTTGGTGGTAGAACACTTTAGTTGTTGTTGTTTCATTCAAAATTTTCAATTCACATAGATTTCGTATAACCAAATGTGTCAGACAAGTACGGCATGATGTTTGACTGACATTTTACTCTCGAAATGACTTTATCTGAACTGTGATTTTCAGTCAAAAGAATTTTCTTGAACGGAAAATCACAGGTAAGGGAAATTTTGTGTTCTCTCGTGAGTACATTTTGCTGTGTCAAAAACTGAGAACTGAAAAAATTGTAATCAAGTTATTTTCCAAAAAAAAAAGAAGGCGCATACGCCATAGTACTGAACTAAGCTTTCCAACGTTGTATACATCAAATGTGGGCACTAGATGCACAATTATTCCCATTCATTAAATTCGCTAAACCGAATAAAAAAAAAGTTGAATTTTTGTAGTGATAAGCGAATTATTCGCCAACCATGATGTTATTTTCCAATGTTGGATATTGGAATAAAAGTTCATTTATTTTGGGGTCTATTGAGTTCATGGAAAGTGACCAATAGTCATTTCAATGGACAATTAATTTTAGCTATAGTTGCAATCTTTATTGACATTATACTGCCTAAACCCTATGGTTTATACAGCTTTGTGTCCATACATACTAGGGCTAAGCTTTCCAACGATATCTCGTTCGTTGGCAATAGGTAGATCAAAATGCCCATTCTCCTTTATTGGTAACGTTTTATTGTATATATCTTCAATCCGAATATGGTTTATAGCTTAGAAAAATACGAAAAAAAAATTCGACGAAATGGTTTAAAAAGAGATTTTAAGGAAAATATGCACTCTACCATGACCACTTTTGTTATACATATTTAAATTTGATCCTTATTTAAAGTAGAATAAACATTTTTAATTAAGCTCTCTTAAAATATCACATCATGTGTATAGTTTGAGAAATATTGGTGGCGTTGCAAAAAGAAGCCAGGATTCTGTTACCACCCTAAGAAGGTAACAGCCCTGGAAAAATTACTTCAAGGAAATACCAGCCGGTCCTGGAGTGTGAGAGTGACAGATCATTCTTGATTTCCAAGATGCAAGAGTTCGCCTTCTTCTTAGGAAGCTAGATCCAGCATAGTACTCGAGATATATCAATTTAATTCCGCCAAATACACCTGCTAGTTTCGATTTTCAGACGACAATCGAAAAGCTTAGAAGTATATTTGGACAATCTGAGTCCATGTTCAACTTGCGCCTGCTTACTGCTTTTTGTACTGATTTTTGTAAAAGGGTTGCATGCTTCATGTGAATCCCACGTAAGGTCCAGATAACTGGCACTTTTACAAACTGGTGATGAAGCAAAAATTACACTAGAAAATTTGCTAATGGAATGTCAGAAAATTGCAACACTCGACCAAGACACTCAATTGCTTGAAACTACACCACACAAAATGCAAGTTGTATCGTACGGCAACAAGAATCAACAAAAGACTTCACAGCAGAACAACAAAATCAATATTCAATCTAAGCATCCTTCATCAAGCAGTTCCACCATCAAGGCAGTACCACGAACACCGCATGCTGGGGATGTGGCGGCATGCATTTTGCTGCAGACTGCGCATTCAAGAACCACCATCAGTGCTCATCGTGTAAGCTGATGGGACACAAAGAGGGATATTGTTCTTGTTTCACCAAGGAAAAAAATAAACCACCCAAGTACAGTGCCAAGAATAAAACGCATCGCAAATCAAATGTTGTTTGAGTAAACTCTGTGCGGAAATCAAATCGCAAATTCATCAAAAACTTAATTAACAGAGTCCTAGTGACACTCCAATTGGACTCAGCAGCAAATGTCACAATCGTGTCCAAGGAAGTTTGGGAGCAACTCGGCAGTCCGAAACTTCCTTCAGAGAACTGGTCAAAATAAGTCCTAGATGCACAGGGTAAGAATTTAAAAATGCTTGGTTCTTTTGTCGCTGATGTTACACTACAAAACAAAACCGTGCAATCGGTTTGCCGAGTCACTGATCTTCCAAACCTGAACCTTTTTGGAATAAATTAGATAGACGAGTTTGATCTATGGGATCAGCCATTCAACAAACTTACCCGAGCACTACAGTTGACATCTCCAGTTTTGGTGGATAATCATGTACAGAGGAAACGAAAAAGATTTTGGTAGTATACAAAATTATTCATTTTCGTCATTGTATTTATATCTGTACAGCTAGTTAGCCCAGTGGGAGGTTTATAGGACTGACTAACAGAAGGTTGCAGGATCAAATCTCTGATAAACCAAAAAACGTTGTACTTACAAATGAATGGTTGGGATATATTACAATATTTGACTGCTAACTTATAATGTTTAGGTTTGAGCATTGAGCTTCCTCATCCAAAGCAGCATATTTAAATAACCACAGCTTCAACTAGAAGAATCCCATTGCCTTTAATGAGAGAAATATTTCAAAATCTTAATCTACTGTGGATATAAAAAAAATTTCAAAACTTTAAAATTACTAAAGGTACAACCATTTGTGAAGAATAAATGTTGTTAAATCCTAAATCTCTTTTACTTCTCTTGTCTGGATAGGTTTATCCTTCTATGCTCTATAGTAGGTGCTTTACTCTTAACCTACTCCACTCATCAGACAAAAATTTTCTTACTTTTATTTGATACTTTTATGGATACATTTTATTATGCATGAAAGCTTATCTAAGGAAGAAAATTAACTTTTAACTTCCATCCCATCCTATTAAGTCTACCTTAAAAGTCTTTTCTAGACCTCTTAGTTTAAAAGTTGATAGAAGTAAAGAATGCGTATTTATGTACGTCTCAATATTGTTTTGAGTGTTTGTTACAGCCGTATTAATAAAAAACGCTTATTACACTTTTATTCCACGAGTTTACAAAACCATAGAATAAAAGTTAGTCCATGGCATACAATTTCCTATCAATAAAGACAAAACGAAAATCTACTACAATAAGTAGATAACGTTAACGAACACACCTAATAATTCTGTCAAAGTTATAATGATTTGTTTGACACGCCTGATCTTTATTCCTTCGCTAAACCACTATGCAGGGGCGTATACAGCCTTACTTCTTGGGAGGGGTCACGCCAAAAAAAAAAATAATACAAACTTATATTTTTTATAAAAAGTCAAGTGCCTTATATTTTTTATTTTATATTTTACTGTGGGTAAAAGGAAAGGGAAAAAGTATTAATTAACTATACTATAATACATTAATATAACAAATAAATTGGGTGGCGCAACGGCTCGTGAGGAACCAGGGTCTAGTGACTAACAACTCGCAAACATTCCTGTGTGCACGTGTCGACAGGAATGGAAGGGACTTACAATTTTATGCCGAATCCGAACGGCTAGACGAAAAGCACTTATTCATGACAAGCAAGAGGCAGTAGCCCTGAAAAAAACTTTTTTAGTTTTAAGGTGGACGAGCCTTGGAAGTGAACCCAGACCTCCAGCGTGACAGTCAAACGCAATAACCATTACGCTTTTGGTTCAAATAAGCTCATTTATAAACGAGAACGGAAATGAGGTAATTTCGGATCTCATTTGGAAATTTGCATCGAAAATACCTCATTTGGCCCAGTGAAAACGTAGTATAAAGCGCTATTTGTTTCTATTCCTTAATGTTATATTTTTTTGTTTTGGAGCACCTCAACAGCAGCATACAGCAGTCTCCAGTTGCCTGAACAACAAATTTCAGTTAAGGAATTAAAATATTGAGGAAAAAAATATTGAAGTCGCTTGGTCATTTGTTTTGAATTTTGTTCAGACTTCAGAATTTATTTTATTTCGGCTAGTTCTAATTCGTATTGAAGTTGCAGAAAATATTAGTAAAATTTCATTAGGTACTCTGTTTTCTGTTTCTGAAATTTAAGTTAATAGTTAAATATAAATATTCACTACTGCAAATGAAAACAAGAGTTCTGATTTTCAAAAATGACCACTTGGGTTAATTGCTCTTTTTAACAATAGTGGAAAAACTAAAATACATTACATATTCGTATTTTAATTGAACACAAAGATTCGTTTTTGTTGCTTTTCAATAAAAGTGTGAAAAAAGTTCAGGAGTGATTTGTATATGCTTCTGATTTAAAAAAAAATGTATGTCTCTAAAGCTTACCATACACGATGTGCGTGAAGTTAGCACCGCCATTTCCATACACGACCGAGCCAACGAGCCGAACGGCCCGGAGCCGAACCAAAATTGCCCAAGAGTGGGAAAACTCAGATGGCTTCGTTTGGATTTAACTAATGTTCGACTCTATCGTGTGTGGGGATTGGGGAATCAGCAAGCCAAGTAGTTCTGTTTGTTCTGTTCACCGGCACCGTTAATAAATAATAAAATCCCACTCTCTCACGATATCTCATTAAATTGTAGAATACAGTTTTCACCAAAAACATCTAACTGGCTCTTTCTCTTTTTTGAGAAGTTTTGTCATGTTCAATACAAAACACAAAATTTAGATTTTTAGAATTTTCTTGGTTTCTGATTGGGCAACTATCATAAGAAGTTCAGTTTAGTCGACTTGTGTTTTTTTCATTGAACGGACCGCTGAAGTTTTTTGTTTGGACAAGATCCAAACTGCCAAAATTGGTTCGGATGGGCCATGTATGGCACCCAAATTTGGACCGTGGCCAAATGGACCGCAGCCAAATAGCTCCGAGCTGTTCGGATCGGTCGTGTATGGCCAGCTTAAGACTGATGGCAAGATGGCAAAGCGAAGGGCAAAATAAATATGTAGATACATCAAATAAACCTAACCTTTTTATATTTCTTACCAGAAAGCCTTTCTGATAAAAATAATTGACAAAGTTGTTAAATTCTGTGAACCTTGTCGCGTTTTCTCCAAGGATTCCATTGGACTGGTCAAACGGTCACCGCAAGGAGTTCCAAAAAATCACCTTTACCATAGCTATAAACTTTTGCATTATGGGATTCATAGGTTACTTTGTAAAAATAATCCACATACCACATCCCAATCAACAAGATTATTGTTCGATCATAAATGTTGAATAAGTGCAAACAAAATCCTTTCATAACAGGTTTTCAACATAGTTTTATATAATTTATGACTATTTTTGTTAACATTAACATTTTTTGGTTAGAATAACTATAATTCGAAAGTTGTCACATATGTAGATATTTTTGTTTGCTTTTAAAAATAATCTACTCTGTCATACAGAAATCAAATAAAACAATTTCATATGTGTCTTATAATGTGTTTAAAGATTTTATTTTCAGAAATATAAAATGTTCTTTTTTTTCAAAATACTATTGGTTTTTACTTTATAGCCTTTTCACACCAAACCCAAAACCTGGTTTTCGGCAATCGGTTTACGAAAACTTGAAATGCGTTCACACCGAAAATTTACAAGTTTGCATTTGACATTTCATTTGTTTTGCTTGAACACAATGGTCTCAAGGAAGGGCCGCGCCGCTTTGAAAATTTTCAGTGCCACAGTAAAGTGAAAAAATCAAATGTTTTATGCGTAATTAAAAGACAAATTATAAATATTGGAATTTTATAATGAAAATGCAATTAATCCTGATTCGTTATATTTAATTTATTTCCTAACCGATCAATTTCACGTAGTAGTTAGGATGCTCTATACTGAGTCGCGCTCTCTTGTGTTCCAGAAAAAAAAAAATATTTTTTCCTGGCAGCAACCCGTCAGCTATTTATATGACGTTTAAATGAGCGCTAATGTTTCACAAGGTGTGTTTGTTTTGTTCATCTTGCAAATCCAACATGTTTTCGACAGTTTGACCCCGTGACCCCCCGTGACCCGCCGTTGCCACTATGTTCGGTGGTTTAACTTAGTTAACGTCACTTAGACGAAATTTTGTTTTTAAATAACATTTTGTACTTAGTCCATGGAATAAGGTTAACCCTTCCCTTTTCCACGTTTATAAATTTGGCTGTAAAATAATAAATTCTTAAAAAGAAAGTTACCTGGTATCACACTGATGGAGAAATAAGCTTAATTATTCGACAAGTGCACAAGTACAACGCCACCACTTTCGCTTTGGTGTTAAATTTCGCAAATGGTTGATATCTATAATTATAGGTTAATATTACTTACGGCAAGTGATATAGGCCTTAAGTAGACATTCCATTACCATAAATTAAAAAAAAAACATTTAATAATTACTATAAAAATAAACATTCTATCCAATTACAACATTATAATCGAATTAACCATCATCATACACACACAAGTGTTTTGCAGCTGGATTTAGGTAATCCTCAATTCCTCATAAAACGAAACTGAATTTCAAATTCAATTGAACATTGTTGAAGTTCAGCCAACCATTTAGTTATACATACGAGTATGTACATATGTATGTATTATGTATAATGTATCACAAATTTGCATGCCTCAATTAAAGCCAATTGTGAAACTTTATCCCTTTGAATCATCTTAATTATAGAGGAACTCCTCCTTTCTCTTGAAATTTCCTTATGGTACCTACCTACAATGAAATGTGTCCGCCGAACTTTCATTACTCGCTTTCACGAACTAATTTAAGCAAATCTCAATGAGACCAACCTCAAAGTTCTCCTGCCATATGACTGAACGAGTATATTCCTGACTCAAGCTTCTATCCGCAGAGTATAGGTAAGGTTAGGTTTACAACTTTAATCTTATTCAAATGAAACCCATTTAAGAAATTTTCAAATGCATCCAAGCATTCCTCATCGCATCTCACAGTATCTGAACATGCATGTTTGATTCTCACGCTTCGCTCATCGTCATCGTCTTCATCTCAATCGTCGACGAGCGCCGCACCATCTTCCTCATGTATGTCGTGTCGTTAGCCATCATGGCAAATGCCATTGCCACATATTCAATGGTAGTTGGAGTATGGTAAGTTGTGGTGCGGTACATCATAGACAGCATCACAGAGAGCCTCTCATAAATAATAAACCTTTTGCTTACCGCAGAAATCTAATTATATGACATTTTGCCGGTTAAAGGAAACTAACGTCGAACACTCTATCGCCACAAAACTTTTAAATCTAATTTGACTGCTGTGCAGAGAGAGAGAAGATGTCGAAAACGACTGCTTCGGCTTTCAAGAACATGACATCTTTTCAGGGATTCTCACCACAGCAATGCAAAAAAAATACTAAGAAAAAAGGGTTTTCTCAAGACTTACCGATTCAACTTCAAATGAAACTTGTTCTTTTTGTCGTCACCTATCTGCAACTGAACCCCCCTCCCTAACCTACATCGCTACCCATAAATTTTGATCAAATTAGTTTTGAGCTTTGGAACTCTTCATTTATTTGTATACATGTTTGTTTTCATCTACAACCTATACAGTTGGATAAGCGGGTGTGTTATTCGTCTTTTTGGGGAAAGTTACCTTAGATTAAGATAGGGTTAGTTTTCAAGTTATTTATCGGTGAGGTGTGGCAGCGGCGCAGCGCCCTCTATCAACATGGTTGATGGAGAGCAATTGAATTGTAATAATGAGAAGGGCACACTTAATGCATTCAATACCCACTTATTATTAAGTAGTATTGCAAACCATTTAGGTTTCTCAACCATCAGTTAACCCTCCGTTAACATGATTTTGAAAAAAGATTTGCATGATTTAAAATGGCTCATATATATTAACATTAACTGGTCACTATTCTTTCTCGATAGTGACGCAGACTCAGGCGCACATATGATTACAAATTGAATTCTTTGTGGAATGAGAAATTTTATCGCTAATAGGGTAAAATCTATGAAACTCGAAGAAAACTCATTGCTTAATTCCAGCTGTAAAGAGGTTATTAAGGTTCGAGAAGTAAGTTTCTGTAGTAGCAAAGCCAACCGAAGTGAGGAAAACCGGGTGCTATAAAGATCTTCAACGGCCCCATTCGAAGGACCAAATTTTTCATGACCAAAATTTAAGGCAATGTCCCAAACGTTGTAAAAATGTCTGGTCATTTGTAAAAAAAAAACATACTAATACTACCTCGTCCTTGGTTCCAAGTCTCGACTTCAATATGATACTCCTTTTGTCAGCTCCCTTGATAAAGCCAATTTTCTTGCAGCACAGTTTGCTGTTAATTCGACGCTGGCTGACAGAACGCGTTATATTGTACTTGAGAGCGTAAACAATTTAATGGACAAATCTTATTTTGCATTTGCACTCGTCAAGGTTAATGATGTTCAAAAGGGTAGTTATGTGCATTCAAGAGGACACAAGCGTCCACAGGTTTTTCTCAAAACCCACTTCTGTCTCCCAACTCCTACTCTCACCTCCTAGTGGTGAACATCGGGTGTCTAGTACCTCAGCTGGACACGGGGTTTAAATCCCCGTGGAAAGCTGTTGGGGACAGCCAGCGAGAGAGGGGGGGAGGAGTGTTCCCACTAAGGCACTTCTCCTTTCATCGAGGTGGCAGCGGACGAATTCTCTAGATGGAATCAACGGTGGCGTCTACAGTTCCAGTTAGGTTGAACTACTTAGTGAACACCTTATATGGGCTACTACGACATATTTTTAGCTCAGGCCTATAAGGAGCGGTTTATCCAGCTCCCTACCCTTGGAGTTATACGAAGGGTCTGGTCCTCCGGGTCGGGGGTTGTGCGTCGGGCTAACTTCCCTACCACGTAAAAAAAAGTTGTTCCGAAACAACAACAAGCCTCGGATATGGATGATTTTGAAGTTGACGACCACAGCAAACGAAACAAGGACAATGAATTTCGGATCTGCACGTGGAACGTCCTGTCCTAATACAGAGCACGTGCAGCCGAACAATTAGTGGAGAACCTGGACAGTCTAAAGGCTGACGTAACAGCTATCCAGGAAGTGCGATGGGATGGAGAGGGCATACGGAGACTGAAAACGTGTGACATCTACTACGGCGGGTGCTTGAAGGAACAGGGTCAGCGGCTCTTTGGTTGTGGTTTTGTGATAAGGGGAAGACTTAGGCAAGAAGTCTTGGGCTTCCGAAGTGTAAGCGAGCGCCTGGTCACAATCCGCATCAAGGGCAAATTAAAGAACATTTCGCTGATCTGTGTTCATGCCCCCCATGAAGGGAGAGAGGACTCAACCAAAGAAGCATTCTACGATCTCCTGGAGACAACGTATGATATGTGCCCGAAGTACGACGTGAAGATCATTCTTGGTGACTTCAAAGCAAGATTCGGAAAGAAGGGCATCTTTAGTTCGATAGTCGGAGGACACAGCCTACACGACGAAACTTCCGGCAACGGACACAGGCTGGCAGACTTTGCGGCGGGGCGAAATGTCATCATCTCAAGCACCTACTTCCCACACCTCAATATACACAAGGGGACTTGGCGGTCGCGTGATCAAGTAACCGTCAACCAAATTGACCACGTTGCGATAGACGCGAGACATGCTTCCAGTATCTTGGACGTCCGAACGTTCCGAGGGGCCGACATTGACTCGGATCACTACCTGGTGGTAGCTAGACTACGTATGCGGATATCCATGACGCGACAACGCAGATCAGATGCTGTGAAAAGATTCGATGTCGAGAAGCTTAAATCGCAAGAGACTGCCAGAACTTTTGCAGACCACGTAACTCTTAATCTCTCAGGAGGTCCGCCACCAGCATCAAGTGGAGAGGAACAGTGGAAACACTGTCAACAAGCCATCAGAAGTGCCGCCTCTGATGTGCTAGGTTTCACTAGGCGAATACAACGAAACCCCTGGTGCGATGAAGAGTGCCGGCTAGCGCATGCAGCTAAGGACGAGGCCTACCAGGCAATGCTGCAGACTCGAACAAGAGCTGCTGAGAGAGTGGCCCGGGAGCTCTACGGGCTGAAACGAAAAGAGGAACGCCGACTTCTCAGGAGGAAAAAGAGAGAGCACGAGAAGCGGGCGGTAGAGTCTATTGAGGGTTGTAGCGGTAGGGGAGATGTTCGAAAATTTTATCAGAGGGTGAAGCAATCCACCCAAGGATTCAAGGCTAGAATGGAAGCCTGCCGAGATGAGAGTGGGAATATGGTAGTAGACACACAGTCAGTGTTGAGGTTCTGGAAAGAGCACTTCTCTAGACTGCTTAATGGCGAAGACAGCCAAGATGCCGCTAATAGGCAGAACGCTCCATTCAACTTGGACGATGATGGCCAATAGTTCCGTCCACCCGACCTAACCGAAGTGCGGCTGGTGATATCCAAACTTAAGTCGTACAAGGCTGCTGGTGCGGATGGCTTACAAGCCGAAATCAGCGGGAGATGAATTGGCTAGGAGCATACACCAGCTCATCTGCAAAATTTGGTCGGAGGAAAGTATGCCCGATGAATGGAACCTCGGTATAGTGTGCTCCATCCATAAAAAGGGAGATGTTCTGAAATGTACCAACTACAGAGGAATAAGTCTCCTAAACGTCGCTTATAAAATCTTGTCGGCCATCCTGTGTGACTGCTTAAAACCTTTTGTCAACGATCTGAATGGCCCCTATCAGTGCGGTTTTAGGCCAGGCAAGTCAACCGTCGATCAAATGTTCACACTCCGACAGATTTTAGAAAAATCCCGGGAATTTCAGATCTATACACACCACCTTTTTATAAATTTTAAAGTCGCGTATGAAAGCGTGAAAAGGGACGAATTATACAGAGCCATGTCGAGTATCGGCATCCCTGCCAAACTCTTCCGCCTGTGCAGGATGACGATGGAGAAATCTCACTGCTCCGTCAAAATTGGGAAGAACACCACCGATTCCTTTGATGTTGAGAAATGATTGAGGCAAGGCGACGCGTTATCATGCAACCTATTCAACATCGTTCTTGAAGCCATTGTACGCAACGCACATGTCAACACCAGCGGTACATTCTATCAAAAGTCCGTTCAATTACTTGCATATGCGGATGACAAAGACATTGTCGGCAGAACGAAGCGAGCTGTGGCAGGGGCATTTGCGAGCATTGAATCGGAGGCGGCTAGAATGGAATTGGCGGTTAATGAGGACAAGACGAAGTATATGCTGTCACAATGAACAGATATAACTTCGAAGTTGTCAAGGACTTTGTCTACCTGGGCTCCACTATTACATCGCAGAATGACATCAGTGCAGAGATCAAGCGAAGAATTACTCTTGCCAACCGCTGTTTCTTCGGTCTAAGAAGGCATTTAAGTAGTAAGGCCCTCTCCAGAGAACCAAGGAGACTTTAAACAAAACCCTAATCATCCCGGTCCTGCTTTATGGGTCAGAAGCATGGACACTGAAAGATTCGGATAAAAATCTGCTAGGGTGCTTTGAGAGGAAGATTCTTCGTGTGATTTTCGGTCCGGTTTGTATCGAAGGAGTATGGAGGAGAAGATTCAACGACGAGCTATACGGGCTATACAGCGACGTTGACCTGGTCAAAAAGCTGAAAATACAGCGGCTGAGATGGCTGGGGCACGTGGAGCGTATGGACAGCAACGCACCTGCCCGACGAGTCTTCGAATCCAACCCCAATGGGGTACGCAGCAGAGGAAGAACCCGTAACAGGTGGCGCAATCAAGTGAATGACGACATCAAAGCACTCGGTGTGCGCAACTGGAAGCGGCTAGCTAGGGACAGAGCTGCCTGGAGGGGCTTGTTAGTTGAGCCCGAAGCCCATCCTGGGCTGTGAGCGCCATCAAAAGTAAAGTAAAGTAAGTACTCGTCAAGGTGCTAAAGTTCTAAAAGATCTTAATAAACGCAAATCCGCTGGCCCGGATAGTACACCACCATCATTCTCAAGAAGTGTGCAATGCTGGCAAAACCAACTGCGTAAGTTTTTCCATCTCACGCTTCGCTCATCGTCATCGTCTTCATCTGGTCTCTTTCCGAATGGATGGAAAACAGCATTTGTCCAGCCTGTCCCTTTAAAAGTTGTGTCTTCTTCCCCCTCAAATACACTTCAGACCCTTCTTTCGAAGGTCATGAAAATGCGGTTCAAAAAATATCTGGAAGAACGAAAGCTTCTTAATGATCGATAGTATGGCTTTCGTAACAAAAGGTCCACTGGTGATCTGATGGTATATCTCACCGAGCAGTGGAACAAATATTTACATAATTTTGTAGAAAGTAAAATTATTGCACTTGATATTTAAAATACACTGCTTAATCTCTTCTTCGTTGGACTAGAAATAACCTTTCGAGCCGTTCCATACAAGTTGTATTGCATAGTTTTAAGTCTGAAATCCCCAAAATAAATGGTGGCGTCCCCAGGGCTCCTTTTTGTCTCTTCTTCCTTAAATTCATAAATGAGCTTTTGTCTGAAACTTCTAATCCATTTAACTGTTTCGCTAACGACAGTACACTACGATTTGTATAATAATTTATAGATTCACATCCATGTCCTTCAGATGTGGAACTTCAATGGCAGCGTATGATAAGCTCATTAAATTCGGATCTTGAAAGCATTGTCCAATGGCGTATCAAAAACTGCGTAGAACTTAATGCTTCAAAAATTCAATTCTGTCTACTGTCGTTTAAACAAAGATCATATTTAACGCACCGCCAAAAACGCTGTAAATTGTTAAGGTTTTCTTTCGAATAAACAGCCCACCTGGAAAATTAATCTGGTTTTGGATGAGGCACTAGCGAGTCTTACATAGATTCTAGAAAGGGGCTACCAGGGGTTAATTCTGACCAGAACAAGGCCCTTAGAGATTATAAACGCTTTTGCCTCGCCAGGCAAACAAAAAAAAGTTCACTTATCTGAAATTTGAGTCCACGATCTTCTGCTTGTTGCCACCACTGGGCTAAAAAATAAATAAATAAATTGCGTAGCGCAACGGCTCATGAAGAACCAGGCCCTAGTAACTAAGAACTCACAACCATTCCTGTGTGCGCGTATCGACAGGAATGTAAGGAACCTACAATTTTATACCGAATCAGAACGTCTAGACGAGAAGCACTTATTCATGACAAGTGATACACTTGGAGGATATGTCCATTCCTCGCAAGAGGCAGTAGCCCTGAAAAACAACTTTTTTAGTTTTTAGGTGGACGAGGTTGGGAAGTGAATCCAGACCTCCAGCGTGCCAGTCCATCGCACTAACCATTACGCTACGGGCTACTACCGCCACTGGGCTACCACTATACAAAAAAAAATACAGTATTGAAAGTAGTTTCACATTCTTAAAATATTTTATGATGGGGTACCGAAACATGTACTTACTTTACTTTACTTAACTTTACTTTAGATGGCGCTTACAGCCCAGGATGTACTACAACCTCAACCAACAAGCCCTTGAAGCCAGCTCTGTTCCTAGCTAGCCGCTTCCAGTTGCGCACACCAACCTGGTTAAGGGTGTTCTCCACTTGTGCGCGCAACCTGTTATGAGTTCTTTGTCGTACACAATCGGGGTTGCATTCGAAGACTCGTTGGGCATCAGGTCGTGTGTTGTTGTCCCTACGATCCAAGTGTTCCAGCCATTTCAACCGCTGTATTTTCATAAAGCTCGTCGTTGAATCTTCCTCTTCACTCCCTCCATACACTTCGGATCAAAATTTACACGAATAATATTTCTCTCTAAGCACCCTACCGTAGTAGCCCGTAGCGTAATGGTTAGTGCGTTCGACTGTCACGCTGGAGGTCTGGGATCGCTTCCCAGCCTCGTCCACCTAAAAACTAAAAAGTTTTTTTTTCAGGGCTACTGCCTCTTGCGAGGAATTGACAAATTCTCCAAGAGTATCACTTGACACGAATAAGTACTTCTCGTCTAGCCGTTCGGATTCGGCATAAAATTTTAGGTCCCTTCTATTCCTGTCAAAAGGCGCACATAGGAATGGTTGCGAGTTGTTAGTCACTAGTTCCTGGTTCTTCATGAGCCGTTGTGCCACCCGATTTATTTTTTTTAAGCACCCTACCACTCTTTCATTCGAGTTTTTCAATGTCCATGCTTTTACCCCATAGGGCAGGATCGGGATGATTTATGATTAGGTTCTTGTTTAAAGTCTCCTTGGTTCTCTGAGAGAGGGCATTACTACTCATACTCAAATGCCTTCTTAGCCCGAAGAAACAGCAGTTGGCAAGAGTAATTCTCCATTTGCACTCTGCGCTAATGTCACCTTGCAAGATTATAATGTAGACCAGGTAGACAAAATCCTTGACAACTTCGAAGATATAATCTGTCCATCGAGATATTTTGCACGAATCTACGAGGTTGAGATTCCTTTTTTGATGACAGCATATATATTCGCCCTGTCCTCATGGACCACCACACCCATTTTTTTCGACCTCCGATTCAATTCTCGCAAATGCGCCAGTCTGCCGACAATCGGCCCTATCGAGGTAACCGTTGGAACGGAATTGTAGGAAATCGGAGACATTTTGCTTCATGGTAGTTCTCCGATCAGCTGATCGGAAATTCTCTCAGACGAAATTCAACGCATGCCATTTGCATGCGATGCTTTGCGATAAAGTACTTGTAATGGTTTTACTCTTGACAGATAGAAACTAAATTTTCTTCTTGTGGCTGTGTCTTGGGAAGATCTTGCCAATCAGCTCAATTCATTGGGACCAAGGAAAAGGGGTGTTGGTGGATGGAAAAAAGTATGTTCGTTATATTTTTTTTTGTGCATTGATCTATTTCCATTGTGATTAAAGTATACATATTTCATAATTATAATTATATTTTTAAAGGTTTGGAGTGACTACAAGTCCTACATAAAAAAAAAACTTTCAGCAAACAAGAAAGAAATAGCGGGCACTGGTGGTGGACCATGCAGGCAAAAGTCTTTCACCCCTTTAGAGGACGCTGTGATAGCCTTAACTCAGCTGCTCTGTAAGTGGCATTGTAGCCCAGTTGCTATCTACAAAAAAATGACCTGAAATTGTAAAAATAGTACTGCACACTTTTCTTTCAGAAGTTGTTAGAGGGGGTCATTAGGCATCTTTGTAATTTTTGTCGGGAAAATTGCTCCCCTGCGAAAGCCGTCATCTTGTATTTTCTCACAATAGTTTCTTATATTAGCAAAAAAAACTTTAAACATACAAAATGTATTGAAAAGCAATGGCAGCACTTACTATCTCGTGCTATATCTTTTTTAAAGCCAGATATCTATTCTTTTATTAGGTGTTTAAAAAATTTTATTTTAGTGAATAGTTTTTGAAAAATAAATTTTCAAGCTCAAAATTTTGAAAAAAAAAAAAAATATATTTTTTTTTAAACTTTTTTTTTGTAAATTTTACGTAATTAAGTTGTATTTTTTATTTTAAAATTCAACGCTCCTAATAATTTATAGCCGATTGCTGAGTGGACTTAAATGCTTTAACTCCTTAGAAAATTGAAAATTACGAAAACTACTTAGGTATTTCTTAGAAACATGTTTTTTGTGTATTTAGTATTTAAACTTGGGATCTTTGAAATTACGAGAATTTTCATGTGCTTTTTTATCGGAGGCATTGTTTATCCTCTCCTCTACTTAGGGCCTGATCTTATATTCATTCTACGTTTCATATTAAGTGCGAGGGGGTTACTCAACATCTTGGTAAAGTTATTAAAACAATATTATGCTACGGCTTTTGCGTATTTTATTGGGAAGATCACGATGAGCAATATCTACCTGCAGCTACACAAACAAAGCCTAAAAGCTCTCACATACCAACGTGAAAAATTCGGCGCGACAACTACAAAAATAGACAAAAAAGTGCACTGACACCAAACTTCTACCATCATAATTACTTCATTCTTACAGTATCCAAAGGACAAGAACAAAAAATCTAAGACAAAAAAAAATATCTTTTTTGTATCCTTTCCTTCCTCGTCAGTAAGTTCTTACTGATGTATCTGTCTATTATGCTTGTGTACGTACAGTATATCGCCCACTGGACGGAATTCGACCAGAACTCACTCACTCGTAAATTCATCTTGACACTTGAAAGAAACTTTTCTCTAGAATCAAACAATTAGTTTGAAAATTAAATCACACAAAATTTGTTTTTAGTTTTTAAATCTATTTTTTTTTTATAAACATAAATAGTTTTAAAATTTGTTTGTGCTGCCATTTGCTCAAAAAGCATCCAACAGATTTCAATAAAATTTATATGGTTTGAAATCAAATTCTTCAAACAAATTGTTTGACTCTAGAGACATTTTTTTTTAGGTAGCAATATGAGTTTTTGAGTGAGTTTTTGGTCGAATTTCGGCCAGTGGGCGATATACTAGTATGCTGAGATTTCACTTAAGACCATTCGATTCAAGTGTCTTAGTAAATCTGTTGCAAAAACCAACTTCTGCCTTCTTGCAAGCCTTCCACCTACCTCAGCCGCTGCGGAACAACGCATATATTCATAGGACATATTTACAAGTGCAAAAGTGGCTTAAAAACGATTTGGATGCAACTTCGTGGGGCTGGAAGAAAACTCTTCATGGGTAAGAGCCCATTACCACCACTACCGATGTCGCTCCGAAATCATTGATCAAAACGATTTCCTGCAGATCCAAAACAGATTGTGGGAATATGCGTAAGTGCCGTAAGGCGGGACTTAAGTGTTTTGTTTTATGTGCAAACTGCTCTAGCGAATCTTGCGAAAACGTTGGCGTTGTTCACATTCGCGAGCTGCTAGATAATGAGGATGCAGTTGAATCAAACAATCCCGGAGAATTACAAATACGAACTGACAATAGTTTAGTTTAGTTTAGTTCATTTATTTTGCATATCTCTTACAATATACTTGTAGCTTTACTTAGCAAAAGTTACATTTCATATAGAAAAAAAATTAACAACCTTATTTAGAATACATACCTAAGATAACAAGAAGAAACAAATTAAGAGAACAAATAAAATGCAAAAAGTATAAAATCAATAATAAATACTGTACGTTAATAATGAATACAATCCAAAAATTTCAAGAAGGAAAGAAAAAAAAAAGAAAAGCTACCTAAAATTCAAAAAGAATCAACCAAATACTCAAACAAAACCTTATCAAAAAGTTTTTTGCCACGAAGTCTCTTTATGTCAGGGTGTAGGGTATTCAACATTTTGATGACAGAAACAAAAAATTGTCGTTCAGAGTTAGAACATGTGAAACGCGGTTGAATAAGAACCCAAGAACGCGCAGATTCTGTAAATGCTAGTTTTTTATATAAATACGATGGTTCTTTATTCATACAAATGTTGTTTAATGTTTAAAGTTCGCGGTATTTTAAGTAATTTGAAAGGTTCAACCGAGAAGATTTTTTGCATAACCGGAAACATGGTCAAACCGACTTAGATTGTAAACATATCGTATAATACTATTAAATGCTACTGTAAGATTTCTTTTGGTATTAGCGCTATGACCACAGAAAACTTCGCAATCATAGGTAAGAATCGGAATCAGGAGTGTTTTGGCTAATTTTATTCTGATTTGTTGGGGGGTAAAATCTTTACTCATGGAAAGGTTACGTAAGCAGCCATATATCTTACCAATTGCCAGCTGGAGGTGGTAGTCCCAACTTAGCGTGGAATCGAACCAGATATCTAGGTTTTTAGCTCGGTCAGTATACTCCAACACTGTTCCTGTTCCATTCAAATTGATTGTAGGAAAGTAGCTTCGGTCAAGTTCGCGTTTATACATGATAAGACATTTTGATTTTATGGATTAAGATGGAGATGGTTTATGACAGACCATTCAGCTATTTTCTTCAGGTCACTGTTCAATCTATGAGCACCATCTTCGATCATTCCAAGTTCACAACTTAAATAAATTTGCACATCATCAGCATACATATGCAAAGACGAAGTTTTAATCACAGATGGGAGATCATTTATAAACATACTAAACAGTAATGGTCCAAGAATAGATCCTTGAGGTACGCCAGATAAGAGTTCCACAAAGCTAGATTTGTTTTCGCCTACAATGACCGACTGTTTTCTTCCACTGGGATACGAATACATCAGACCAGCAGCAGCATCGGAAATAATGGAAATATCTCTTCATTTTAAATATAAGGATGTTATGGCTTACTGTATCAAATGCTTTTGAAAAGACCAAAAGTTCTAGGAATGAAACTAGATCC
Organism: Melangyna quadrimaculata; assembly: GCA_949320155.1. Classification (NCBI taxonomy): domain Eukaryota; kingdom Metazoa; phylum Arthropoda; class Insecta; order Diptera; family Syrphidae; genus Melangyna; species Melangyna quadrimaculata. The sequence goes on from OX439483.1 coordinate 416,349,492, forward strand.
CGAACCATAGAAAGACGCAGGTCATCTGTGACTTTCAAAATTGTAGAGATACAGCTATGTCTTTCCCTAAATCCAGACTGATTCGTACTTAAGAGTTTGTTGCTAAGAAGAAAAATAGAAATTTGTTTGTGTAAGAGCTTTTCAAGTACTTTGGATAAAAATGGGAGAATGGAAATTGGTCTAAACTCTGCTTTAGATAGCCGAGTTTTTTTTTTAATATTGGGATTACTTTTGCTAACTTCCAAACGGCGGGAAAGCAACTGGTCAAGATAATCGTGTTAAAGACATGAGTAAGAATTGGAAGAATATGTAGTAAGATTATTGTTATAAATAGTGGGTGTATTTTATCAAGTCCTATGGACCTAGATTTAATGCTTATGATAGCCCAAACAACATCTTCCTCCTCTATTCTCTGAAAATAAAAACAGTTTTCACGATTTAAAGAATCTTACTTACTTACTTAGGTCCTCGGACCTATTACGTCCGTGATGTTTCCCTTACGGGACATAGGGCCTCCACTACAGCTACGCGCCATCGTGTACGATTTCTTGAAATATATTTCAGCTCTCTCCAACTTTTCCCCAGTCGTGCCGATTCCTGTTCGACCGTTCTTCGCCATGTACTTCTAGGTCGGCCCACTTGTCTTCCCTTCTGTGTGAGCGGGTTCCACTGCATTGCTTGAGATGCAATGCACCGACCGCCTTTTCGAAGCGTATGGCCAATCCACTGCAACTTTCTTCTTCGTATAATGGAGTCTATGGGCTCCTGACCCGTTCTTGCATGAAGTTCGGCATTGGAGATACGGTTGGGCCAAAAAATCCTCAAGATGTTTCGTAGACATCTATTAACGAAGGTTTGCAGCTTTCTAGTGACAGTGTCAGTGACTTTCCAAGTGCTGCAGCCGTAAAGCAGAACGGATTCAACATTGGAGCGGAACAGTCGTAACTTGGTCTTTTAAGCTAAAAGAGTTGTTTCTCCATATTTTGGACAGCATTCCGAACGCAGCCTTTGCTTTTCTGATTCGGCTGTTTACGTCCAGTTCAGTTCCGCCACCCGTAGAGACAATACTCCAAGATATTGGAAATCCTCTACCATCTCTACCGGTTGTCCAGAAATATTAACTTGGATTGATGAGGAAGTTCCAAGGCTGATCCTTTTAGTTTTTGCCGAGTTGATCTTAAGCCCTACGATTTCTGCTTCTCTCTCCAGCCTTGTTGTCATTTGATGGAGATCCATGATCCTATGAGAGAGTAAGCATACGTCGTCTGCGTAGTCCAGATGTTTGAGGTGAGATTGCAGAGTCCACTGAATTCCTCCAGTTCCACTTGACAAAGCTGCGTGCAGTACGTCACTTATCACCAACAGGAACAGTATTGGTGACAGTATACAGCCTTGCCTAACTCCACTTTGGATTTCAAACTCCTCTGAAAGCCTACCTTTGTGCAAAACGTGACACTTGGATCCATCATATGTAGCCTTGATAATAGCAATCAATTTATCTGGGATGCCCCTCCTGCGCAAAGCAAGCCAAATAAATTCTCTATTGACACTGTCGAACGCCTTTTCAAAATCGATGAACAGCAGGTGAAGTGGTGATCGATATTCAACGCACTGTTCGATGATGATCCTCAAGGTGTTGATGTGATCAACACAGGAAGATCCAGTGCGGGAACCTGCTTGTTCGGCGTCGAGTGTGTCTTCGAGGTGGTCTTTAATTCGGTCCAAAACTATCCTTGCTATTATCTTGGCTAATGCAGGCAGAACGCATAATCTTCTCCAGTTTTCGCATTGTGTGAGATCTCCTTTCTTTGGGAGCTTGACAATCATTCCTTTTTTCCACTCTTCAGGAAAGCTCTCTGTTTCCCAAGCTCTCCTAATAAGTGGGTGCAGTAGCTCGCTCGATGTCGTTGGGGCTGCTCTTAAGAGCTCTGCAGGAAAACCGTCAAGTCCAACCGCTTTGTTGTTCTTCAGTGCTTTGATGGCGGTGATAATTTCTTCTTTACTGGGGGGTACGGTGCGTATTCGGGAAATTGTTACTTCGGGTAGCTCAGTAGGAATAGGGTTCACTTCATTGGCGAAAACGCGGTTTAAAACCGCAGAAAAGTGTTCCCTCCACCTTATGAGCTGGTCCTCATCCGAAATTAGCAGGGATCCGTTTGTGTCTTTAACCAGGTGTTGTTTAGAGCTCTGGACACCAGTGAGCTCTTTGGTAATTCTGTAGAGGGTCCTACTGTCACACCTACTAGCGGCTTCTTCTGCTTCTGTAGCCAATGCGTTGATGTAGTTACGCTTATCACGTCGCACACTACGGTGAACTTCCCTCATCTTCATGCGGTACGTAGACTCAAGCTCGTTTCTCCCTGCTGCTGGGGTAGCTGCGATGCGAGCTTTAAGGTGTTTCCTTTCTTCGATCCTTGCCCAAGTTTCGTCGGAAAGCCAAGCACTATTTCTCCCTTGCGCCCGGCCGACTATACTTTCAGCACCGGATATGAACACATTTTTCACAGCACACCAATGATTTTCGATTGATGTGGTTTCCGTGCTGCTGATTGCGTTCAATCCTTGTGAAAGGTGGTCCCCTAGTTGTTGGCCCCTAGAATCTGGGATATCCAAAGGCAATCCTTCAGTTGTGTAAGGTTGAACTTTTGCAAATTCTGTATTTAAGACATTGACATCAATATGTTCGGTGCAGTCAAAACGACGCCTACCAGCACCTAACTCACGAATATTTTTCCAGAGTATTTTTGGGTAGAGAGTTGTACTCAGACGGTTCGAAAAATTTAGTTCTTTTGCTTCCCTTATTTTTATACAAACCTCGTTGCGGAGAATTCGGAAAGTGTTATAAAACTGACGGAGTCTAAAATATTTCCAATGCTTGTAAGCAATATCTCTTCGTTTCATTGTAGAATTTATTTCAGGTGTAAACCATGAGTTTTTTATGTTTTTTACTTGCACTGTTTTAAGCGGCACACGAGAATTATAGAGCATGTTAATAGAATTTTGTAGTACTTGAGTAAATCGAAGATGGCGGCTTACGCAGGGGAGCAATTTTCCCGACAAAACACTCCACGATGCCTAATGACCCCTTCTAACGAGTTCTGAAAGAAAAGTATGCAGTACTATTTTTTCCTTGGCAAATTCTCATTCCGACTGGGCTATTGGAGCAGTATCATTTGGAGCGGGGAATACATCACGCCAAGTGCTACTTGCGGAATCGTCCACATCAAATACCGCTGTCGTTGATGAGAACAAAATAGAGGAAAATCCATCATGAACTGTGCAGCATCAAAACGCAGCGGAAAATAGAACCAGACGCCGAAGACCTATTGTTAACAAATCAGATAAAAAACCAGGAATATTTCTATAAGGACACAACTAAAACCTTAAAAAGGGTTTATTGCTCACTCGACGATGTTTGCCAAATAGAAAAGAAAAATTAAAAGAGACGCAAACTCACAACACAGAAATGAGGCGAATAGCTTTGCAGAAGCTCCAATTGAAAAAAAGAAAATTGGAGTTTGAAAGAGCAAAAGCCAACATTTTGATGGAATGATTTTTTTTACTAACTTTTACTTCTTTTTAGTTGCCCTAGAGGCAAGTTATTTTTTTTTATTTGTATTAGATTTAAAAACGAACTAATAATGTTAAGTTTTGAGACAAACGCCAAGGAGGCCAGTGTTTTTTTTTTTCCAAAAATTAGTTTTAAGAACCAAGGACGAACACCATGAAGGCTTTTGATATTATTGTTTTTAAATAAAGAAATTTATTTTTAATAAATGTTTATGCATTGTTGAGTTGAGTTGAACTATTTCATTTCTAATTATAATTGCTGGGTTTCGAAGCAAATTTGGCTTAATTTCACGAATTTCCACTTCCGTATTGTTTAAATCTTTATGTTCAAAAATTTCAATAACTTAAATCAAAATGTAAACATATGTATGTTGTGTAAAGCGCAACAAACACTAAGGATTTGTGCAGCTTTCAAAGGTGCATAGTGAAATTGTCTTGCACCTAACAAGCAACGAAATCTGCTTTATAATAATCCTATGAAGCGTTCAGCTATGTTACGAGCTCTTCTGTGACTTATATTAAAACGGCTCTCTGCACTTTGCGGTGTAGGAGTTCTGAATGGTGTCATAAGCCAGGTCCCCAACGGATATCCTGAATCACCTAAAAAAAAACAAATTCAGATGGTCTGTATTGTTGTAAAAGAATATTTTTACCTAGCAACCAGCTACTTCTTGAGCCAGTTAAATGACTTCTTTCAAAACAAGATACATATATTACGGGTAATATCACTAGCGTTTTCGTTTTTGTTCAGTTCTGCCCATGTTGTCAAAATCAATTGAACTTCAAACAATCACCACAAATTTTTTTTTGTTTACTGTGTACTGACATAAAGGACAGCCATCTTGAAATTTGACAAGCTGCGTCTGATAATACTTTAGATATGTGTACTGTGCTTTCAAAATACCGTCGTTCAGGACTCAAAGCCCAAACATGAGAGTCATGATTTGCTCCCTGGTAGTTAGCTCTTATTCTCATTTTGAAGTCGGAAATCTAAAATAAAAATAATTTTTTAATTGGTTGCATGTTAATGTGTCGCCTTGTCTCAGACCTTTCTCAACAACACGGGATTCGGTGGTGTTCTTACCAATTTTGACGGAGCAGGAAAATTTTTCCAAAGTCATCCTGCACAAGCGGACAAGTTTGGCAGGGATGTCAAGATGTGACATGGCTCTGTGTAATTCGTGCATATTCACGCTATCATACGAGACTTTAAAATCGATAAAGAGGTGAAGTGTATCGATCTGGAATTCCTGTTTTTTTTTTTTTTTAATCTGTCGATGTGTAAACATTTGATCGAAGGTTGACTTCCCTGGCTTAAGACCAAACTGATAGAGGCCTATCAGATCGGCCATCCCACATGATAGCCGACAAGATTTTATAAGCGATGTTTAGAAGACTTATTCCTCTGTATTTGATGCATTTCCAAGCAACTAATTTTGACAGATGGAGCACGCTATACCGAGGTTCCATTCATTGGAAATACTTTCATGCGACCAAATTGAACATATAAGTAGGTGTTATCTCCTTACCAATTCATCTCCCACTGATTTTAACAGTTCGGCTGATAGGCCATCTGCACCAGCAGCCTTTTACGACTTGAGACCGACAGGTTTTCACCTCACGAGTACCTATTTGACATGTTTTCCAAGTCTAGATTTCCCTACTGAAAACTTTCTAGTTTCTGCCCAAACTTGGCAATTTTCCAGCTGGGAAGAACTTCGTCTCCCTTTATGATCTGGCTGTAACTTATAAAGGTTTGTCCATGCAAAGCTTAAGTACAATTGAAATATTTGGCCAGATGCTTCAATAAGTCACTTGCATCTCATCTCCCTTGGATAGAATTCAAGAATAATGAAATTTACCATTCATCTTGAGTTTTCTTAATCAATTCGAAAATATGCTAACCATCCATTATTTTATTTCAAGAAATTGTTCGCAAACAAATTATATTATATTTCTTCACCCTTACACCTTCTGTTCAATTATCTTTAACTTACCCTCTGGCTGTAAAATTCTTCCTACCTTCCCTAAACAAACAAAAAATTTCTGTTCACAAATTTCTGTTTTTTGTATAGCAGACAAGTTGATAAAAATGCAATTTGACTTATAAGTTCGAATTGCAGTTATTCGAAATTGATTACACATTATGGAAACGGACATCAATCAATCACTTCACCTGTGATATCTTTTCAAGGATTCAGTAGAAGTAATAAGAAATATATCAAGAACTCACATGACATATAAATGTTATTCAAACATTAAAAGTTGTACTTTTTATTTTCAATAACAAAAACACAAAAGAACACCAAGGTACCAAGGTGTAAAATACAACTTCACTCACTTTTTACCTTGACAACCATACGTAATATTATGTGAGAAATTTCAATAAAAAAATATTAATTCAGCTCTGCACCACCTGGAGCTGTAGCTGGAAGTAAAAAGTTCTTTGCTGTCTGTCTAGAGAGAGAGAGAGATAGTCGTCGTGTCGCATTCGCATCGTGGGCTGATAACAAAGAGCTCAGCATGGAATTTTTAATATAGCAGCAGAACATTTCAAAAGCTGAAGACAGCGAGGCTCCAAATGCATCATTTGCAACAGCAACAACAAAACAACCCAATAAGAAAAACACAACAGCAAAAAAAATAGTTATGGAGCTTTATATGATGCAAAAAAGGTATAGAGAAACAGGATGGTAAAATAATGTGGTGCGATGATATACACATACCTAGCACTAGGTGGCTCTGTATTTTAAGGAACATCATCAAAACCAAAACTGCAGCGAGATGTTCATGATGATCTAAAAGTTATTTCTAAGATGTATGCATAACTGTAATAATAACTTTATTTCTTACTTGCAGAAGTCAGAGGGTACAGAAATATGAACAAAGTTACTTCTTTCATACAAATACGACACGAACTTAGACGAATGATGTTCAGGTGTTGTAGGTGTAAGTGATGGGTGAAGCAAGTAAAGCAAAGACTTTGTGTGGTTAGACAGTGATAGACTGCATCCACTTTGAAAGAGCAAAACTTTTAGCTGGCAAATTTATTGTGTTGTATTCATATTCATTTGTAAAGGGTTTTCCAATAAAAGGTGTTATTCTGATATTCAAAGAAAATGGCATTTTTTGAGATAAATGATCGGATGTTAATTTTAAAGTAAAGAGGAAAGTATGCCATTAATAATGGAAACAATATCAGCCAAATGGCCGCCACGGCTACGCTTACACAACAATACCCTTTTCATAAAATTTTCCATCACCAAATCGCAAAGTGGCTGCTGTATGCCCTCAATAGCTTCACGAATTCCATCTTTGAAGTCTTGATTAATGGCGTAGTTTAAATTTGTCAAAATGTCAAAAAACTACAGCTTCAAAAGTGACACCTACCGAAATAGCGGGCTATCCAAAGTAACACCTCTTATTAGAAAACCCTTTATTTCGATTGACTGTTATATTAGAAAAATACACACTTGAAGCAAATGCTTGTGATTGAATTTATAAAAAATATTCTCATTTACGAGTTAGTGTTGCAAATATTGGTTAATTTAATATAAAATATGCACTAGGTTTTATAGATGGATCTAGGTTCTACTTACTTGCTTGAGTCCTAAGATCTGTTATACGTCCGTAAGGTTCCCCTTGCAGGGCATAGGGCCTCCACTACTCCTACGCGCCATCGTGTGCGGTTTCTGGAGTAGTATCTCAGCTCACTCCAAATTTCGCCCAGCACTTCTAGGTCGGCCCGCATCGTTTGAGCCCGCAATATACTCGTTACCCTTTTGAGTTGTATGTCCAATCCACAGTCACCTACATTGGATGGGCCAGAAGATCCTCAAGATGTTTTGCAGACATTAATTCACGGACGTTTGCAACTTTTTTTGTGACAGCGGGTTTGACTTTTCAAGTAATGCACCCTTAAAGAAGCACCGATTCAACATTGGAGCGGAACAGTCATAGCTTGGTCTTTAAGCTAACAGAGATCTAGGTTGTAGCTAGGGCTGGCCGCGAGACGAGACTCGGCGAGACTTTTGTAAGTCTCGGCTCGTCTCGTTCTCGTTAAAATCAAAAATGTTTAGTCTCGTGTCGGTTTCGTGTCGGCCTCGTATAATTAAGTCTCGTCTCGGGTGCTTAAAAGGCAGTCTCGTTTCGTCTCGGTCTCGACACGGTGATATGCTGACCGACCCTGACGTGTCAGCGTAGAACGATACTGCTTGCTCTTTGTCCGTGGATTATGTTGTCGTCCAGGTTGTCCATCGTACTTGGATATCTCTGCTTGGATTGTCGTTACTCAGTGGCAATGTAGTCCGGTGCAGATCCTTAGATCTCGAAAATTTGAAGTTTCTTCATAGCCGTCTTCGAGATGGAAAACCAAACTGGGAAGGACAGCTAATGACAGTCTTCATGAGCTGCTTGAATATAAGTATCTTCGTCATCTGACTCAGTCCGCTTCTGCATCTCATCAGTGAGTGCAGTCGGTAAAAGGCCCAGTTGACTTTTTGGAGCATGTTTCTTGAGTGCAGCTTAAACCTTAACTATTCGTTGAGAAGGATACTTAGGTACTTCACATTCGTTTGGGCTGCTATCGTAAATCTGTCCGGAAGTTTCACAAGCGGGCTTCTGCAGTTGGCTGCGTTCTGGGAATCTCCACTGGGTATCCTAAAGGACACACAGTTGTTCAAATTAGAGTTGTAAATTAGATTGTGGCATGGATAACGTATCTTAGATTTTTGTAGAATTCAATCACAAAAATTATAAACAAAATGAGAATATGAGGTTTCTTCCACTCAAAAAGGTATGCTAGGTGTAGGAAAAGTCAAAATGCGCAGAAAAGTTCAAAATTAACAAGAAAAAATTTGATTGTTATAAACCTCTCCACAAGATGACATTTATATAAAACATTCTGATGTTACATCTATTTTTGTTGCTACACAGAATTGAAGTCAGAAAACGCTGTACAAAACAGTGTAGTATTGAAGCGCTAAGCTGACAGATACAAAATGGATCAACTCCAATGTACAAATGTGGACTCAAGTACTCTAGGGCAGCGGTTCCCAAACTTTTTAAGCTATGGAATTCTTAAAAACCAAATATATTTCGAAACCCAAACTCTTAACGATAGGAACAAATGAAAACCAGGGAAATACATTTCAAAACCAATTTTTTTGTTTAAATTTCACGTGAGCCTGCATTTTGAGTGACTTTGGCCACGGAAAATTATAAAAAAAGCATCAAAATTATAAGAAAACTTGTCATAAAAAGACGTACGAAGGTTACAAGTTCAAGTCGGCTAATAAGTCTGCAAAAGAGCAGAGAAAGATTGATCCTCCTAATATCGTTCCAGTAATATGAAAACTTAAATTAACAGTAGTTCATGTATTTTAAAAACAAAATAACATAAATGAAACCCTAAAAAATAAACAAAAATTCTCTATAAGAAAATGTCTCTATAATCATCAATTAGGATTATTGATTGATTTTAGTCAATGAGATACTAAGGAAAGTGTTTAGCCGGCCAAAGTCAACCAAAACTGCAGGGTGACTTTCGCCACCCCATTTTTGATTTTTAATAATTAAACTGGCCAACTGATTTGTCTAAAATGTTCGATTCTTGTGTTTATTCATATTTAAATTTGAAAATACCCATAAGATGACCTGGTTTCACGGTACTTAAAAAAATATTTGTGTGTTTTTACTCTTTGTACTTCGAGAAAGTCGCGGAACCCTGAAAATTTCTGCACAGTTTTAGAAAATTAAATAGCAAAACCCGATTTGAATCGGTCTGATAGTTTTGGCATGAGAAATAGTGTTAATTAAGTGCACCGCGAAGTGTTTGCGTCAATGCTGTGGTCAAAGTTAGACATTTAAGTTGGCGCACATTTTTGTACACACTTGGAACCCTTTACTATCGTAAATATATCGTTATAATATAAATATTTTTTTGTTTTTTTTTTATTTTAACTTTTGGAGCTAAATCGCCTGAAAAATGCTTTTTTAATAAATTTAATATTATTATTCTGCGTTTTTCACGTATGACTTTCCATTAGATATGATTGTGATAAGAGCCAATAACATACTTGAACCCTGGTTGATCCTCAAATAATGAACTAAAATTCAATAGGATAAAATCTTGAAATGAAATTGAACCATGTTTGTACAACTGGCCATTAGTATCAAGAAAGTAAACCAATAAACGTTTCACCTTACAGAAAATATCTGCCGCCATTTCATGTTATTTTGTTTTATTTTAATTTATTTTATTTTATTTATGACTTTTTAAAAAATGTTCTTCAATTTGAATCGAATGATTTTGTATTTATTTTAATATTAAACTTTCATATTGACGTGAAAGTGCATTGAAATAATATTCACATCACTTTAAAATCAATCAGCTTTTTGTTTAACATTTACTTGTATTAACATTGTTATTTCTGGTTTTATTAAAATTATTAGTAGAAGGCAGGCGCGTAGCCATCATTGGGTGACATATCTCACTGTTTATACGCCACCGCATCATAATGTTGTTAGCATAGTATATTTTTGTAAGCAAGAATAAAAACAAAAATCTCATAAAAAAAATAGTTTTAGAAAAATTTCAATTTTCTCAAAAACTTGATGACATAACCCCATTCGGTTTTTTGTGCTCGATTCAAAATTGATATAGGGAATGACCACCAAAAGCAAATTTAGTACTTCATTTCACAATTAAAAAAGAAAATTGGGGTAAACTTATTTTTTTCATTTTTGTATCAAAGTTTTGAGTTTGCATGCGAATTTTTCAAATACGATTGACACAAATAACTAAATTTAAATTTAGAATTAAAGAATAGATTTCTGGCTTTTTAGAGAAAGCATTCGACGGCATCTGGATACACAAGCTAACAATTTTTAATTTTCCAGGTACACTAATAAAAATAATTTTCAGTTTTCTCAATTGCAGGTCATTCTTTGTCCAGATTGACAGCAGCCAGTCAGAAACCAAAAACATCAGAGCAGCGTTACCTCTGAGATTTTTAAAAAGTCGCAAAAAAGGTCGTATTTACAAAAAACAGTCGCAAAATTCAAATTATTTGAAAAAAGTCGCATTTTGGAACAAAAAGGAACCAAAAAGGAACACCACAGTGCCTTCAACCTATCGACAATGACGCATCTTCTGCACCAGAGTCCCTTTTATGGAAAATTTCTTGCAAATGCAAGACGGGCTGTGGAAAAGCTTGCGGCTGTCGAAAACCTGTGCTTCAATGCACGCAAATTTGTAAAATTTGTGGTGTTAATTCGTGCCCAAATGCCTTGATCACACTAATCGACGAGGAAAGCGACGAGGAAATTTTAGACAATTTATCTGTGCAGTTCGAGAAAAGTTGCACCGAAGAAACTGAGATTGAAGTTGGTCTTTAGTCTCAGTTTCTTCGGTGCAACTTTTGTCAGAGAGAAACGCAATCTTCAATAAATACTCAAATTGAATATCCACCAAAAAGATTGAGAATGCAGTAAAGAGAATGCAATAAAAATATTTGTCTGTGGATAAGGCCTACTGGGGAAACTACGTTAAAAAAAAACGCACCGAAAACTCTACCTCTACAATGGTGGTGTGGAAATGTGTTGAATCGCTTCCGGCATGTCTCTGTGTTGATCGAGTTCCCGGTCGTGATCTTTTCGTCGTACGAAAATGTTTTCTTAACAAAAGTTGCAGGGAATTTAGTCTTCTACAACTCTTCCATTTGAATTTCTCACTTATATTTTTTTTTTTAATAAAAATTGGCCAAAAGTTGAAAAAACGGAGGAAAAATCCTAATTTTATCAATTTTTGCTTATTTTAAGCAACAAATAATTATTTCACAAAAAAATTGTCAAAATAAAAAAGGTAGAAAATTTAATTATCTATAAGTTTGGTTAAAACCATTTTTAGCGAGAAATGCAAAATAAGCCTGCAAATCGACAAACACACAAAATCAAACATTCCGGGCACACGCCATACCAAATTTTATTCTAAAACGGTGGTTTCATGGTGACATCATTGCAGCCTAACTGCATCAAAACATTTTGTACTTCACTTTGAAATAATTGCTTGATTGATCGGGCTAATATCTGGGTATCAACTTCGAGGAGAGGTTAGGTTTCAACCCAAACGTAACAGCTACTCAGAAAAAAGCTAACTTCGCTTTCCCCCGAATCCACCCTCTAATGCGGAAAAGGAATGGAATGGAAAGGAATGGAATGGCACAAAGTTGCTTCTCTATAAGCAACTTCTCAGGCCAATCATCATGTACGGCTTTCCTTCATGGTTTACTATTTCCAAAACCAGCATGCGAAAGCTTCGACTGTTTGAAAGGAAAATTCTGCGGATCTGCACGGGACTTCACTTTGACCAACGGTGACGGAAGCATTTCAGCTACAAGAGACTCTACTAAGCATCCGGAAAAACACCCCTGGATAAATACATGATCAGTGCTGCTAAGAGATTGACTACCAACCTTAGCAATCATCTGAACCCACTAGTGAGAAGAGAGATAACCCGAGCCACGATACCAAGATGTGAAAGCACTACTGGATGACGGAATTATTAACACCCATGACGACGAGGCAATCCATTCTACGAGGACGCAGCGTCAAACTTCCACCGTGGCTAGAAGCCACCTCCACCCCTCATCACACCACAAAGACAACCGGATATGAACAACAAATTAAGTAAATAGTATAAGACAAATACAATTTTTTAAATAATTTTAATAAAAATAAAAATAATGTATAAAATTAGGCCCCTTATTGCCAAAACAAATTCAAATACCAATGTTAATTAGAATTAAGAGCCATTTGTATATACTTCAGTTCAATAGATATTATTATTATATATATTTCTGGCTTTCAAAACCAGTATAGTACTTTATAGTAAGTGTTTCCATTTATTATTATATTTACATTTTTATTGTTGGTTTTTCAAAGTCATTTTTTTTTTCTAAAATTTCCCCTACCTCCTAAACGGGACGCGATAAAGGCCCCCGGTAAAAAAATGCTTGTTTTTGACCCTTCTACAAAAAAACCGTCATCAATTATTGGCACCAAAGTTATCCTACTCGTGCCAAAGGGGGAACATAAATAAAAGATTTGTTGACTTCTCAACATTAATTTTCATATCAAACTTTTGTCTGGTATCTATACCCTTCAAGGCTATTATAATGCTGTCTTTTGTGTTATGTCTGTTTGAAATATTGGAACCAACTCTGATGGGGGAGACTTATGCTGAGAACTAATTTTATTTTGAAACAATTTGTGTTAGTATATTTGCAATTTTACTTTTAATTTTCTTATAGTTGAATGTACTTAATTTGAAGGTAAATAAAGCTTAAAATAATAATAAAATAAAAAACTCCGAACAAATAATGTTTGAATTTTTAAGAGCATTTTCAAAAAGTGCAACCCATTAAGCTGTTGAAAGCATATTTAGGTTTAAACCTTCCTGAAAGCATTCATCAAATTTAATCCTGATTAGATTATATTTAAATTTAATCTCTCAATATTTGTTTGTATAGTTGAAATTTACAAAGTGCATAAAAACAAACCATTTTACAAGTAGGTACCTATTATGAACAAAATATCTCAAGTAAGAACTTGAGAGGAATTTAATAAGTGGATTCTCTTTTGTATAATATGTTAGCTCTTAACATTATTATCTCCCTCGACTCGACCTCCTACTGAGGTTTTCTTGTTGACTAGTTTTACTTATTCTGTTATTCACTTAATTATGCTACTCATGTAATCAAGTAGTTTATTTTGCAGATTGAAAATGTGTGTTCGTTTCTGATTCTTCTCATCTCCCCTTTAAAAAAATAAATAAAACCACACAAAACTTAGTTGAACAGTAGGTATACCTCAATCCCTTTGCGCCTTTGCCTGTTTATGTTGACAAAAATGTTTTAATTTATACATTCAAAGGAACATCCCGCATATACATAATGCTTGTACAGCATACAAGCCTGATGATGTTTTATGAATAATTACGTTGCCATCTCGTGTGTGTACCCTTTTGTAAGGATTAACATTCAAATGAGGATTCCTTCTGCAAAAGCACACACATACCGCCGCCTGCGCCTGCTTCACAACAATAATTGCCTGCACACTGCACAGTTTTTCTTTTTATAAGCAAATTTGTTAAATCTTCCACAAAACTCAAGAATTCAATTGAAATACATGTACCTACTAATTTTGTTTGTTTTTGTTTAAACTTAATTTCTTAAAAATAATTTTCATTGATGTTTATGTATGAAGAGAGGAATACATAATTTATGAATGAATACAAATACATTAATATACATACTCTCAGTGGAATGTTTTTTTTTGGATTGGTTGTGTAGACATATCTAGCTTACATTTTATATGAGTTGAAAAATAAAATGACCAAGAACATCTGGGTTGCATTTACATAGGTTAGGTAAGGTAGTGGCTGTCAGCAAAGACTGACACACTTAGACCATAATTTGTTCCGTTGTGATACCCCGTGAATCTAGAAAGATTTTCTCCCCACTCGTGAAAACCTGTTGGAGCTTCTTATGAAGCCCTTGAGACTACTTATATGTCAGTGTTTGTCAGATCACTAGGATCATTGAAGAAGAAGTCCCCCAGATGCAGCCTACGTCTTTGAGATAGGGCAGGGCATGTGCAGAGAAGATGAGGAACAGATTGTTCCTCCTCTTTGTCCATACAGCTAACGCAAAAAGCGTTTGGGAATACTCCAAGCCGCGTTGCGTGCTTGCCTATACGACAGTGCCCGGTTATGACATCAATTACGGAGCAAAATAGGTTGTCTTGTTCAACCTTTGGCGAGTTCATCAGCTTTACAATTACCCGGAATGTCCCTATGGCCCGGCACCCAAAAAAGGTGAATATTGAAGGGCTATGCCATCTCTTAAAGCGATGATCGACAGTTTAGGGCTGTTATAGAATTTTTAGAGACACAGCCGAGGGATTTTATGATAGCTTGGCTCTCTGAGAAGATGCGGATATCAGAAATCAATATCACGTTTTCCTTGAGCCAAGATAAAACTTCATTTATCGCCAAAAGTTCCGCCTAGAACACGCAACAATGGTCTGGAAGACGAAATGAGAGACTTAAAGTTAGTCTTTCTGAGTACACGCCTCCACTAACCCCATCATCAGTTTTTGAACCGTCCGTATAGAAATGGATCGATTCGTCTTCCAAGAATGTCACGTCCTCCCATGTGGATCTAGAAGGTATGGCAACTTGAAAGTTTTTATCGAAACAGAAACATGAAACATTTCTTAATAATCGTTGAATAGAAATTATTTACGTTGAACATTTTGAATTGAACAACAATATTAAGTATTCTACCACCAAATTATTTTTGTTTTTGGCTGAAGTTATAGCTATTTCAGATTTCACGAGTGCCAACACGATCATCAGACTTCTTTGTGTGGTGCTGAGTCTTAATATGTTCAATTTTATTTGAAAAGCTTTGCCCGTTATGGGGATTGAACTTAAGACACCAACTGTGACTAGAATTCGGAAGGCCGCAGCCTACCTATCGCGCTACCGAAGCCACATGCTAACCTCCATCTCAGTGCAGGTTTTGTTGCTTATCAAATGCATTTGAACGACTAGCATTTTTAAAGAACACGCAAGCTTGCTGTTGTAATATTCGGTCTCTTTCCTTTTTTTGTCCGTTACCGATTCATATGCCAACGATTATTTTCGTCCATTTTTTCGAGACTGAGGTATACCTCATATGCCATATTAAGGGCCGTTGTCGCTGGTGGTTGTTTCTCAACCAAAACCAACCTTCCCCCCAGCCACCATCAGAACTAGATTTTTTATTTTAACGTCTAATTTTGTTTATTTACTTCCAGAAATCTGCAACTAAGCTTCCACAACCACAATTGTGACCAGTGACTTGGACCATGAAGCTGTTCAGCGTTGCAGTAAGCTCCACAAACCCATCTATCTAGCAACAGCACCAAAAGAAAACGTTATTAACTACTGACGGCTGGGTGTTACACGACTCCAACGGGACATTGAAGTACCACCTTCAACCCGGAACCAACTGGAAAGTGAAATAGGATCTGCCTTAGATGGTCTGAGAAGGCTATCTGTGATGCATGTGAACACCAAAAGCGGCCTGAAGTTGAGGGGATAAGTACCAACATTTTGCCGTGTACATACAGATCCCTGTGCGCACATAAACAACAGCTAGAAAAACGACTCCAATGGATCCATCAGAGTGAGCTTAACACCACTAACAGCAACTACCAGTCAGTTTAGAGCGAGTTGCAATGCATCTACGTCATATTCCGGAACTCCGTCAAGCACCAAATCAACATCCAGTTTTATACGAGGATTCAAGCGATCAAGCCAAGACCACAATATCGAAAATCGTCAGTCACAATAAGATCAACACAGGATACAGTTGAAGTGTTCGCCAATCGCTAACTACTTTGAGGTAAATTTCACACCAAACCCACCTAATGACCCAGGGTTTCTGAACGAAGTCGCGGCATCCACTCAGTAAACTCTGCAGAGAAATCTGGAAGTAGTCCTTTTTAGTGACTCCACCCAGCTAGTGACCCAACTGACACATCTCTGCAATCTGGAGGAGGTAGCAGATATCATCGGAAATTCAAAGCCGAAAAAGTCAGCTTAATCAGACGGAGTCACAAACTACATCCTGAAAAGGCTGCTCAGGTGAGAACGCAGGGGAGAGGGGTTTTGGGGGTTCAACCCTCCCCCGAAATGTATGAATTTAACTTCCTCGCCATACAATTTCACTCTTAATTTTTGAGTTTTCAGTTTACCCCCCCCCCCCCGAAATTTTTTCCTGCGTTCGCGTCTGAGGCTGCTACCTGTAGTCATGATCTTTTTAATAATCCTCATGGACAACTGCATCAACAACTGCTAAAGGTAGAAAACAGCACAGATCGTCGTCATTCCAAAGAAAGGCGCTTGCCTTTGTGTCCAATTACAAACCAATTTTGCTTCTAAACAACATAAGTAAAATATTGGAAGAAGTATTATAGTCCGAGAGCTAGTGAACATTTACTCAAAGTGTTTTATACCGCTTCAAATTTTGTGGTCATACCGTTTGTATCAGTGCAAGCTTTATTTCATCGGTCTTACGGCTTAAAGCCATAGTTACAGGCCTTTTGTACTTAGGCCAAGCACAACAAAATTTAAAGCTCGAGTGCACTTTTGCACTCGTATATTTGATTTTATTGTTTGAAACCTTAAGCTAGGTCAATTATTGTACTATTTTCTCAAAGGTGATATAAATGCAATGAATTTACATAAGTATACGTACCCTTATAATCTCCCGCGATAAGCCATGAAGTTAAAGAGTTTCATATTAAAGTAAATGCTGCAGCCATTGAACAAAGTGAGTAGAAGTTAGTGCATTACGTGTTGAATCGTTTGGGTATTTTCCTAAACTGTTTAAAATCTACGTTTCTGTAAAATGTAAAAACAAAGCATTTGGTTATGCACACGTACTGTATGTACTTTATCAGATCAAGTGAAGGCTGGAATAAAAATATTAAAATTGCGACATTATGTCAGTATATACAAATAACATCTCATCCAGACTTTAGAGTTGATAAAATAAACCTTAATTTTTTGTCAGCAGACATTCGTATTTAAAATGCGAACAAGATATTGAGGTGATGGAGAAGAAATGATTATATTTTCCAAATATTTACATCCCCGATATGATTGGATAGAAGTCATAAACTCAGCGAGAAAAAAAAAACAATCATTTATTGTCATAAAAATGCACAAAGACCACTTTTTCTCCACTTTGAAATTAGAAGAAAACATTTCAAATAAAGATCTCTGCAAAGGGACTTAAGGTTAACTGGTTCAAGATTATGGAGCTTCAATATTTAAGGACCGACCCCTTCTTAATATTTTTTTTTAATATTCTCTTGAAGAAATGTTTCCATTTCATAGGTTTTGTTATTCGAAAGGAATAAGTGTAAGCCCAGCAAGCTTCAACCTAAAAACCCTATACCCCGATGGAAGACCTATAACCATCGAGAAGAATAAGGATTTGTCGGACCTTCTGTAGTTTACACCGCCAATACATCACAATTTTTACACAGTTCTTATAAATAACAATTCTAATGCAAGTACCGCATAGGATTTTATGGACCCTTACACTTCTGAAAGTGAATACAAATGTTAAATCTCAACCTAATTAACAAAAAACTTAAAAAATTATTTTATTTACAAATCTTTGGCCTATCTTTACCGATTTTTAGTTTTTTTTTTACATTTTTCCTGTGTGCAATAGTGACCTATCTGACTTTAAAATCAGTTATAACGGTATTTTGAAGAATGATGAATACAAAGTCTAAACTCTGTTATTTTTTGAGCATATTGCAAAAAGAAAATCAAAGCTATGATTCTTTGTTTTAAAACTACAAGTGTTTGAAAATAACCTGTTTCTTATTTTTTCTCTACTGAAAATAATGAAAAATCCAGTTAGGCCACTATTGCTCTCACGGCCTCAAATATCCTCGGGATTTTCTTTATTGTGACTGATGAACTTCCTATTCAGCACTTAACAAGGATAAAAGAGCTCTGTTTATTCACTCTCAATTAGTGCTCACATTCAATTTTTGCTTTCGTGGTAGATTTTGTCTTTTTTACTAACATCGATTTTAAATTAATTAAATTTAAATTTAAAATCGTTAAAGTAGGGTGAATTAATAAAAATATTTAAAATCGATCAATTTCTAGTCTTTAATAGCCAATTTAAATTTAATGGACAGTGAAAAAATTGGGGCTTTATGAAATCTTAAAATTTAAAGCTAGAACCGCAATCAATCGTCTATTAAATTAATTAACAAATTTGTGTGTGTGACTAAAAGATTTTGATGCTCGATGCCATCAGGCAATGAGCTTCAGTCGGAAAGCACCGTTATCAAATTCTAAAACTTAATTTTATTCTAATAGGTCAGACTTTAAGATTATGGACTGGGAGGGGTGGAAAATTTCATACAAATGGGATATTCCATAAGTGCCCTTCAATTTGATTTTTACTTATTTGTTAATTTATTAAAAAATAAAAAAAAAAAATAAATAAAGATGATTATCGCTTAAACATTTTTCTACAAACAGGGGGCACTTGAATCAAATGATTACTAATAAAATCGTCTTTTGAAAAAAAAAAATCTTAGTAAAAGATCGATTTGGACGGGTGTGTACCTATGTTTTGTTCCCTGGGCACAATGGTTAAGAATAGCGTTGCTAGATTTTTCTTACAGCTAGGCGGGACAAATGGCTAAAATAATGAGAAATCCTGGGATTTCAACAATTTTCCCGGGACATATGAAAATTCATAAAACGCATGTATGTACTACTTATATATGTATTAAAATAATTAATTTCTTTCATTAACAGCTAATTAAATACATTTCTTGAACATTACGTTGCATAGGTATACGAGTATTTTAATTATTAAATAAAATTCATTGATGAAACTTAAAAATAAAAACTTTAACTTCAAAATAAATACATTATTACAGTTTCGATTATTCGATAATGTAATTTAATTTTACACAAACGATCAGTTTTTTTTTTCGTAATTACATTGATAGAATTCGCTAAACAGCTCTAAACGGGTGAATAGTTATGCAGTGTATAAGGATTTATGTAGCCTCTATACAACGTTGCATAAATAGTGATTTATAAAACATTTCCCCACCCAGTATAGTTATACAGGCTTTGTGTCAAATAAAGTACCAAAAAGTAGAAATCTATTAAGTTTTGCTTCTTAAACTGACAACGAGACTCAGCTGTTTGTGAAAAATCAATGAAATAATTTTGATGATGAGGATTCTTTTTGATTTTTTCTTAATTTCTTTTGTTGTTATTAGTTATCGAGTTGTTTTGTTTGTTTTTTTTTGTATTTACAAATATAATAAAATGTATTCAAAAGAAAAGAACATCACAGCGTGATGTTTTTGTTGAGAAAAATATAAGGGTGGCTCTTTTTTGGCAATATTAAATTTTATTTGTATTTCTCCGTAAAGTGATGAACGTGATTTTGTGTAAAATTTTATTGAAACTGTTTAACGTTAACATATAAGCCATATCAGATGGAAGAGTTGTAAAATTTTGATTGAAGTTCTTCAAATTTTGCACGTATATTATGCAAAATCTATAAAATAAAAAGTGTACAAAAGATATTCCTTTTTTTTTAAACAATATCCCAACAAAATTAACAATTAATACACAAAAACATATTATTTTATTGATATATTGATTTATATTTAAATAATGTAGGTGAGATTTCAACACAAACATTGCACAAATAAGCACCCCCCTAATGTCTATCTACATTATTGATGTTGTGAGTAAGTCAAAGTGACATT
The DNA here is from genome assembly GCA_949320155.1 of Melangyna quadrimaculata. Classification (NCBI taxonomy): domain Eukaryota; kingdom Metazoa; phylum Arthropoda; class Insecta; order Diptera; family Syrphidae; genus Melangyna; species Melangyna quadrimaculata. The sequence continues at coordinate 416,369,442 of OX439483.1, forward strand.
TCGATACTAAACAGCCTTTATGTAGGCTCTAAACAACCTCAAACGCGTTTAGATTATATTGGCCCTATACAACGTTGCATAAGTTTTATAAATCATGTTTTTGCGTTCAGAATCATTTTAAAGCGTGCATAGCTCTATGCAAGCGTTCAACTGTGTTTATAAATAACACTGTAAGTATTTAAACAGGTAAAAATGGCAGAGTACGATAACTTGGCGCCTAAAATTGATTACGTATTTTTTGTAGAAGGGTCAAATATAAGCATTTTTTACTATGGGAGGGGGGGGTCTATTTCGCCCCGTTTAGGAGGTAGGGCGATTTACGATAAAAACGACTTAAATGGAAAAACAAATATTAAAAAGCAACGACAATACTTAAAATGCAAAACAATAAAGGTTTTAAAAGCCAGAAGTCTGATCTTTAATCCTACATTTAAATTAAATTATTTGTGTCAATAGTTTTCAAAAAATTTGCATTCAAACTCAAAATTTTAATAAAAAAACGCAAAATGAAATGATTGGATCAATTTTGCTCAAAATTGTGAAATGGTAAACTAAATTTTCTTTTTTTGGTCAATGCTCATAACAATTCTGAATCGAATACGAAAACAGAAAGCTTTTATGTCCTCTAGTTTTTGAGAAAATTGAAAATTACTAAAAGTAATTTTTTATTATTTCATACATTTACATTTATCATAATTATGTAGCTGCACATTGGAAACAGAGAATACATTCAAAGTTCCTTAAATGCAAACGAAATTTTGCATACACCGAACCTCGCACATACCCCAAATCCTATAGTGAGCCCAAGCAGGGGGGTTGCAGGTGGCAGCATGACCCCCATACATACCTCGCTTTTAAAATGTCCGTCTAATGCTGGGTACTAGCACTTAATTGAAAAATCAAATTTTTCATACACCGAACCTCGCACATACCCCAAATCCTATAATGAGCCCAAGTAGGGGGTTGCAGGGGGGCAGCATGCCTCACAAATTTCACTTGAGTTAAAAACTGGGTTATAAAACAGAGTATTGGCTTTCAAAAAAGATATAATACTTTCAATTTTCAATTTTAGTACTTTTTTCATTAAATTGCCCCTCCCGCCCAAACGGGGGGAGATAGACCCCCCCACCCATAGTAAAAAATGTTTGTATTTGACCCCTCTACAAAAATCCGTTATCAATTGTCGGCGCCCAAGTTATCGTACCCGTGCCGGTAAAAACCTTATGTTACACAAAATTAGGTACTTAGAATATTTTAAGGAATTTTTGGCACATTTAATTATCTCAGTATTATTTTGTACATAATTGTTAAATTCTGAACAGGTAAAGTCAAAGTTTGTAATATAAGTAATGTAAGAGATAGCGAGCGAAATAGACGTGTTTTTGAATTTATCCGGATAATCTTTTTTTTAATTGAACTTTGAAATTCGCGGAAAAACGAGAAAATTATTGAGGAAAACTGTAAGAAGTGCTTTGACCGATTTACAGAGAAAACTAAAATGAAAGTGAAATGTAGTGGATTTTGTGAAGCTTTATTAGAAGATATTTTACAATCAGTTAATGAAAATAAAGAAAGTGCCGCGAAACAAGAAAAATTAGTTTATGAAATTATTGAGAAGATAAATACACTAAATAAATGTGAATATCGACAACAAATTGAAGAAAAAACGGTTACATGTGCAAGTCAGTTGAGAGAGAAAACAGGAACATATGCAAGTCAATTGCAAAAGTGTACACCCGTTCTGCTTAAACCCAAAGTAAAGGAAAGTGGTAAAAAAACAAAGGATTTGAAAAGTCATGTTGACCTAATCATCAGTGATATAGCTGAAAGAAGCAACGGAGTAGTTGCAATCATGTGTGATGATGAGGGAGAAAGGGATAAAGCGAAATGTGCAGTTGAAAAAGAACTTGGTAGTACATACGATTAGAGCTGCCACCCTACTCCTTTAGTAGCAGATCTACTGGGCTTAGTCCCAAACGAAGATCTACTGCGCAGCAAAACAAATCTTCTCTTCTTTAAAGGAACCCAAAAACCCTTTAAAATATTATTTTAACCAAAGAGTTAACGGACTCCAGAGATCATTGTTGGCCGCCTTTAGACCCAATATGCATTATTATATTTTTCAATAAATTAAAATTCGTAAATGGCGAATATAAAAGAAATAATGGCCAAAATATTTGTAAATGTATGACTTCTTCAAGATAAATGTGACTATTCGTTTGTTTTGTTTTCAAGTTTTTTTTTGTTTCTGCTCACTGCTGACTCTACCAGCTTTTTTAACTTCACAAAAGAAAACGTCAACAAAAATCCACGAAAATTGCAATTTTGTTTTTAATTTTTGGATTTTTGTTGACGTTTTTTTTTGAAAAAAGTCGGAGGAATCAGTCGAATGTAACCACCGTCTTATAATTTATTGTGGAGTTCGCTTTTGAAGTTATTGTTAAGTCTCCAGATTCTCCTTTTTTTATTCGACAGAAAAATGTATCTAAAATGGATTGAATTTTATTGTTTTTTTTTTATTTTGATGTATTTTTGTAAGATCTACTGCAGTATATTGCAATCTACTGCGTTACTTACCCATATATACTGCGCTCAATCATCGACAGGGTGGAAGCGCTGCATACGATGTTAAAATACCAATACAAAAAAACCCAAATTATTTATGACGGTTCAGATCTGAGTGATGAAATGAGTGAGGAAGATGTAGAAAAAAAACTAAAAGCACAAAACAAGTCATTGAGTGGAGGTGAAATCAAATGTGTCAAAGTAATGAAAGTCTACTTTCATAATTTTGTTGGTTTCTCAGAAGTGGCTCTAAGGATTTTGATGAAATTTTTAAAGTCTATTTATATGGGCAAGACAAATATCGAATAATAGTTAAAGTTAAATCCCCCTACTGATTTCTGGGATACCGGTACACCGATTTGGATAAAGTTTTAATAGATTTTTTTTATAAACAGGAAACAATTAAAAAAATAATTAAAGTAAAATCCACCGACTGCCACGCCCCCTTTTCGTATTAATTTGCTTCGTGGAATTCATAAAAATGGCTGGTTTTCTAGAAAACTACCCAAAGGATTTAGAGTAAATTTCCAGTCCGTTTATATGGGTAGAGCGAAAATTTGAAAAATAGTTTTAGTGAAATCTGCCCACTACCACACTCACTTTTCACGCTTTTCTGTTTCTCGGAAGTGCTCCAACGGTTTTAATGCAATTTTCAGAGTCTTTATATATGATCAAGAAAAGAAATTGAAGAATATTTTCAGTTAAATCTGTCTACTGCCACGCCCAAGTTTTCCACTTTATTGTTTCTCGGACACTTTTCTAACGGTTTTGATCAAATTTTCACAATTTGTTGTTATGCGCAAACAAAATTTGAAAGTACTTAGACTAATATTCGCCCACTGCCACGCCCAATTTCATAATTTTTCGGTTTACCGGAAACCCTGATAAAAGTTGAGGGTTTTTTGTAGTAAGCAATAAAATCATTTTGAAAGCATTTTGAGTAACATCCGCCTACTTCCAGGTCCACATCCACTTTTCACGCTTTATTGTTTCTCGGTATTGGCTCAAAGGAATATAATGAAATGTTCACAGTTTTTTCTTATGAGAATGATGAGAAAATGAGTATTTTATCAGCCGCTCATAGAACGGGTAGCTCGAAAACGGCTCTTATGATTTTGTTTAAAGTTTTCACATGTAATCATTACAACAGTTTTAATAAGATTGTTTAACAGGTTTTGACAAAAAAAATTCGAATAACGGAAATAATGTTTTGAGGTTTTTTGAGCAAATTGCCTTTTTTGTTGTAATTCCTTGCTTTTGTTAGAGTTTCGCATTCCGGTATTTCTACGTTAGTAAGAAAAAAAGTTAATTTTACATTTTTGAAAATATATACATAGATTGAATCAAAGAAAAAATACTTATTTTTTTATGATTGACTCTTTTTTCCATGTATATAGTTTGTATTATTTTTTTTTTATTTCGTTTTAAAGTTTTCATTGTACATTTTATTTACCTATTTACAGTTTTCGTACATATTTGGTCTTTAGATACGACTTAAAAACTGCATTTAAGAGTCATCAATTTACTCGCGTTAAAAATTCCTATGAGGCCTACATGCTCTGCATAAAAGCTGAAATAAACGATTCAAGCTGCAATATTATTAATGGTAAAGCTTAGAAATCTAATGATGAATTTCCATATATAAAAAACAAAAATAATTTTGTATACAGGTATATAAGCTTCACTATATAAGAAATGCGACTCAAGCTTCGATTCCAATTTATTTATGGAAAATGAATGCAAATGCTTTTTTATGTTCGGGTCTTAACGCATAGGTTGGAAATAATAATAAATAAATATATAAATCTGCCGGAAAAGCCGAGCGAAGCTCGGTCTCCCAGGTACTTAACAATTAAATGAACAAAGTTCTGAAAATTCAGTTTCATTTCTTTATGGGTTATTTTTGAATGTGCAAGGGATAACAGGAAATTTTACATTAATTGAAGATCTTGTTGCCAAAAACAATCTTGACTTAATTTTACTTACTGAAACACATCTCATAGATAGTATAGCCAGTTGTGAAGTGTGTAGTCCTGGTAAGTTGCGTTCAACGCCGTCTACATGTCACAAAGTGTACCCTGTATGTGATATACATTTTTTTTCGATTTAGCATTCAATGCATTTCCCATAAGAGAAAACCAAAAACAGCTATTAGAAAAATTAGTTTTATAAAATTATTTTATATGAACGGGCATACATAACACAAGTACAATAGAATAATAAAATATTTAAGTTTGTAAATCAAGAGGAAAATATTATCGAAACTTATTACTTATTTGCTTTATTTTGCATACAAAAATTTTAACCTGTATTGTTGTTGTTGTTGTTTTCTAAAATGGATGAATGTCGCCGTCAAAATGATATCATGTGCGTAGAGGGAAGGGCTTTTAGGGAACTCGAGTTACCCATGGATTTAAATGACAATGACAAATTGGAAATAAACGGAGTTATTTTAGAAATTGATATAGAAGTCGTAAATGGTTTAAATAAATTTTTTATTGACAGTGTTTTAGAAATAAACAGTAATATTCCTAGTGTTACGTATTTTGACAATTTTCCCTTGTATGATGATGCATTCAAGTTTCAACAAATTGATGCACGAATTCTCGAAACGACGGTGAAATCAATGAATACAAAAAATGATAGCTATGGTTTTAATTGTAAAATAATCCTCGAATGTAAAGATATCATTTTTCCTTGGCTCTTAAAAATAATTAACTTGTCGCTATGTGAGGGTTTTTTTCCCAAGAGTTGGAAAGTTACAGACATTGTGCCAGTAGAAAAGTTAAACAACGCTAAGAGCCCAGAAGACTGGAGACCAATAAATATGCTACCTACATATATAAAAATACTAGAGGTCATAGTTTGTACACAACTAACAGCTTCAATAGAAGAAAGGAGACTTATATGTGCTGAACAGTCTGGGTTTCGACGTGCTCATTCATGTGAAACCTCTATTAATTTCGTTATAAATGAATAGAAAAGGGAATTGCTGTATTAGCTGTTTTCTTATATCTCAAACGAGGATTCGAAACGATAGACCGAGAAATATGTATTAATCAAAAAGCTTTTTAAATATGGATTTCGCGAAAATGAGCTTTGCTTGTTCAAGAGCTACTTAACAGACAGGATGCAAAGAGTGAAAGTAAATGGCACTTATTCTACTGCCAAGCTGATTCCTATTGGTGTCCCACAGGGATCAGTTCTGGGTGTTTTGCTCTTTTTACTGTACATCAATGATGTTGGAAATTCGTTGACAAGTTCTAAAATATGTTAATTTGCTGATGATACCCTAATATATATAAGTGGTAGTAGTAATAGTGCGTGCGAGATTACTCTTCAGCAAGACCTTCATACAATGTATAATTGGCTGTGTATGAACAAACTTATGGTAAACATTCGAACGACTAAATGCATGTGTATAAACGGTAACAATTTAACTGTGAACATTCAAATAAACAATGAAGTCATTGATTGTGTAAATGAAATTAAATATCTAGGTGTAAACATTGACAATAAGTTAAAATTTAACTATCGTATAACTAAACTGTGTTTAAAACTCTCACAGAAGAAAGGATTCCTTTCAAGGATTAGAGGATAAGAAAAAATATAACAAAGACCTGTGCTTTAACCATATATAACACAACTATATTTCCACATTTTAATTATTGTTCCTCAATCATATACATTTGTGTTCCATTGAAAACTAGAATAAATAACAAATACTGGAAAATCTAGCTATAGGGTTGTTTTAAAGTGTGGTCGATTAACTCCAGTGATAGATATGTAACAATCTCTAAAGTGGCTAAATGCTACTCAAAGACTAAAATTTAACGTTTTAATTATGATCTTCAAAATAAAATTAAATCTTTATCCAGTATATTTACAGAACAATGTACAATATATAACTTATGACAGGTACGCCCTTCGGAACATTGGTGATTTTCGACTACCGCTCTATAGAAGAAGTCATACTCAAAACAAAATATTCTACAAAGGCCTGCAATTATTTAATCTTCTTCCTAGTGAAATAAAACAATTGAAAAATTTAAATGTTATAAAATCACGTCTTAAATATACATTATATAATAGTTTGTTATAATTGTTATAATTTTATTGTAAATTATATAAAGAGTTTCATTGAAACTAATAAATTCAATAAAAAAAAGTAATTTGCCTCTAATAAATTCACACGAGCATTTATTTCTTACATCCGTCCATTTTAAAAACCATTTGTACAAAATTCTAAATACTCTATTAGCAAAACAACTGGGAAACACAATTTGAAAATACCTATTTGTATTCAAATAACATTTTCCCTATTTAAATGACAGCTGTCAGGTTGTAAAAATACATTCTTCGTTAATTTAGCTTTCGTTTGACTGAAATTTTGAAATCAATTCCTTAATGTTAAATCACAATGTAGCGATTGTTCTGTATTAATGAAAGACATTTACATTGGGAAATTTTTTGGGGAGTTTGAGCCATAACCCGGGACGTCGGGCAACGCTAGTTAAGAATGAGTTTTTTTTTCTCATAAAATCCCACGGGAATATCCAGTTGAAAATGGAAATGGTGTGTCTTAACGGCTTGGTTTTGGCCACTTGGCTTTTTTCCTTAGCATTTGAGTTTGATTTCTCTACCCTCAAAAATCTTAAAATTAGTTATTAATGTCTATCAATAAAATTATTATTGATTTGAAGTTTGGGCAGAAGAAGTAAAAATATATATAAAATGTATAACAATTTGCATACAGTCCATTAAATATCTACCATCTGAACTATTCGACAAATGGGTTGGGTTCATATAAAATAATAATAATACTGCCTAGAGCGGTTCTCGAACCCTCACCTTTAAATAAATAGTCAAGCACTCAAACCACTCTGAGCCACCCGTATGAAACGCAATACTTAACTTGAAGAGCAATATGTAGTTAAATCTAAATAATATATATAGGTGCATAGCTAGCTGTATTATCACCTCAAAGTGCTTTTATTTACATTATTATTCAATTATATGGACAAAACATACATACCTATTTATGATTATATACACTTTTGATATTAAGTATAAGAAGGGGTTTTGAAAATTGCCAATTAGTGAAAATAAAGACGAAGGACGAGTAGAGTGCAAAAATTGAGGATTGAGTTTCAAGTTATAATGATTGCAAAAGAAGGCAGTTCAATCGGGTTAAATTAAAAGATTATTGGATTGTTTTCTAATTAACTCCGGTTGGGTATTAATTTATAATTAGTCATTTAATTACAATAATATAGAAGTAAATGCCACTGATACAACACCTTAGTTCTGGAAAATAAGCCAAGCGTTCGAGAGAATTGCACTGCTATATAAAACGTAAAATCCCTAATGAGTTTTCTCCCAACTTCTCACTTGTCAAAAACTATAATGAACTAATGTTAAACAAAGTTACACGAATGAAGAATCTAAATCATTTTGTTGCAGTTTTTTGCAATAAAACACGATTTTGGCAATAAATGGTAAAACTACATCTCAGAAAGGTAGTAGCCCGTAGCGTTATGATTAGTGCGTTGAACTTTTACACTGGAGGTCTTGGTTCACTTCCCAGCCTCTTGCACCTAAAGTTTTTTTTTCAGGGCTATTGCCGCTTGCGAGGAATTGACAAATCCTCCAAGATTTCACTTGTCATGAATAAGTGCTTCTCGTCTAGCCGTTCGTATTCGGTATTAAATTGTAGGTCCCTTCCATTCCTGGCGACACGAGCACACATGAATGGCTGCGGGTTGTTAGTCACTAGGCCCTGGTTATTCACGAGCCGTTGCGCCACCCAATTTATTTAATTATAAAGGGTTTTCCAATAAGTGCTAAGAGGAAATTCTGCCATTAATAATGGAAAACAATATCACCCAAATGGCCGCCACGGCTACACTAAAACAACAATATCCTTTTCATGAAATGTTCCATCATTAAATCGCAAAGTGGCTGTTGTATGCCCTCAATAGCTTCACAAATTCCATCTTTGAGGTCTTGAATCGTGGCTGGCTGGGCTGTTGGCGTAGACCTTATCTTTCACGTTAACCCAATGGAAGAAGTCGCAAGGTGTTAAATCACAAGATCTCGGTGGCCAATTGTGATCACCTCTTCGAGAGATAACACGGCCCGGAAAGTTTTCCTGTAAAAGATTGATGGTTTCTTTTCTTGTGTGGCACGTAGCGCCGCCGTCTTGTTTAAAGTAAACGTTGTCCAGATCAATACCATCCAATTCCGGCCATAAAAAAATATTATTAATCATCTCTTGATAAAGCAATTCATTCACCGTAGCTGTTGTTGCAGACTCATTTTCGAAAAGTAAGGTCCAATGACTCCGCCGGAACATAAACCGCACCAAACAGTCACTCGTTGAGGATGGAGAGGCTTTTCAAAAATAAATCTTGGGTTTTCCGAGCCCCAGATTCGCCAATTTTGCTTGTTGACGTAGCCACTGAGGTGGAAATGGGCCTCATCAGTCAAGATGATTTTTTGATGAAATTCCGGATCATTTTCATGCATTTTTTGTAGTGAATTTTAATAATTTCAATGCGTTTTTGAAGCGTGTATCGTTCTATTTTTATTAATGGCGTAGTTTTTACTTGTCAAATATCAAAAAAGTGCAGCTCAAAACTGACAACTACCGAAATAGCGGCTATTCAAAATAACACCTCTTATTGGAAAATCCTATATTTATATCTCAAAAAGGAAAAACTTTGAGCTCAGAGACATAATTAATTTTGTAGTATACTTACTTAGGTACGTGAGGTTCCCTTTGCGGGGCGTTGGGCCTCCACTACTCCTACGTGTCTGGAGATATATCTCAGCTTACTCCACCTCTTCCCCTGCTGATTCCTCTTCATCCGTTCTTCTCCAAGTACCTCTAGATCGCTCGCTCGTTTTGCACTTTACTTGAGAGGGTTCTATTGCATCGCTTTACCCGTATTGAACTCGTTACCTTTCGAAGTGTATATCCACTCGACTGTACGTCTATGTATGATAGAGTTCAATGGGATCCTGACCTGAGCATTTGGGATACAGTTGGGCCAATAATCCTCAAGATGTTTCACAGACACTATTCACGAACGTTTGAAGCTTTTTTCTGACATTGGCTTTGACTTTTCATGTGCTGCACCCTCAAAGAAACACGAATTTAATATTGGAGCGGAACAGGAGTAGCTAGATCTTTAAGCTAATAGAGTTGTTTCTCCATATTTTGGACAGCATTCTCTCTGAATCTCCAACCTTGTAGTCATGTGATAGAGTTTTATGAGAGAATAAGCATACATTGTCCGCGTAGACCAGATGTTTCAGGTTCGAGTCAACTGCCCCTTCTGCGCAAGGCAAGTCTTATAAGAGCTCTATTGATGCAGTCGAACGCCTTCTCGAAGTCGAAGAACATCAGGTGAAGTGGTGATCGATATTCAACGCAATGTTCTATGATGATCCGCAAGGTGTTAATGTGGTCCACACAGGACGATACAGTGCGGTAATTTGCTTGTTCCTCGCCAAGAAGTGTCTTCGAGTTGCTATTTTATTCGCTCCCAGGATGATCCCTGCTATTACGCAAATGCCTCTCCAGTTTCTGAACTGCGTAAGGTCTCCTTTTTTTTTATTGGGACATTGACAATCATTCCTTTTTTGCACTCTTCAGAAAAATTCTCTGTTTCCCATGATCTCCCAATAAGTGGGTGCAGGAGCTCACTTGATATTGTTGGCGCTACTCATAAGAACTCTGTGGGAATACCATCAGGTCCAACGGCTTTGTTGGTCTTTAGTGCTTTGATTGCGGTAACGGTAAGGTTTTCTTCTCTACAGGAGGGGGGGGGTGGTTCAGAAAAGTTCTACTTCCACCTTTTGAACTGGTCCGCATCCGAAACTAGCAGCGGTCCATCTGGTTCTCTTACCAGGTGTTGCTTCCAACTGTTTACACCTGTAAGCTCTTTGGTAATTCTGTAGACGGTCCTACTGCTACTGTCGCACCTACTTGCGGCCTCTTCTGCTTGTAAAGCCAATGCGTTGATATAATGTAGTTACGTTAGTCACGTTGCACGCTACAGTGAATTTCTCTGATTTTCATGCGATACGTGGACTCTAGCTCGTTTCAATGCAAGATTTGAGAGGTTTTCTTTCTTCGATCCTTGCCCATGTTTCTTAAGAAAGTGAAGCACTGTTCCTTCCTTGCAACCGACCAACTATATGTACTTTCACGAACACATTTTTCACAGCACAGGAATAGTTTTCGATGGAGTCGGGTTGCGCACTCCTTGTAAAACGTGATCCCCTAGTTGTTGGGGTACTGCGGGATCCTTTAGTCTATCGGTTTTAAATTTAGGCATTCAGGGAGCTCAGAACTGCAGCTGTTCGTAATCTTATGGTAGCAACTATCAGATGGTGGTCCCGCACCATTTTCATTTATGCTGATCTTCTGTTACGGACGTCCTGAAGACTGCTTGTAAATCGCCGATTGTTAGTTACTTGTGTCTCCGGTGGCACCAACTGACTTTATGGCACGTGTAGTGCTCAAACATGGTCCCTCCTATTACAAGGTGGTTGGCGTTGCAAAAATCGACAATACGTTCCAAATTGCCACATCGTTCGCCAACACTATACTTTCCCAAAACATGCCTGAGCCTATCATTTTCATTGCATTTTCAAACATTTGAATGCTACTCTGGAAATTTTAATTTAAAAGCAACTTATTTCAACGCATTAAGCTCCAAACTTTTAAGAAAACTCGAAATTTTATTTTATGTAAGACCTGCGGCACACATTAACTTATTGTCAATTCAGTCCTTGATTTTTGGCTGCAAAAAAGGCAATCAAGTTGACGAGAGAATATCAATCAATTTTATGCTTCTCCTTAGCGGTCCTCTATTTAAGTCGCACTGAATTATAGAAAATAAATATTATAATTTCATACTTTAGACATCAGTGCCAGCAATTCGCAACGTTTTAAATTATCACCAGAAACGTGTTTTCCTCTTACCATCACTCGATCAATACCATTAAGCCTACAGTTAAAAAAGTCCCTCGAAAAGTCTCCTATCTTATATACAGCAGGACGAGCCTTAAAATAAAAGTCAATCTTATGATTTTCGTTTTATAGGAGAAAAGTGTGGGAATGTTTTCGTTCTTTTTTTTCTGTCTGTATCAGCCAAGAGTCCTGAACGCATATTTTATCGGATTTGAATGAAAAAAAAAAAAACACGGAAATGCCATAATGTGTGTGCATAACCAAATTACAGAAACAAGCTTATGTACGTTTGGGTCGAACGACAAAGGTTGAGTATATAGAGTATAAGGTTATACTGGTTGAAGGACTCACGTAGGTATCGTTGACATTTGTTCTCGCTGTTGCTGTATTTTTTTTTGTGAGAAGGATGCTAGGATAATAAATGAAATTGCGGTCGCGTAGCTGAGTTGAATATGAAAATAAATGCCTCTTATATCTTTAAGATTCGATAAGATATGTGTGTGAAGTATTTTATGGGTACTTATAGAAGAAATCTAATTTGAGGCTTTGAACGAACAAAAAATTCACTTTGGAGTTTTCAATTTGAAACGCAGTTATCGCAAAATGTCACCATACAGTACATAAATCAAAGTATCAAATTTACCGATTGGTAAATTTGAGGTTGTAAAAATCGAAAAATAAAGTATTTCTCACATATAGAGTAAGAGAATAATGAGGTAGCGAGTATTTAAGTTCTTATCTACTACGGCCGGCGGGTGCTTCAAGGTGTAGAGGCTTTTTGGTTTCGGTTTCGTGTTTAGCGGAAGTCTTAGGAAATAAATCGGTGTGTAAGCGAGCGCCTGGTGACAATCCGCACCAAAGGCAAATTCAAGAACTTGACCCTGATCTGTGTTCACGCCCCGCATTAAGAGAAGGAGATGACTCAAACTAGGAAGCACTCTACGATCTCCTGGAGACAACGTACGATATGTTGGTGATATTCGATATTCTTGGTGATTTAAACACAAGATTCGAGAAGGAGTGTATCTTTATTCCGATAGCCTGAACGACTAAACGTCCGGGATCACACACTATTTCCCACAACCCAATATACACAAAGGGAATTGGTGGATCCCGTGATCAACGAACCATAATTGACCACGTTGCGAGACATGCTTTCAGTATTTTGTATGTCCAATCTTCCCAGCGCCCAACATAGCCCCCTTTCACACAAGGAAACTTAGTTGCCAGTAACTGGGAGTTTGTCGAGGAGAAGGGGAGGAATAAACATTTCTCCTTACGCCCTTCTCGCCAACAAACTCCCATGTTGCTGGCAACTCAACTTCGTTGTGTGAAAGGGGACATAGACTAGGATCACTGCCTGGTGGTAGCTAGATTACGTATATATCCACGACGCAACAATTTTCTCCACCCGACCTAATCAATGTGCTACTGGTGATATCAAGATTTAATTTGTACAAGACTGCTGGTGCGGAGAACCTGCCAGCCGAACTATTCAAATCAGCGGGAGATGCATTGGTAAGGAGCATACACGACTTATCTGCAAAATTTGGACAGATGAAAGTATGCCCGGCGAATGGAAGCTCGGTATAGTTTGCCCCATCCATAAAAAAGGACTCTTAAATACGCCAACCACAGAGGAATAAGCTTCCTGAACGTAGCTTATAAAATCTTTTCGGTGCCCGTTTTGTTACCCGTTTAAACCCTTTTGTCAACGATATGATTTTAGAATAAAACCCAGGAATTCCTGATCGATTCTCTCCACCTCTTTATGGATTTTAAATCCGCATATGATAGTGTGAATATGGACGAATTATATAGATGCATGCTATATTTAGCTGCTTCTTAAAAATCGGTTAACACCACCGAACCCTTTGATGTTGGGAAAGATCTAATGCAAGGCAATGCGTTATAATGCAACCTACTTAATAGTGGTGTAGAATCAATTGTACGCAACGCACAAGTCAGCAAAATGTATCAATATAAGCATATTAGCATATTTATTGAACAACGATATTTACAATTTGACTTATAACTAGTTAGATACGATGATATTATACATTGATTGGCACATAGGGGGCCAAATTTTATACTATGTCTCAAATTTAAAGGATTATAAAATATAAAATACGTGCCAAAAAATTTAATCTTAAAGTCGATTGACTTTATTGTCCTCGGGGTGTTCCGTCCCGGTTTCCAAGTCTTGGTTTCAGTGGGTAGATGGGTTGGCGCTTAGCCACGGTAATATGCTGACCCAGTTTCAGCGTAGAACGAAACTTCTTGCTCGTTGTCTGTGATGATGTTGTCGTCCAGGATGTCCATCGTACTGAGGTATCTCGGCTTGGTTTGTCGTTGCTCGGTGGCCATGCTTCTTATTAGTTGATTTAGGTGATTGTTGGTGTGTCCTACAAGCTTCTTTGCTTGTAGGAGCAGATACCGCTTCAGGGGGATGATGTTCGTGTACAGACGCTCATTGCTGTGATGTCTCATTCGCTGGCGGTCGAAATGTACAGATCCGGAGTAACTTTCTTTCGAATATTTGAAGTTCCTTCATGGCCGTCTTCGAGATGGATAACAAGATTGGAAAGGAATAGCTGATGACAGGCGGCAGGAGGTGCTTGTACATAAATATCTTGATCTTCGTCTTCTGGCTTAGTCCGTTTCTGCGTCTCATCAATAGTACAGGAAACGGGAAGTCAAAAAAAAAGGGGGGAACTAGACCCTCCTCCCCGTACGATTTTTTTTTATCTTAGCTCAACCTACACGCCCTAGCCTTTTGTAACACCTTATGCAAATAACAATGTATTATAGTTTGGGAGTTATTCGATAGCTAAGCCCGTAAGGCCTGAGTTTGTACTCGTTTTTCATTAATAACTTTTGAATTATCTACACCAGAAAAATAATTTATATACCGATTTGTAGGAAATTTAAATTAAAAAATGTATATGACACTTTTTTCATAAAAAAAGCGCAGGAAGTGAGAAAAACGGAAATTATCCAGAGAAGTCGTTTTTCCAAGATGGCGGACGCCCCACAAGACCAAAAATCCCACAAATCGAGATTTATGCTAAAAAACAACCCCTGTTCAAAACCGCATTCAAACTTTTCAGACGTCAAAACTTTTTTCAGATTTTTCCCCATTGCCTGTACTACAATGGGTGGAGTCCAGTTGGCTTTTTTGAGAACGTTTCGTGAGTGCGGGTTGAACCAACTCATTAAAGTGAATGCCGAGGTACTTCACGTTCTTTTTGGCTGCTATCGTGGATCCATCCGGAAGATTCAGAACCAGGCTTCTGCAGATCGCTGCGCTATGACTACCTCTACTGGGTCTCCTGATGCACACAAGCTCCGATCTGGAGGTGTTTATCCGGATGCCCCATTTCTTGTAGTAGGCGTAGAGTCTGTTAATGTGGTATTCAACTTTGCATACAGCTGCCAGCGGAGACATCGATGAAGCGTATGTAAGGGAGTCATCAGCATACAGGAGATTTTGGCAACCAGTTGGTATAGGCTGATCAGCTGTCATCAGGCTGTAAAGGAAGGGGCCTAGCTTCGAACCTTGGGCAGCTCCGGCTTTGATGTTCTTCACTGGTGATTTACACTTGTCCAGTTGAGCGTAGAATTTTCTGGAAGAAAGAAACGAAAACAGAATTTTTGTAAGTGAGGGAGGTAAATGAAATACGTGAAGCTTATGGATAAGGGCTTCAATCCATACGCTATCGAATGCCTTCTCGACATCCAGAAAGCATCCAACGGTGACAGGATGATTGCAAAGTAGAGTGCTTTTCCCTAAAGCAAAACTGCATGTCGATGGCGTTTTCGCTGCAGAATCTCTTTAGTCTCCGAAGTAATACTTATTCCAGTATTTTACTTATATTCTACAAAAGCGAAATCGGCCTGTTATTGGACACCAAGTTGCAAGCACATTTCTTCGGGATGGCCACGATCTTTGCTGTTTTCCACTTTTGAGGGAAGAAGCAGTTGTTGATGCAGTTGTTCATGATGATTGTTAAAAGGATCATCACTGCATGCGGCAGCCTTTTCAGGATGTAATTTGAAACCCCGTCTGATATCTGCTACCTCCTCCAGATTGCATAGATGTGTGCTTTCAGTTGGGTCACTTACTAGGTTGGATTCACCAAAAACGACTCCTTCCTGGTTTGGCTGCAGGGTTTGCTGCCTCAACTTCGTTCAGAAACGTTGGATCGTCCGGTGGGTTTACAATTTATCAAAAGCCCGCTCAACTTCTTGCTAATTCAGACGACATAAATGTTGCCGGTACAACAATATCAACTTCGTCTCTTTGTGTAGGGCGACGATGGGGATCACACGCTGTTGCATTAAGGTCCACAAAGACCTAACCGATACACTTGATGTCAAAAAAGGACTTAGGCCACTTCTAACATCATTCTTGAACGAATAGTGCAACACTTGCATGCCAACGCTAGAGGCACAAACTTTCAAAAGTCCGTCCAATTATTGGCTTACACCCATGATTATTGACATATTTGGAAAACAAAGCGTAACGTCACTGAAGCTTTTACAAACACTAAGAAGGAAGCGAAAAGGATGGGATTAGTGGTAAGTGAGGGCAAAACCAAGCTGTCACCAAGAAAGGACACTCAGCACTGACGATGGATATAACTTTAAGGTAGTTTAGGACTTTGTCTGTCTGGGCTCCACTATCAACTCAGACAACAATACCAGCGCTGAGAATCAACGAAGGATAACTCTTGCCAATCGCTGCTTCTTTGGGCTAAGTAGGTAACTGAGAAGCAAAGCCCTCCCTCGATTGTTCCTGTATAAGACACTCATCATTCCGGTCCAGCTGTATGGACCCTGTTAGTGGCGGATGAATACGCTTTACGCATATTTGAGAGAAAAATTTGTCGGGTGATCTTCGGTCCCGTATGTATAGAATGGATGTGAATATAAATCAACGACCTGTACCGGCTGTACAGTGACATGGACCTAGTCACAACAACTGAGGTGACTGATGGTTCATGTAGAGCGGATGTACATCAATGCTTCGGCCCGAAATGTCTTTGAATCTTTCCCCGAAGGACGGCGCAGAAAAAGAAGACCGTGAAACTAGTCGGGTGTGCAGGCAAGTGGCAGAGGACGTCAAGCAACTTAGCGTACGAAAGTAAAGGCAGCTAGGTAGATACAGAGCTGGCTTGAGAACGATTGCTCTTATTTAAAGGGTTTAAAGTACGAACTCCTACAAATATTTGATTAGGGTGTAATGTAAATAGCTGACGTGGGATGTTGTTAGTCCGAAAATTTTCTTTTTTTATTTAGTATAATAGTTCCAAATATTTAAAGTCTTCGGACTCCCAGTAGATATTGGGATGACGCTTATCAAACTGTAAATAATTGTCTTGGTATAATAAAGTAAAATTTGGAGTTTTAAAAGACTCTTCTTTAAACTTTACTTAAGAAGTGTACCGTCTAAAAGTGTACCAAAGATCAATCTGTCGAGAACAAGCTTGGTGTGAGGTTAAGGTGTCACCCCACTATATTATTTAATCACTTACAATGCATTCAACGAAACTATAAATACAAACAATCAAAATACCTAGCACCACAACTATTTGATTTTAGAATTTTAAATTTTCCACTCCGTTCTCAAATAATAATTGCATAGAAAAATCCTATACATTCATAACGATGTCCTGGTCAATTTTGATTGTCCTTTCACAAAACCAATGCCATTAATATTTGTTGAATTGTGGCTTCGAATTCATACAATCGCCTAAATAAAAGAGAATTGAAGCGTATAGGCTTGCGTCTGTCGATGTCGGTCGGTCAGTCAGTCGTGGTGTGTGGATAATAATAAAGGCTTTCACAAACGCAATTTCCACACGAAGGATTACAAATAATGTTATTTGTAAAATAGTAATTGGTGATGGATTTACTGTAGCACGCAAAAATCCTTACCTGTTTTTTTTTTTTTTTTAATTTTAAATTTTCGGTTTTGATCCTAAACTATTTTATTAATGTACCTCAACATATTTCAGAGCATAACATATTTTCATAAATAATCAGACTGTTATTTGAATAATTTTGTAGGGATTTTATTTCAATTGATGTACACAAATATTCTATAATTATGAATTTGTTTGTTTGATTAATAACTTGCAATAAACAAAAGTAATAAACAAATTTTCAAAACATTTGGTATTATTTTGCATTCATTAAAAGATTATTATTGTGTTTTTAATAATATTGTTTTAGAAACTAATGTTGTGCATAGGTACAGAGTCTATGATATTCCATTTGTGTTTAGGAATTAACTGTATTTGTTAAGTTAAGATTAAAATTTGAGGATATGGACACCTTTCAGGGTTGTCGCTCTCTTTAATTCTTCTTTTTTCACAAACAACCGATACACGTGTAAACAAGGGCTGTCTTCTTCACCTTCAAACTATCGACCAATTGCACATAGGTTACTTTTTTCTAAGGTCATGGAAACGCTGATTAATTTCTAGCTTAAGAAGAAAGGAAGCTGCTTTATGACCGGCAGCAAGGTTTTCACAGCAATAGGTGATCTGATAGTATATCTCACCGAACAGCCGGCACAAATCTTTCCATTGTTTTGGTATGCCCCAGGGCTCCGTTTTGTCGCTGGAACTTTTTTTTTTGTATAAACCCACGCCTTTTCTGCTTCTTGTCTCATTGCTCATTGAATTCTGATCTCGGAAGCATTGTCCAATGGGGAATCAATAACCACGTAGAATTTAATGCTTCGAAATCTCGATGCTGTCTACTGTAGTTAAAACGAAACCCACATCCCATGCCACTATTCATTAGTGGCACTTGCATTGGGGAAACTATAAAGTCTTCATTCATCGAAGGTTTAGAATTATTCTCATATATGGAGTGGGTGCAACGGAAGGAGTTGAAAATGAGAGATGAGGTCTAGTGAAGCAGTCCAAAGATACATTAAAGAATGGAAAAGGAAACCAAATACTTGAGTTATGCAACTCCGTTGGACTCAGAATCCTTAATGGTACCAGCGATGGAGATAAACGCGGCGAATATACGTTTGTTGGTAAACAAGGAAGTTCTGTCATTGATTATGGACTGGCAGGAGGAATGTGGAATTCCGTGATCACTGATTTTGAGGTGGAGCAAGTACCGTTTTCAGATCACATGCCAATTGTCATCTATTTTAACACTGGAGCAACTGAAAATGAGGAAAGTGTGAACCTTAAATTGATGCCCAAACAACATTGGAAAGATTCAAAGGCAAATGCCTACAGGAATCAATTGGATATATGTCTGAGGACGCAAGAAAGCAGTGATCTGGGAACCATCACGGATTGTATAAGGAAAGCGGCTCCGGGACTGAGCAAGCACAGCCGAAGTGGTGAGTTTAAAGAGCCCTGGTTTGATTCAGAGTGCATGATCGCAAGGAAGCAATCTTACGCGTGGCTTAAGCGTTACAGACGAGCCAATGATGAGTCTACGAAACGTAACTACCTCCAACAGAACCGGAAATTCAAAACATTGTGTAAGGAGAAAAAATTAGCTCACTACGAAAATGAAGCGAAAAGCCTAGTCAGTTGTAGGACCACGAGTGAGTTCTGGAAGAAAGCCCAAAAAATTAATGGAAAGGTTTATGTTATTAATAGAAATCTCAATTGTGAGACTTTAAAAATGCATTATTTCGAACTTCTCAATAACTTGTCTCCGAGCGGTGATATGGTACAATCTGCACAACCAGCTTTTAGCGAGGAACTTTTAGACGGAACAATCCAGAGGGATGAGGTAAATGCATCCATAAAAGGGCTCAATGATGGTAAAGCTGCTGGGTCTGATAGAATACCTTCGGAATTCTACAAGTATGGGTCGGACGAGTTGATCAACAAGATAACGGCCATATGTAACAACATAATGGATCACGGAATAATACCACAGGAATTTAAAGAAGCGCTAATGTTTCCCATCCACAAAAACGGTAGTACAATGGACCCTGCAAACTATAGAGGAATTTCCTTCTTGAACGCATCCTACAAAATATTTTTTTCGTTGATTTTAAGGCAGCCTTCGATACAATAGACCGAAATGCATTGATGTACAAGTTGTATAGAATGGGAATGCCATAAAAGTTTGGACGTGTACTGCAAAAAATCTATATGGATACCAAAGCAGCTGTATGGGATGGAGAAAACATTTCGCTATGGTTTGAAACGAGGACAGGTGTAAGGCAAGGTTGTATGTTAAGTCCAAGCTTATTTGCACTATTTATCGACGATATCACCGATTGTTTGCCGGGAGGAGTGGAATATGCTGGAACTCTCATCAAGGCCCTCCTTTTTGCTGATGACATAGTTTTGTTTGCGTACTCACCCCAATTGCTGCAACTAATGATTAATAGACTTAGTGAGTATTGCAGAACGTGGAAATTAGTTGTCAGTCTAGAGAAGTCGAAGGTTACGGTTCTTCGAAAAGGTGGAGGAAGAGTAAGTGGGCAAGAGCGGTGCACATTCAACAATGAGAGAATCGAAGTAGTTAATGAATACAAATATTAAGGGATCTGTATCACAAAAAATAACAGTATGGAAAGACATCTTACCGAAAAATTACAAAAAGCCAAAAATACAATTAATATTGCTTGGAGAAACATCTTTAACAATAAACACATAGCCCACAGCAGTAAATACAAAGTATTTGAATCGGTAGCTGAGTCAACATTGATGTATGCAGCTCAAGTGTGGGGTAGTAAGAAATATGAAACTGCAGAAAAACTTCTACGATTTTATATCAAAAGGATATTTCGACTGCCACCTAATGCTCCGAGCTATATGCTTATGCTGGAAACCGGTATATCGCCTCTATTTATTAAAACCCTTAAGTTGCAAGTTGACTACATATGTAATGTTCTCAAAATGTCTGATGAGCGTCTCCCTAAAAAAGCAGCACTTCAGGCGATAAATAGTCAATCGAGTTGGTTTAGAGATTGGATAGAGCTAGCAGAAGAAGCTAATATATATCTTGCACCGGATGAGTACTTAATGTGGAAACCCTCTCTGTATCAGCTGATTTCTATTATAGATGATCGATTAAGATGGGAGTTTGCAGCCGAAGCAGAAAAATCCATCTTCAGAAATACATATAGTAAGCTGAACTACAACCTAAACCATAACAATTACTTCCGTGATGACTACACGATAGATCAAATATCAATGATATTTAGATTAAGAGGTGAACTCCTAAATCTCAACTTCATTCCGCATCGGGAAGAGTTGCCCTTGCTGTGCGAATTGTGTAATATGGGCGAAAGAGAGCACATTTTTCATTTTTTGGGTAGATGTCCTGTGCTTCAAGAAACAAGAAGACATATCTTTGGGTGTGGTTTTCTATCAGAAGAGCTTATGATACATCATCTTAATGAAATTGAAGTTCCTATACTCTACAAATATTGTAAAATAGCATTATCTTATAGAAACAGAATCGTAAAAGGAAATTTTTAAAATTAAAGAATTGTATAAATATAAGTTTAGAGAAAGTTGTCAATCAGGCAGACGGCAAATAGCCATGCTTTATTATTGTAAAAAATGTACATATGTGAATATCATAATTTATAGAAATAAAACCTAATCTAATCTAAAATCTGGTCCGGTGCTCCTATAACTCATTTAAATCTATTGGATATAATTCAAAAAGGGGGTCTAAAAACGTAAACAAATACATAGCATGTACACGGCTGCAAAGTCATTTGTCTTTCACTATCTTATCGCTGTTTTTATAAACAATGTTCTAATAAAAAACAAATGTACTCAACGAACATTGCTCGAGATCTACTGGCAGTCTACAGAAACACAGCAGACTTCTTGAAGATTGTTCGGGGAATTAATAAAAACTGCAGTCGATATTGAGTAATTATCGGTACATGTACATCGGTACATCTTTTCAATTTGCCTTACCATATCCACAGAACAACGAGTTGGGAGCCCCATCTAATTGTTTAGAGTAGTGTTAATAAAACATCGATTGTTAGAGTTTTCGACAGTATCGATTGTTTTTGAAAAAAAAAACTATCGATTAATCGAAAAAAAAATTGATAGTGTTATTAATTTAAATGATAAATGAAATAAGTTTTGCAAATGACAAAATTTCTTTTTTTTAAAAAACACTTTCAATATAAACAAAAATTTTTTTTTAATTTTTTTAAAGGCATATTATAATTTTTTCTGTTGTCCTTAATATAAATGTTAATATAAAACAACGATTAAAGAATTTCATTTCAACCGAAAAAAAGCTAATGAGAATATCGAACCCCAAAAAATAGTCCATGGCCGTTTTTTAATCTTTGACTGTTACCTCGAGTTCAATTTTTTCTCGAATCCAATACCTACTTACAAATAATAATTAAATTAATGAAAATTCACAATTAAGTTAAATAATTTATTATATTTATTTTAAATTAGTTTAAATTGTACCAGAAATTATATTTCAATTTACAGCACTCAATTGACAACTCGTTTCTTAACATTTTTTCCCAACAACATAAACACATCAGCTTGAAGACTATCGATATTTTTTTTCAAACTATCGATAGTCCCGATAGTTCAAAACAATCGATTAATCGATTAAACTATCGATGTCTTATTAACACTAGTTTAGAGGTTCAAATAATGTTAAATGAGCTCCCAAAACAACAAGAAACTTTTGCTCAAATGGAATTCCTCAAGAGTTCTACAAACTTTGTAGAAAACTTACCAAAATGCTTTAAACCAAGCATTAAGATAGTGCTTGCGTACCAAGTTATTTCAAGTACGATGGAAATCCTGGTTGACAACATCATCCCAGACAAGGAGCAAGCAGTTTGGTTCTATGCTGACACCTGACACAGGTTCAGCATATCACCGCGGCAAAATGCCAACCCATCCCCCACAAAAACCACAACTTGACAACCGGGACGAAACACCCCGAGGTTCCGAGGACCGAAATATGAATGGGATCTAAAAAGAAACTTTATGCTTACTTTATTGACTTCAACTCAGAGTTTGACACAATAAACAGCACTTATGCTGAAGCTTTATAATAAAGCAATTTGGTAACATCCTGGAACGTGATACAACTCAACAACTTCTATAGTCGACCTTGGTAGAAAAATTTTCCAACTACATGGTTCTGCTTGGGGAGTCACCTAGAAGTCTCCAACTGATGATCAATAGATTGTACGAGTACTGCAACAAATGGAAGCTCCAGGTAAATCTGGACAAGTCAAAGGTTATGATTTTCCGCAACACTGTGGAAGGTGCAAAAGTTTAAATGAAAGACGGAAATTTAAAAAAAAAATTTTAGAGGTTTTAGACGAACAATGCGATTAATCATGCACAGCAAAACTGTCGAATTTTTGAAATCATGTTTGACGCAACTCAACTCTGGGGACTCGAAGATGTAGTGCATCTTCTGCGATACTTTTTAGATCTTACTTTGAGGTTACCTAATAGTACGGTTAACCAGATATCCTTAGTTGGAGATGAGCTTCTCCCTTTTGTTCATTTCAACTCTCAAAATGCAGCTTGACACTGACTAGGAAGACAAGAAATAGATGCAAGTCGATTACCAAGGAAAATAACAATGCTGGTGATTAGAAAGTAAACATCATGGTTTGAGTCTTGGAGAAATTCAGCCGAGTACAGTAGACTTTCAAATTCAAGATTATTTGATTGTATCGATTGCCACGTGGAAAAGCGAACTCTATAGCCTTATCAGCTCGGTAGATGAAAAGAAACGGGAAGAAACAACTATTTTAGGGTGGAGTTTTTAAGCGACTTAATATCACTTGTTTTAAAAATACGACGAGACTTACTTCCTATGAATTATGTTCTCCACAGGAGGGATTTCCCAGTACAGCAAGGCTCGTTTCGTTTCACACATATTCGGTTTCATTCGATTCGGTCTGTATTCGGTTTGTATTTGGCTGTGCCTGATATGTGTGAAATGATAAAACGGCAAGACTAAAAACCTAACAGAGACCGCATAGCACCGAACGGTCGATCCCTCGATACGAATCTGTTTCATTCGGTTTCAAAACGACACGTATTCGGTTCTAGGGCACACAAAGTTAACGTAGCGTTCACACATATTCAGTTCGGTTTCTGTTTTCTGAAGTTTTTGTTTAATACATTTTATTTAATTTTATCTATTACTATTAGTGATAGTGAAATACAAACAGTCTGTGTGTGACGAGGTCTAGACGGAAACCGAAATCCAACCGAATACACACCGAACCGAATGAAACCGATTATGCGTGATTTGTGGAACGAGCCTTACGAATGAGCTATGTTAGCTTGTAGAAAGGCAGGACGTGTTTTTTTGGGTAGATGTTTTAGACTTGCTGAAACTAGAAGGGGTAGCTTTGGAAAGAGTTCTTGAACGAATCTGAAATGGTCCATTTGCTCTTTAGTGAGACTGATTGGGAGAATTTGTATAGATACGTCAATTATAAAGCACTCAGTTACAGAAAAAGAATTTTATATGAACTTTTTGAAAAGTATAGGGCTGGCCGCGAAATCAGACTCGGCGAGAGTTTTGTAAGTCTCATCGTGGTCTCGCTAAAATCGAAAATTTTCAGTCTCGTCTCGGCCTCGTTTTGGTCTCGTATAACTGAGCCTCGTCCCGGACAACCTGTTGATTATTGGAAAGAAATATTTTCAATTATAGTCTGGATATTTGCACAAGAAAATAAATATTTATCTGAAATTTATTAGACTCTCTGTAAATGTCGGTCCAAAAATATAGTCTCGTCTCGGTCTCGTCAAGCGGTACCGATACGGAGACTTTTCTCATCTCGTGGCCAGCCCTAAAATTGCAAGATAAACAAAAATATAATGTCAGTGCCTTTACCCTGAATTTCTGTGATCTTCTGTGAATTTTGGTCCCAAGTTCTGTCAAGTTCATTGTTTTCATATGAACTTGACAGGACTTCGGAATTCGGACTAAAAATAACAGAAAATCACAGAAACTCAAAGTAAAGGAGCAGACTTATTGTAAAATTGAAAAAATTCCTTGGTTGATTTTTTCATTATTTTGGATTCCGGTACTTCCAAGTTAGTCAACAAATATTTCCTTCAAAATATGTATGTATAAGGGTGGTCCTTTAAAATATAATTGTCTTATTTTGAATGACGCACCCCCCCCTAATTTGTTCTAAATAATTTAAAAAAAATTCCTGTAAAATTTTACCACATTTTATTAACGTTAACCGGGCCCCCAAAACGACTGAAGTTTTAAATGGGAAATCCCATATATTTTTTGTACATCCAACTTTAAAAATTCATAAATTTAGTAATAATTGATAAAGAAAATTAAATTTTTGCACACATGTAGTAACTTTTGTCATGTTTAAGAAAATTTATTAAAAAAAATGTACAACATTTATTTATATTAAAAATTAAATAAAAAAATATATATTTGTTTAAATGGCTATAAGTAAAGAAATAACTGTTGTACATTTTTTTCTGATACATTTTTATAAATGTGTCAAAAGTGACTACATGTGTTCCCAAATTAATTTTTTTTTATCAGTCATTACCAAAGAAGTAATCTTTATTCCAAAAATCGGGAAAAAGGATACAACCCATCCAAAGTCTTTCAGGCCAATAAGCTAAATATTCTTTTTTACTGAAAACTTTAGAGAAAATAATAGACAACTTCATAAGATCAGAAGTTTTAATAGATAGGCCTCTCAATCTGCGACAACATGCACATAGTCGGTAGATCTACAGAAACTGCTCTGTTCGAACTCACGAACACCTTACAAAAAGCCCTAGACGCAAAGGAAACGGCATTAGCCGCATTCCTAAATATAGGAGGAGCTTTTGACAACTACTCTCATGCCTCAGGTAACAAGGCTCTTGAAAGCAAGGGTGTTCCCATCACCATAACCAGATGGATTAATGAAATGTTAGGTACCAGAACAGCAGAGGCACTAGCAGGAATACACAGGGCATAATCACCACAAGAGGTTGTCCTCAGGGAGGGGTTCTATCACCCTTGCTGTGGAGTCTTGTAGTGGATGAACTGTTAAAAAATCTAACCGCCCAAGGCATACGCGTTATTGGCTTTGCCGATGATATTGTAATCACAGCCCTAGGGAAGTTTTAAGAAACTCTATGCGATATAATCCAAAGAGGGTTAGCAATCACAAGGAAATAGTGTATATCAGTAGGACTAAACATATATCCTTCAAAAACTACGATTGTACCATTTACCAAGAAAAGACTTCTACCACGCATGAAACCTATCCGGTTAGCTGGTGAAGTAATCGAAACGAAGAGGGAGGTAAAATACCTAGGAATAACACTAGATAGCAAACTCCTCTGGAACAAACATTTAGAATAACTGTCGGGAAAGCCAAAAAGGCCCTCATGATATGCAAGAGACTTGCAGGGAAATCTTGGGGTTGCAAGCCACATATCCTGAGATGGATGTACACCATGTTGGTGTTGGTAAGACCCATCATTACCTATGGTGCGGTTGCATGGCACAAATGAACCGAACTCTTAACAACTAGGAAAGCCCTAGGAAAAGTCCAAAGGCTCGCATGTTTATGTATAACGGGAGCAATGAGTACTTGCCCTACATCAGCCATGGAGGTTATCCTCCATCTACCCCCTCTACACGAGGTTATTGAAAGTGCTGCAAAGGGAGCCATTATTAGATTTGCCAAAGAGGGAACTGGGACCGGTAAATGTATAGGACTCAGAGAAAGAGCTAGCATTCCGAAGTCTTCAGTTACAAGCCTTATTGACATTCCAAGAGATGGCATGACTAAAAAATTTAACTTCGAGAAAAATTTTCAAATAGAGTTAAGTAGCAAGAAAGAGTGGGTAGGGGAAACCGGTAACTACTCCCTTAAAGCAAACGTCATCAAGGCCTAGAACCAAGATTTCTATACCGATGGGTCTGTCTTCCAGCATTTTCCAAGCGGAAGTACACGCAATAGGGAAATGTGCACATCGAAATCTCGAAAGAAAATACAAAAACCAACACATTGCCATTATGTCGGACAGCCAAGCTGCACTCAAAGCACTAAGCTCATACGCCATTAGTTCTAAATTGGTGTGGGAATGTGTAAGCAGGTTAAATGAACTCGGCAAGTACAATAAAGTCACTCTTCATTGGGTACCTGGCCACGTCGGCATCCAGGGCAATGAAGAAGCGGATTCCTTAGCAAAAATAGGTGCAATGTCCCCCTTAACGGGGCCAGATTCCTATAGCGGAATAGGTGAAAATGTGATTAAAAATAAAATCAAAGAAGAAGAAGAAGAGTCCATTAGATCCAAAAATTGGAAAGAACTACCAGGGCTGAGACAGGCTAAATTACTACTTGGGAACTACAACCAAGAGCGGTTTTTTAACTGTATCAGCTTAAGTAGGAACAACCTTATAAAAAAAAAAAACAGGTCTCCTCACTGGACACTGCAAACTAAAACGACATCTTAGAATTCTCGGCATAGTTAGCAGCGCCACATGCAGATTCTGCGATATCGATAAGGAAACACCGGACCACATTCTAGGCAAATGTGATGCACTTGTGCACCAAAGACACAAACACCTGGGACGTTACCAGGTGGAAGAGAGGGATTTACCATCTCTGAATGTACTCCAAATACTTAAATTTCCAAGAGAGATAAATTTGGGGGGATGAGCTGTCAGATGTCTACCCTCATCCGACTCCAGTAGGGGGCACAATAGATCCTTAGGTCGCAGTGCAAAACCCCATACCCATATTCATTCATTCATACCAAAGTTAAGATTTTTTAAATTTGAATTTACAAAAATACATGGGACGTCTTGGGGGTGCGGGGGTTAATGAGCTAACATTTTACAGGATTTTTTTTTTATTTATTTAGAATAAATTAGGGGGTGCGTCATTCAAAAAAAGACAATGACCTTAATAAGGACCACCCTATTATGTATACAAAATGTTTGTACGAACAAATAAAATCAAAGATAAAAACTATTTGTTGACTTTTTTCACATTTTGTTGATCTTTTTTTTTTTGTTTAAAAAAAAAGTTTTTTATAACCCTGTTTTTAATAATTCATCGTTTATGATATAAAAACATCATTGAACCGATAAACACCGGTCAGTATTAAGCTTAAATCTATAGATGGTAACCAGTACAAGAGCAAGTTTGTCGGATGGCTGATCCAGTCGTGCATTTTTTGTATCCACTGAATGAATTTTCCAGGACAATTTCATTTAATACCAAAATAAAACCCTGTAGATCTAAGATAGTAGTTTTTGTTTTTTCATATTTCATATTTGTAAACTACTTCAAGATAAAGCTAGGGCCAATGCTCTGAGCAATATCCAATACATTTTAGTTTTTAAAAAATTAGTATGGGTCAGGTGAGTTAACTAAAAATTCCGATATTGTCCCTATTAGTTCTTACAACTCTACCTTTTTTTTATAATTAACACGCAAACAAGGGATTATGACTACCCTTTAAATTTTGAAATGAGCCCTCCTCCGCCTCTTCGTCTTCATCCTGACACCGTCTACAGAGATCGGATGCGATGATGCCCATTCTGTTTAAGTGGGTTCCCATTGAGTTGTGACCAGTTAGGATTCCAACCAATAGGGATAGTTGAGGCCTGCTTAGCGAGAGTAAGTATGTAACGTACGCCTTCAGATGTTATTCGAGTAAGAGATAAACTAATGATTAGAAAACCCATTTATCTCTTATATAACCACCCACTCTTCATACTACCAATCCTTCTAAGAGCTTACAGGAACTCTGAGACAGTCCTGATAGTAAAAGTGGATGGGTGTCCAGGATCTGACTGCGTGGCATGCTTGCATGGCCAAAGACTAGCTCGTCGGAAGAGGGGTTCTTGCGATCAAAAACCTGGACGGCCGATACGTATTTAACATGCAAAAAAAATCTTACAAAATTCGCGAAGCCTGTTTGTCCTTACAGAAAAGAACCTAATCATATTGTGTGAGTGAGGAGATCTTAGATATTATAGGCCTATGAGGAGTAATCGCACCCCTGTATCAACTGACACAACCTGGTTACTATGTCCTCTATTTTTATAGTAACCACTAAACTGATATGAAAGTAAAACTCACGTCTTTACTTTCATACTATCGTCATCGTCGCCTTTATGTCTCGGACTATCCTTGGTGGATGTGGATCCACCTATTTAACAAAACTTAAACCATATTCATGGTTATTTAAAACAACGTTTCAAACCAATAAGAACTCTGATCAACCATCAAAATCTTTCAGTTGGGAGACACAAAAGTATATTTTATTGACCTGAGTGGTTGTCAAAAAAAAAATGAAAGCTTAAAAGCGAAACCAATTTAAGAAAACTAATTGAAAGAAAAAGTCGGCTTTTCAATTTTCAAAACAAAATAATTCAAAAAATAATTTTATTTAAATGAATGATATGAATGTATCCAAGAAAAAATTTGTAATCTTGTTATATATACAGGGTGTCCCGTAAGTAATGGATAACCCTGAAATGCCACATAGTAGACTTTATGACCGTCCTGAAAACTGATAAAAAAAAGTTCTATCCCAACCACAAGAAAAGTTATATGCATTTTTTTGTTCAGTGCATTATTTTTTTTCTTACTTTACATTTTTGAATACCACGACTACAAGTGAATGAGTTCCATCATTTTTTTTTTGCAGGAATATTTTACATTACTTGTGCCAACACATAAGTAGAAGAAAATTATTATAACTGTTAGACTTCTTAGAGAAAAAAATTATTTAACATTGAATTTCAATGCAAAATGTGAAAACAAATAATTTTTGAAAAAGTTAAATCATAGCTGGTATAAAAAAAATGCATGAATACCTGAGTGGCCAACTATTTTCAAAATATGCGCGTTAAATGCAGATTTCAAAATCGTATTACTTATTATTATATCTAGAGTCAATAGCAAGTTATTGGTAAAAATCTGCAATACTAGAGTAAATTTAGCAAAAACAAAAGTTTTCAAAATTAGCACAGTAAACGTGAAAATAATACCAAGCGTTGAACATAGCAGATTTTTGATTTATTGGCTGTTTCTACGATGTTGTCCTAATGATAAATCCAAGCTTTCAACTTCTAGGGCCGAATGCATTATTGATAAAATTGTCAAAAAAGTGCAAGAAACGGTTACATTTTCGAGCTTGTTTTGAATTTTACCTGTTCTATTGGGCTTTAACAAACCCATCAAATATTTTGTTGGTTGCTATTAGTTTATTTGTTATTTTCTCTAAGCAAAAAGTTTTTGAGCCAGCTTTTAATCACATGATCACTTAGTTAGAAAACAAAAATAGATAATTTTTTAATATTTTTTTTATTTAAAGCAAATGCTCAAACTGTTTCCCACCCACTCTTATACAGGTTCTGCACCTCCGAATAAATGAACGTCTTAGTGAACGTGCAAGGTTTTGCTCAGAAATTTGTAATGCAGCTGCCTCCACACGATTTCTTAGCTCCTCTAAAGACCTGATCGGCTTGCTGTATACAATTTCCTTAACGCATCCCCAATAAAAAAAATCAAGTGGATTTAGGTCTGGTGAACGGGGTGGCCATAAAATTGGTCCCAGACGTCCTATCCATCTGCCTGGATATCTGGCATTTAACTATGCCCGCACAGGCACAGCATTTCTCGTCTAGCCGTACGGATTCGGCATAAAATTGTAGGTCCCTTCCATTCCTGTCGAAAGGCGCACACAGGAATGGTTGCGAGTTGTCAGTCACTAGGCCTGGTTCTTCATGAGCCGTTGTGCCACCCGATTTATTTTTTTTATTTTTACAGGCACAGCATAGTGTGCTGGACAACCATCATTTTGAAGCCAATGGGATTCCTTTAGTTCTTGAGGCACTTCTTCCAGCAAGGTTGGGAGATCATTTTGGAGGAACTCCAAATAACCTTGGCCAGTTAAAATCCCCGGCAACTCAAAGGGTCCAATTATTTTCCCATTGAGAATCCCAGTCCAATAGTTTATTTTGAATTAGTACTGGGACCTGTCTTCCCTCATGATGTTTGGGTTTTGTAGTGCCCAGAAGTGGAGATTATGGAGATTAGTGTAGCCATCTCTTTTAAATGTCGACTCATCGCTCCAAAGAATTTTGTCAAAAAACTGCGGATCTTCTTCAATTTTCATTATCATTTGTCGACAAAAACTCATTCTCGTTTCAAAATCTTGCGGCTGGAGAGTTTGCACCCGTGTTAGGTGAAAGGGATGATATTTATATTTACTTAGCACATTATGCGCAGTCGTCTTTCCGATCCCAGTGCGTCGTGCTATTGCTCGGATCGATACTGTAGGATCTCGGTCAAGTTCCGCAAGCACTAAGTCTTCGGTATCTCCTCGAGGGGGTCGTCCCACGCCAGCACCACCAACACCACTACCAGGCAGCCTTCCTTCCGAGAATCAGCTATGGACTCTAATAAACACTCGATAATCCGGGTGGCGTGCGTTAGGGTACCTTTCCCTATACAGAGTCGTAGCTTCGTTTGCGTTGCCTCTGCACTCTCCATAAATGAAATGCTTGTTTGCATATTCTTGTGCAGAATACAGAATACGTGGCATCGAAAAAGTTCAATCAAACGTGTTAATTATCAAAAAGCAGGTTCAGGAAAACAGCTATTTAGACCGTTAATTTTTCTGAAGAATGAACAATAAAAACGATATAAATAAGTGTTCGTCGTGGTCTTAATCTTATGAATTAAGATCAAATTACAAAAACTTTAATTCAAAATTTAAAAAACTTACGATTTTATGCGTTCTCACTTTCTCAGGATCTTACAATTTACTATTCAAAAAACACAACTAAAATTGAATCAGAAGACTTTTTGTTTGGAGAAAATAACAAATAAAAAATAACAACCAACAAAATATTTGATGGGTTTGTTAAAGCCCAATAGAACAGGTAAAATTCAAAACAAGCTCGAAAATGTAACCGTTTCTTGCACTTTTTTGACATTTTTATCAATAATGCATTCGGCCCTAGAAGTTGAAAGCTTGGATTTATCATTAGGACAACATCGTAGAAACAGCCAATAAATCAAAAATCTGCTATGTTCAACGCTTGGTATTATTTTCACGTTTACTGTGCTAATTTTGAAAACTTTTGTTTTTGCTAAATTTACTCTAGTATTGCAGATTTTTACCAATAACTTGCTATTGACTCTAGATATAATAATAAGTAATACGATTTTGAAATCTGCATTTAACGCGCATATTTTTAAAATAGTTGACCACTCAGGTATTCATGCATTTTTGTATACCAGATATGATTTAACTTTTTCAAAAATTATTTGTTTTCACATTTTGCATTGAAATTCAATGTTAAATAATTTTTTTCTCTAAGAAGTCAAACAGTTATAATAACTTTCTTCTACTTATGTGTTGGCACAAGTAATGTAAAATATTCCTGCAAAAAAAAAATGATGGAACTCATTCACTTGTAGTCGTGGTATTCAAAAATGTAAAGTAAGAAAAAAAAAATAATGCACTGAACAAAAAAATGCATATAACTTTTCTTGTGGTTGGGATAGAACTTTTTTTTATCAGTTTTCAGGATGGTCATAAAGTCTACTATGCGGCATTTCAGGGTTATCCATTACTTACGGGACACCCTGTATACAAATTAAATAGTAACCCTACAAACAAATTTTTAATATACCTATACAAATTCAAGATATAAAAACAAACTATATTATAAGAGAAAAGAAATCAAAATATATAAAAATTCAAATCAAAAAGAATAAATCAATAATAGTTTTCTGAACCTCAAAATTACGGGGATTCAACAATTTAAAATATTGCATATAGCCTTCATGTGTTTTTATTATTATTTTTGTTTTCTATATCTTTTTTTTTATTATCTCGTTTCCTATTTGTAACTATTTCCTATGTTCCTATTTATAACTGTAAATATTATATTTTTTTGTTACTTAATTAAACTAACGATAATAATTATTGTAAGAAAATATCGAATTAAAAAAAATTATAATTATAAAAAAAAGAAACTGATATATATGGCAGTATACGAAAGAGTATACGAAAGAATATAACAATTCGTTTGTTTCAAAAAGGGGATATGAATTTTTTTTGTATTGTTTTTTTTTTATTAAATCGTTCGTTCAAAATATATAAACAAAATATAACAAAATCACTTACCCAAATATATAATTCCTGCAATTATTGTTTTTAATTATTAATTTATTTTTATGTTGATTATGTCTTGATCTTATTTTTCTCATCCTGATGGTGTGCACAGCATCGAGGGTATTTTAAGTTGTCGAAGATGTTGATTCGTAAATAAATGAAGCCAAACTATATTTAAAGGGAAGAAAATAAAGAAAAGTTTTAACTTTTTTTTCAAGAAAATTTGAACGAACTACTTTGTACAGTTCTTTTTTATTATATTTTTAAATTTAGGCTTATAAGCAATAAAGAAAAAATTATAATAAAAAAAATGAATACTTAGCTTTTAAGTTTAAGCGAAAAAAAAAATTTAATTGAACTGTTTATAGGGTGGATGTTGTAGGTTTGTAACATAGATGATATAGGCAATGTTCTCGTTTTCTGTGTAGTACAGATGTCTATAGCTGGTGATGGGAAATTAAATATGAAGAATCTCTTCTCGGTAGCGTAGCAGGGTAAGCGTATGTTGGCACTTGGTATTTATTAGAGATGTATTGGCTGCTGAGAATCAATTGATGATCAATATGATTCCTGGTCAGGAATTTTAGGGTTGGTTTTGTTGATGCAACGATTTAGGACGTCTTTTGGTGACTTTTGGTGTCTTTTTCGTGTCTTTTGGTGTTTTTGGGTATATTTTGGTGTCTCTTGGTGTGTTTTGGTGTCTTTAGGTGTCTCTTGGTGTGTTTTTCGTGGTTATTTTTTTTTTTCGTTGTTGGACTTGTGGGAAGATGACGTGAATTTGAGCCCCTCAGCGATTACTATGAGCATTTCGCGTGGGCTATAGCGTGGCTTTTCAGCCCTCGGAAACTAAAAGCAAGAAATTCTGCTTTAGCACTTGGCAACACAACAAATTTCTAAAGAAAACACATTTCACCCTTACCTTTACTCGTATACGTCTTCTGCTTGTATTATTTTTATGTTTTATTAAAAATTTACTTATTTTATTTGTTTTAGTTTAAAAAAGAATGTTTTATTAATAGGTAGATTTCTTTAATACACACGCCAATAAAAAATCTTCACTTTTTCTTTGTTAGCTTCGGGGCTCAAGCGCTCGATTTTGACTGTCCGAAAAAAATATACCAAAATAAAGCAATCATGTTTACGCAGGAGTATTTGTAGTCTTAGAACTAAGCTCATGGATTCTCACACATACTTTCTCACCAAACCATCATGGATGACGATTAAAGCTTCCGTTTTGTCCTCCTAGGATGAGTTTTTAATCAAAAAAATTCGCAATTTAACTTAAAAATCATTTTGATTTTTTTTTTAAATAGTTGTGAAAACTCCCAAATCCTTTGGTCGAAAATCCGAAAAAATTTATAATTTTGGAAAGCATCTTCCAAATTGTAAGTGGTAATTTTCCATTCACTCCCTAAAATTAACTTCGAAACGACTCTCAATAAATGAATGAGCTGTGTCCTTGAACCAAATTTTTGTTTGTTAGGTTTAGTTGGACTTGACTATATCTTTTGGCAAACAAATTTCAATTCGTTCGTTAGCACAATGGGAAGGCTCGCCAGATCGAATCCTACCCACTCCGTTTTTTTTTTTTCTTCGTATTCATTTAATTTTTTTTTTTTTTATACAGGGTGTCCCATTAACAATGGTCCAAATCAAAACTGGTGAAAGGCCAGGTCATGGCCTGTCAGAATTTGGTAGCTTTTCCATACCAAATTACAGCGGTTCTCGAGTAACGGCTATTTTTTGAAATTTGAAAAAAATCTTACTTTGAACCAGTTTTTTGCTCACCCTGTCCATAATTGATTTTGGTTTTTTACAAATTTTGCATTAAAACATTGACTTATAGTTTCACTAACTTAACTGAGTAAAATATTTTTCATTGGCATCACCATTTGCCTACAATTCATTAGTTAATATTGAACTTTGCCAAAATAAATTTTTGACCTCAATCTTCTGAAAATTCGTATGGCTCAATACAGGTTTTATATTTCAAAAATTGTCTATTTTTCTGTAGTTTTAAAAAAGGTATACAACTTGCCAAAGCTATGTTTAAATAGACAGTTATAACTGTTTGAACCCAATCAAACGGGTTCAAAATCAAATAAAAATAAAACATTTTTGTTCAAATATTTCGATCAAATTAGAATTTCACTTCAGATATAACTCCGAAAGAGCTGAAATA
Organism: Melangyna quadrimaculata; assembly: GCA_949320155.1. Classification (NCBI taxonomy): domain Eukaryota; kingdom Metazoa; phylum Arthropoda; class Insecta; order Diptera; family Syrphidae; genus Melangyna; species Melangyna quadrimaculata. The sequence continues at coordinate 416,404,327 of OX439483.1, forward strand.
AATCCAGTATTTTTGAAAATTTTTCGAAAACTATCAGGTGTTTTAAAATGTGTCTTTGCAAAACTAGTAGCTTATAAAATTCTACAGAAAAAAAATATAACTTCCTTTTTTCATTGGAGGCAAGAGATTTCTTAGAAAACGGGGACAAAATGTGTTTTTACTTTAATGTGATATTTTACACACCGTTGCATTTGGTTAAAATTTATTGGTCTAACGGAAAAAAGTATCATAATGGTTTTTTTAGAATGTTATAAGCTACAAGTTTTCCAACGAAACTTTCTAAAAAACCTGATGGTTTTCGAAAAATTTTCAAAAATATTGGATTTATACGCTTTCACCACAGAATATCGAAAGTCCTTGTCCAAACTTAAGGTATTTATTTAAAAAATGCGTAAGACATCAAAACGAAGATCTCCACCAAAATTAGGATCTTTCGGAGTTATATTTGAAGTAAAATTCTAATTTTATCGAAATATTTGAACAAAAATGTTTTATTTTTGTTTGATTTTGAACCCGTTTGATTGGGTTCAAACGGTTATAACTGTCTATTTAAACATAGCTTCGGCAAGTTTTATACCGTTTTTAAGACTACAGAAAAATAGGAAATTTTTGAAATATAAAACCTGAATTGGGCCATTCGAATTTTGTTCAGCAGGCTCTTCAGAAGATTGAGGTCAAAAATTAATTTTGGCAAAATTCAATATTAACAAATGAATTGTAAGCAAATAATGGTGATGCCAATGAAAAATATTCTACTCAGTTAAGTTAGTGAAACTATATGTCAATGTTTTAATGCAAAATTTGTAAAAAACAAAAATCAATTTTTGTACAGGGTGAACAAAAAACTAGTTCAATAAAGGTTTTTTCAAATTTCAAAAAAATAGCCGTTACTCGAGAACCGCTATTTGGAAAAGTTACCTGGCCTTTCACCAGTTTCAGTTTGGACCATTGTTAATGGGACACCCTGTATACATACAATTTTTTTATATTTAAAAAAATTTAATTATTTAATGTTTTTTTTTGTATCTTTTCCATAAAAATCAAATCTGTGCCTATGTTTTTGCAGCGTATTGTTGATGTCCTGTGAGATGTCATTATAGTTATAACCATATATCAGTAGCCTCTCCAGCATCCGTTCAGCCCAAAAATATGAAGGATTCTATACAACTACCCTTACTTACATTTTTAACATTTCACTCTCACTCTAATTTTACTCTGAGTTTATAGAATTCTTATTAAACACATAAAGCTCAAGAGTACTACACGCTAGTTTCTCAAACTGTATAACACAGGGAATATGTTATTAACATCTATCTTTTGACTCAATGTAAAAACATTACCAACAAAAGAGAATTAAAATCCAGCGATGTTATATAACTAACAAAAACCCATGAACTTAAAAAAAAAATGATATCCAGAGAAAGTACCAACAAAATAAAAGTAGAAATAGAAGAGAGGCTCCAAATAAGAAATGATTGATTCTAACAAACTATGCAATGTAATGTAAACAAAATATGCATACCTAATAAGAAATAATTTAAAAAAAATTTAAATTTGCTATGGATCGAATATTTTGCTTAAAATAAAACCAGGCCTATAACTGTTTTTCCTAGAAATATCCGGCCAAAGATTTCTCGAAACCCGACACGGGTCAATCTGTGACCACCTATCATTGGCGGCTTCGAGGAAGCTCTGGTGGATTCTGCTCTTTTCTATCCCCAGTGGCATTAGTACTGACGATTCAGTTTGGCTCGGATCAGTGGATGACCCGTATTTCGCCAGTTCGTCTGCCTTCTCATTCCCATGTATGTCACAGTGTCCTGGGACCCAACGTAGGTTAACTATGTGTTTGTTGCGCTAAGTAATCTCAACTCTTTGCGACAACATTCCACCAGTTTTGACTTTGTGACAACTGAGTAAATGGCTTTGATGACCGCCTGACTGTCTATGAAAATGTCAATGTTCTTGTTTACTAGCTCACATGTGGCAAGATGCTTTGCTGCCTCATAAACTGCAAATACCTCCGCTTGGAAGACACTGCAGAAGTTCGGAAGCTTTATCGATCTATTTAAAGGTGGGTTATCTGAAAAAATGCCTGACCCTACCCCTTCGCCCGTCTTGGAACCGTCAGTGAAAACCGATACATGATTTGTATTTATGACCCGGTTTTCCATCCAGACTTCCCCTGTAGGGATATCTATTAAGGCCACCGGATTGAAATCAATGTGCGGTATCATAAAGTCTGCTTGAATATCTATGTCCGTAAAGTTCATAATCGTTATATGACCAAAAAGGCCCCTTTTCCAGTGATTGCACTGTCTAAGTCGCAAAGCACTATTGGCCGCCAAGTCCTTCGTGAAAAGGTCGATTGGGGCGAGTGACAGAAAAGTTTCTAGGGCTGCGGTCGGTGTTGTTCTCATGGCACTGGTTGTGCCAATACACGCTAGTCTTTGGATTTTAGTCATGGTTTTGAGATTGGTTGCCTTGTCTAAGGCTGGCCACCAAACAAGACATGCGTATGTCAAGATAGGCTCTATTATGGCTGTATACATGCAATGAATGGTTTTGGGACTGGAACCCCATCTTTTACCAAAAATTCTACTACAAGTATAGAATGCTATTGAGGCTTTTTTCTCCCTTTCTTTAATGTTTTCCTTCCAGTTTAGTTAACTATCAATTACTAGACCAAGATATTTTGCCACACCTGTGATATGTAACGGAGTCCCATTTATGGTGGGAGGGATTAAATTAGGAATGTTTCGTTTTCTCGTAAATAAAACCAGTTCTGTCTTAAGTGGGTTGACATTAAGTCCACAGCTACTGGCCCAATTACTGAACTCGTTGAGCGATGTTTGTAGTAGCTCGCACAAGGTGGGGACAAATTTCCCTGAGACCATGATCACGATGTCATCAGCGTACGCAACGACTTTGACACCACTTATATAAAGTATAACCAAAATCTGGTTAACGACCAAAAGACAAAGCAGGGGTGACACGGCCCGCCCTGTGGAGTGCCCCTACACGTCCTAACTTTTAGCTTGCTATCACCCATTTCTGCGTTTACGAGTTTCGTTTCAAGCATGGAGTCAATCCAGTTTGACAGCATCGGATCGATGCCTATAGAGTCAAGGGCTTGCCGAATTGCAAAATTTTCGACGTTATTGAAGGCCCCTTCTATGCCAAAGAAAGCTCCCAGAGTAAATTCTTTGAAAGGGATTGATTTCTCCATCAACAGAGGGCTCATTTCATTTCCTTTGTGAATGCCCTAGCCTAGCCAGAAAAAGAAAAACAGCCCTCGGAGAATACTTTTTCGACGAACTGGGCGACATCTTGTCTCTGCCACTAAAGAACACCCTAAAATTCAATCAGATTTCGGGATGGTTCAGGGAGGCACCCCTTACCTAATCTTCCACTTATTCCTTTCCTTACCCTTCCCTTCTCCTTTCTTTTCAATTCTGGGGAGCGCAATGGATCCATTGAGATCCCAGTGAGGTGTTTCGGCTTGCCGAATCACCACCCCTTACAACCTAACCTAAACTAACCCTTTAAATTTTGGTTTAACACAGTGCGAGCATTTAGGAAACAGAAGGAGGATTGAGTAGGAGAAACCGGTGTTTATTCGTCTTAAATGTCTGGACATTGAAATGGGGAGGAAAAATAGAATCGGTTAAGGAATTCCACATTCGTGTCGTACGGCAAAAGAGAGAGTCTCTGTACTCAGCTGTACGTCCGAAATTTGGCTCAAGGGTATACTGATACTCATTCCCAGCGGCACGAGTATTACGGTGAATTTTTTTACTGGGGTAATGCAACTCGCTTTTTCACTAGAACATTGTTTAAAAAAGTATAGCGATAAAACAGAGGTAGGCAAAAGACATTTCGACAATGTTCCAACGAAACAATTGTTTCGGTAATTGCTATATCACCTATCAGCCTTAACCTTTTTCCGCATGGTGGCTCATATATGAGCCAAACCATATAAATCTAAATATATTTGAATTTTTAATAAATTTTATGGTTTTTTGCATGCGGTACGAAGTAATAATAATATACGTTTGAAATTGTATTAATAAGCGCCATCTATAAATGAGTTGAGGCAATTAATTCTTTCGCCAAACTTGTCAAACAGGTTTCAGTCGGGTCTGAGCGTGTTTGACAAACTCAAAATTCTATACAAAATACAAAACTTAAAGTTTGTGCTCGCATAAAAATATACCCGCAAAGAAAATAATGTAAGTATTATTGGTATAGTATTTTTTTTTTTCAGTTTGGTGAAGTAATAGTACTTTTGTGATGAAAAAACGGAATGGATCGTTCATGGCACACCATGCAACAAGGGCACAAAATTTGGATTTTTTTTTTACTTACCCTCGTATCTATTATATACTTTCGTGTCATACAAAAACAAAGTGCTGGAAACACCACCTAATTACACAAATGGGGATCTTTGCCACTGTTGACTTACCTGGCTTAAAAGCCGCTCTAACCGTCAGGCACAATAAAAGCTAGTCGCATTTCGGGGTATAAGGTTCCAGCACAAAAAGACTTGAAGAAAAAGGGAAGAGGTGCAACCATTGAAAAACTAGCGACTGTAGAGGAAATTGACATCTCTGGTAGTAACCTGGTATAACAGGGTCGTGAGCTTGGCTTTGACATACGTTGACATACGTACCGTCAACAAACGAGGAAGACGGTCAAATGTCATAGAAAATAATATTCAATCGAAGAAGTTGAAAGGACCCGTTGCTAGTATGCCATCCCAGGACGTACGCTTGGATCAGTTAGATCACTTACCTGTTTGGACTACTAGACAGCGGTTTTATGTCCCAGAATGCGGTGGAAGATATTTTGTGGAGTGCCGAAAATGCAAAGTAAACTTATGCCTAACTAAACGAAAAAAGAAATTGTTTCATGTTATTCCACACTATATAAAATTTGCAATAGATAATTAATTTATTTTGTAACGATAATTTTTGTTCCTTTTCTGCTCAATGTGCCATATTATGATCCAAACCGGAAAAATTCGATTTTCCCAATTTTTATCAAATAAAATGAAAATTCCTTTAACACGTGTCCTTAACTTTAGCATTAACTACCACATACAATTTGTTCATGAAGAAAAAAAAAAAAACCATGCAGTAAGGAGAGCTCTTCTCTGAATTCTGTCCAGTCAGTAGGTGCAAAGATGTTTTTGATGCACCACACCAATTATGAGGATTGTATTCCAGTTTCGGACGTATGTAGGACTTGTTAATAGTGGCCAGATCAGAAGGACAAACAAAGTTTTTAAATCGTCTTAGGAGACCTAAGCGTTTGGCCGCATTTTTAGTAATATCCAATATGTGGTAATTCCACAAGAGGTGGTCAGTAATACACATACCAAGAATTTACAGCTTTTCTGTTTCCACGATGCAAGCGCCATCCATGAACAATGGCATTGGGGGAATATTCCGCTTTAACGACAAACAACAGCTCTGAGTCTAAAAAGCATTAAATTCAACACGGTTTTTAATACCCCATCTAACTATGCTATTTAGATCAGAATTTAATGATCTAAACATACACTCCGTTCCACTTGAATAGAAACAAACTTTTTGATTACTATCTGAGCGTGTAGCGCTTTGGTAAATTTATAAATTCACCTTTTGGTTTTAGTTCCTATAAGAGGGGTGTATTGCGATTAAAACTGCAGAGACAGAATAATTCAGGAAAATACCATTAGGTTATTTTTTACCACTTTTCTAATTACTTCACTAAATACACCGCCACTTCAATAGAAACATTCTCTTAAACAAGGAAACAAATTGAAAAAATGCAGTAAAGGAGGGTAGTTTTTTATTTATAATCATATTTTAATCATATGTGCTACCACCTTTATCTAAAATAACTTGAAAAACCCTGTTGAAGGCTGAATCATGCAGTTAGTTGATATAATTTAAAGGAATGGCAGTTAATGCTTCTTTGATTGCAGCAGTAAGTGATTCCTTGTCCTCATATTGTAGGTCAGAATTGTAAACTGTACGAACCATCCATCCCCATACGTTTTTAATAATATTTAGGTCTGTAGAATACGCTGGCCATTGAAGTAAGGTAACATTTTTCTCGGATATCCAACTGTAAATGATCCTTGCGTTGAGGATCAGTGCGTTGACTTTTTGAAATGTCCATGGTATTGGTCAAAAGACATCAGTTAACGTAGGGAAAGCTTCTCGCAATATTTCCCTGTGTTTGTCATCAATTACAATCTGGGAAAGTCCAGATCAATTGCTCCAAACCAGAAAATCGCACCCCACGCCATTACACCTCCTTCTGGGCTATGGTAGCGCTCCAGAAACCTGGGTTCCTTCCTCATAACATGAAAATAGTAATTATATCCATCCATGTTTTCCGCGTGTACTTCTATTTTGGCTTTTTCTTCAGGGTTTGATGGTTTCCCGCGGCTCATATTTTCTCTGATAAAACAATTATTATTTTTAATCTACACTTTTATTATTACAACAGTATTTTTTCTTCTTATCGTAATCTATAGAGACAAAACAAACACTGTTTCTATTCAAGTGGCGCAAAAAAAAAAAACAGTGTATTTAATGAAGTAATTAGAAAAGTGGTAAAAATTAGCTAATGGTATTTTCCTGAATTATTCTGTCCTGCAGTTTTATTCGCAATAGATGCCTCTTTTAGGAACTAAAACCAAAAGTAGAATTTATAAATTTACCAAAGGGCTCTGATAGTTATAAAAAGTTTGTTTCTATTCAAGTGGAGCGGAGTGTATACTTATTGCCGTTGATGGTCCACATTCGAAGAACAAGGAATTGAATCAGGAAATGAATATGAGAAGCTTAGGGTGCTGTCATCAGAAAAACAGTTAAGAGGATTAGTAGTTTCGAAAAAAAAAATCATTTATAAAAAATGAGAAAAAGAGTCGGAGACAAAACAGAGCCTTGAGGACAGCAGCATTTATTTTACGAACTTCAGACTTAAAGCCATCCAAAACAACTTGAATCGAACGGTCAGAGAGGTAATTACTAATCCAACGAATAAGAGATGCATCAATACCAAACGCATTCAATTTTGATAAAAGAGCAGGATACCAGACTCTATTGAATGCCTTAGAAATATCAAGCGTAATAATCTTACTTTCACCAAAACGATGCAAGAATTGGTTCCAGTTTTCAGTGAGATATACCATCAAATCACCAAGATTATGTTCTTCAAGATATTGATCAGTATTTCCATGACCTTGGACAATAGGGACGTCAGTGCGATTGGCCGATAATTAGAGAGTGAAGAGGATGCGCCTTTTTTGGGCACTGGTTGGACGAACGCTGTTTTCCAACTCTTCGGGAAGTATACTGTAGAATAGGAAAGATAGAAAAGTTTGCGCAGTGGTTTTGCCAAAGTGGAAGAACATCTCTTCAAATATATCATCCGGGCCAGCAGATTTGTGAATATCGAGATCTTTTGCTCCAGTGCGAAAATAAAGTGTTCCCATAGAAAAGTTTACATTTTCAAGAACCGGTGGGTTCATGTCGCTATCGGACAGAGAAGAATTTGATGCAAATAGTTCTACAAACAAATTAGCCTTATTAATGGAACTATGTAACAACAGGGTTATGATTTTTTAATTTTCTTTACAAATGACCAAAGGTTTCTACTGCCTTTAGGGCACTGGAGTATTTTTTGTCTTATTTTTTGTTAGTGAAAGAATTTGCTTCTTTGGATCCAAGCGTTACAAGCATTCCTTGCTTGCTTAAGCTTTATGTGGTTTTCCTCCAAATGGTTGGCTTTGTATTTTCCAAAGCACAACTCTCTCATCCTTATCACTTTTTTGCAGCTATAAACATCAAACCAAGAGTTTTCTTTTATGTAGCTTTAAACTCTTTGATCTATGAGGAACAAACATTTTCAAATCATTTATGATTATGTTTGTTATCATGTCAGCACATGCATCCACGTCCCTATCGGGAAAGCTTATCGTCCAGTTAAAGTTTCGGAAAAAGTTGTTAAGACCATACCAATCGGGTTTCTCATCATATTGCCAAACGACTCTTTTGGGGATTTTTTCTTTAACCTTTTAACCTCAATCATGATAATAATCAAATGGTTGCTGAAATGATCATTTAGCCGGATTCTTTATAGTTTTATGAGAAAATTGTTTCATTCATTTTTTAATATCTTGAAAAGTAAGTCCTTTTTAAGAAAATTGCCCCTCCCACCTAAACGAGGGGGGAAAGACCCCCTCCCATACAATTTCTTCTTGTCTCGACTAAACCTATACGTACTCAGGCTTTTTGTCGTACCTTAAGTGAACCACCCTGTACAAGTAGGTATAGGTATAAATGTGTTATTTATTGTTATGCAAATGTATAGGTCACTTTATTTTATACATTTATTGTCGATGGTTATTGTTTGATCGTTTTCGTTTAACGTTATAGGTACATTCCATAAATATCCATTGCTCAAGGTCATGCTTCACTTTCACAAGAACCCCAAATATCAAAAAACAAAATTCAGTAATACAAATGTTTTCAATTTATGGCAATAGCTTTGCAAATTCCTCCACCTTTTTGATTTCTGTGAAGTATATACAACAAATATGGCCATGGCTACAAGAATACTCGTAGCATTCAATTTATTGAGATTAAATAACAGAACAAATCTACTTAGTTCCAGCATCATCTTATTGTGTATTCCTTATAAATAGTTTCTTCCCTTTGACCTCTTTTATTCAAACAACAAATTGAAAATAAGGCGGTGTTTGCACACCATCCAGAGATTCAGTCAACCAGAATAAAGCTCATAGATACATATCCAAAATCCAACCCATCTTGTTTCTTTTGATCTCAATTCTGCAACGTCTGTTTAAATTACCATCCTTAAAAAAAAAAAAAAAAAAAAAAAAACACCAACAGAACAAACAGTATAATTTCAATTTCCTTTTCGAGTAAAAGATTGGACAATACTGCCCAGATATCCGTTAGTTTCCTCCTTTTTCTTCTTGTGTATCTGAAAAATCTTCCATCAACTAAGTTAAAGGTACAGAGAACTAACAATAACTTCGCACTGGGATCAAAATATCCTTTGAAAACATCATCAAGATAGAAAATACACTACACATTACAAAATCAACGATATAAACAATTGTGAATAATTTGAAAAATAGGAATCTCATCAAAAAATTCTCTTTTGCTTATATTTAAGTGTTTATTATAGCATTTATTTACACTATTTTTTTATAGAGCCAAAACAAAAATCAAATTTTAATAACTTGGCAATAATCAAAATAACAAGAAGTCCTGCCAAACAATACAGTGCGAGTGGGAGAACAACAAACTATCAAACGAACAATCAAATGAACAATCATTCAATGGCTGGCTTTAGGACAACGACAACAATGACGACGACAACGACGAAAACGACCAACGACGACGACCCAAACGATGTGAAATTCAAATTGCCAGATTCATGAAAGCGTAAAAATAACAATTTAATTTGAATATTTATGAATAATGGTGCTTGCCTATACGTTTTCGCAGGACCCCATCTCTTTTTATCCCAAACAAAAATACCCACACATAACCAAACAACAACAAATCGAAAAAAATAAAACATTTTCACAAAGGACACAACAGAAAATAAATTTTATTTTAGGGTTCGGGATGTTGGAGGTGGCTAGCTGATGGAAGTAAAAGCGAACACTATGTTTGCTATACCCACATTCAGGACACGAGATTTAAATTAACTTCCTCGGCAGATCCGCAATAAGCATTTGTGTGCAGGACATTACATACATGGACAAAGAAAACCACCGAAAACCGGAAACACCCTGCATAAAATCCAACACCACACAATGCTTGCTCCCTCTCTCCAGGACAGTGATGTCGAAAACTGCTTTCAAATAGATAGGAATCAAAAAACACCAGGAAAATAAAATAACAATTTGAAAACTTGTATCTGATCTGATATTTGTATTTTTAAAACTTAATTAGAGGGAAAAGATGTTTTCGCATAGTTCAAGTGACCTAATTTTGGTCTTACTTCGACTTATTTGAAGGCAAAACAATTTGTATCTCCCAAAGCAATTTTGTGCCTTTTTACTTGCGTATTAAACCTAAATATATAAATGTAGTTATAGTACCCCGTAGCATAGTGGTCAGCCTTGTCCACCTAAAAACTAAAAAGTTTTTTTTTTTCAAGGCTACTGCCTCTAGCGAGGAATTGACAAATCCTCCAAGAGCACCACTTGTCATGCAAAAATACTCCTCGTCTAGACGTTCGTATTCGGCATACAAATTGTAGGTCCCCTCCATTCCTGTCAACACGCGCACACAGGAATGGTTGAGAGTTGTAAGTCACTAGGCTCTGGTATTCCACGAGCTGTTGCGCCAGGCGCAGGGTCAAAAGTCCATAATGGACCCATCCAAATGGGCCAAAAGTCCATAAATCAATTGTGGACTTTTGACCCATCCCGAAGCGATGGGCCAAAAGTCCACACAAAAATCTTGTGGACTTCTGGCCCATTAATTGTGGATTTCTGACCCATTCAAGTGGTTCATTTTATATAGATTTCGCGGGTTCAAAGATTTTAACTCCCTTTTTGGGTCCTCTGTCCCATTCACGAGATTCCATCACTCCGCTTAGGGTTTGCTCAGTCGCCAGGCAGGCGCCTCTGTTGTCAGTTGGTGTGCTTTAAGTGTAAGTGTAAATAAGAGTATTCAAATAAATTATTAATTGTTCTGCTTTTTTCCATATTTGAATATGAAATTATTAAAAATATTTGTGAAGGTCCACTTTCTTTCTAAAATTAGGGAATATTGACACAATGTTTTGTGGACTTTTGACCCACTTATGTGGTTCAAATCTCCAAAATAAATTTGTGGACTTCTGATATTCATAACAAAATATGAACAAAAAATCGTAATAGGGCGATTTCTTTACGCGGGTGGGAAACTTTCAGCTAGAGTAACGTGACCAACGCAGTAATTTACGGTTTTTTCATTTTACTATTCACTTCATTTTCATTCCCGATTCTGCAGTTCACAAATGTGTGTAATCGTGTGACTTGCTAACTTCACAGTGAAGTTAGTAGGTCACATAGTGTATCTTGAGAACCAAGTATGCTAGAGATTTGAAGTAGGGCCCCAAATTTGAAGTTTGTTTTGCATTTCAAGAAATGCTAGATCCAAATTTGTATGTTCTCAATTTGAAAAAAAAAAAAAATTATATACTGCCCAGCTAACTCCACTGTCACAAAGTGTATCTTAAGAACTTAACATCATGCTTGGAATTTGCAGTAGATAAGGCTCAAAAATTGCATTTCAAGAATAGGCTAGATCAAAATTTTAAAGACCTGATTTTTAAGAAATTTAAAAAAATTGACTTCAATATGAAATTAGCAAGACAAGTTGTGTATCTCGTGAAGTTATCAGGGCAGTATGAATTCTTTTTTTCAAATGGAGGACTTCAAAACTTGGAATTAGCATTTCCTTGAAGTTGCAAATAGAACTGCATTTTGAAGCCTTACTTCAAATCTCTAGCATGCTTGGTGCTCCCCTGCCCCCACGCTATGACACTGATATTTCGGCTTTATGGGTACTGAGGCGTTTAGTTTAAACTCCAGTTTCGTTCTTGTGTACCGATTCTGTGAGAAACATGAATCAGCTAATTGGAAACAGCACTTTGGAACATACAAATTTTTTGCCACTTCGGCTCGACTGTTTGTCGGTGTGCTCACATGGTAGATACCCCAATCAAAATAGACATACAAATCGAAAAACATAAACAAAATTCCGATAACGCTTAAATTTGGTTCGGATCTTCCACTAACCATAACGGAGCAATGGTAGAAAGTCCCCATAGATCCGACGCACGTGAGGACAACTTTTTACGCATGGTCAAGTGTCGAAAAAATCAGTTCCTTGCAAATAACTTCTGAATTGAAAATTCAATCGAAAAGTAGTCTAGGTACAGTATGTAGATCACAAAACTCCCTACAAAACTTGTTCTGTTCTGATCTGATCACGCTGATTTATCGAAACCAATCTCAGCACTTTGCTAGTTTTCATCCGCCCATGTCAATTTTTTTCTGTTCTGTTTCCCTTAAGTTCCTTCTTTTTAAGTTTGATATTTTCGTTTTCGGTTTTTGCCCAGTCTCTTTGGTAATTTTGTTCTAGGTCTAAGAAAAATAGTATTTGACCGGGAACAAATTAATTCATGGAATTTTACTGCTGGTATCGACGCAGAATTGTTTCCTCAACAACATATCCAAAGTCCCCCAAAAGCATTTAAAGAGGTGGAGAGAGGAGGGAGTTTATCAGGATGAAAAATTCATGAATTAATTTGTTCCCACTTGCCCATATTAAATTTTCTATCTTTCTTAGACTATCTGTACTCGTAGAAATTCTAAGTTTTGAGCGCTCTAAGCTTAAGAAACACAATTTTTTTTTGAAATCTCAGGCTCTGATCTGAAACTAAAAACTATTTCTAAAAAAAAAACTATTAATGCTAGGTTTCCACTTATTGTCATTGAAAGAGGCAAATTGACACACTTTGACAAGACAGGGTGGCTACTATCAACAAAAAAATTAGTAGAGTGTAGAGAGTATGTATGTATAACCAACCCTGCCTTGCCAAACTGTGCCTTTCAATGACAAGTGGAAATATAGCATAACAGTATCTGAAAGTCTTCGACTGACCTTACTTAATTACCAATATTTCACTAAACGTAGACAGGTTTGGTTCAGTGCCAGGATAAACCTAACTCTTATCGATTATATTTGTTTTGCATGTTCCAAAACAGGATAGTCGATATAGAAAGTAAAATAAAAAGAAATTCGGGAAAAGAGCGGTGTTTCCATTTTTTGTAAGAACTTGAATAAACATACTTCAAAACAAAGTTAGTTCTTCCCGGTAATAAAACAGTGCAAACCTTTTTATCAGAAACATTTGGGGTCAATTTTGCCCGACCACTTCAGTACCTCATATATCTATCTACAGTCTCGGCTTGAAACTGCAACATATGTAGCAGGGACTGTTTTAAGTGGTAGTTGTTATATGTTTTCTGGTAGTTGATATTCGAAATTGTTAGCTCTAAACAACGTTTCTGGTTATTTAACACTTCGCACTTTCTTCGACCATTTTCACAAAAAGTACATACTTCTAAGAATGTCAATATTCAATCACTTTTTAGATTTTTTTTTTTTTTATAATCGACGCGCACTCAAGGGGTTGTTACTACCCTTAATATGTAAACACAGTGCGAGCGTTAGGAAAATAGGATAGGGTTTAAAAGGAGATGTCGATGCACATTGGTTTTGAATTTCTGAATATTATAATGGGAGGGAAAAATAGAGTAAGGTATAACATTCCACATTCGTGTTGTGCGGCTAAAAAAAGAATCCCTGTACTTGACAGTACGTCCAAAATTGGGCTCAAGGGTAAACTGATGGGCATTCCTAGAAGCGCGAGTATTGCGGTTAAATTGTTTAAGGGGAGGAATGCAACTAGCTATTTCACTGGAGCACTGTTTGTAAAAGTAGCGATAAAATAAGACAAGACATAAAACATTACGTCGGTGCTCTAGAGATGTAAATGTTTCCGTTATGGTTTTATCACCTATCATTTTTAAAGCTTTTTTTTGAATACTATCCAAAAGACTCAAGTAAGTTGGAGGAGCACCTGCCCAGATATGCGAATTATTCTCAAGCTTTGGACGGATGTACGCCTTATAGATCGTAGCCATATCAGAAGGGGAGAAAAATTTCATGCATCTTCTTAGCAATCCTAAACATTTTGCAGCGTTTTTAGTGACGTCGAATATGTGATCATTCCACAAGAGGTGGTCAGTGATACATATACCAAGAACCGAAAGCTGTTCAGTTTCCTCGATGCAAGTGCCACTCATGGATAGCGGCATGGGGTGTGGGTTTCGCTTTCACGATAAGAGACAGCATTGAGTTTTTGAAGCATTGAATTCTACACGGTTTCTTAATCCCCAATGGACAATGCTGACAAGATCAGAATTCAATGAGCTAATCATACGCTGCCGTTGAAGTTCCACATCCGAAGAACAGGGATGTGAATCTAGAAACGAATATGAGAAGCTGAGGGTACTGTCGTCAGCAAAACAGTTTAATGGATTAGACGTTTCAGACAAGAGATCGTTAATGAATATAAGGAAGAGAGTCGGAGACAAAACGGAGCCCTGGGGCACACCAGCATTTACTTTATGAATTTCAGACTTGAAACCATCCAATACGACTTGTATTGAACGGTCCGAAAGGTAATTTCTAATCCAACGAAGAGAAGATTCATCAATACCAAATACACGCATTTCCGATAAGAGAGCTTGGTGCCAAACTCTATCAAACGCATTTGAAATATCAAGTGCAATAATCTTACTTTCTCCAAAACGATGTAAAGATTTGTGCCACTGTTCGGTGAGATATACCATCAGATCACCAGTGGACCTATTGCTGCGAAAGCCATACTGCCGGTCATTAAGAAGCTTTCGTTCTTCGAGATATTTCTTAAGCTGGAAATTAATCAGCGTTTCCATGACCTTGGAAAGAAGGGACGTAAGTGCAATTGGTCGATAGTTAGAGGGTGAAGAAGATACTTCTTTTTTAGGGACAGGCTGGACAAATGCTGTTTTCCATCCACTCGGAAAGAGTCCAGTAGAGTAGGAAAAATGGAAAAGCTTGCGCAGTGGTTTTGCCACCGTTGAAGAACACCTCTTCAGAACAATGGGAGGGATACTATCCGGGCCAGCGGATTTGTGAATGTCGAGATCTTTTAGAACTCTAGCAACTGCACGAGTGCGAAAGAAGATTTTTCCCATAAGATCATTTACGTTCTCAACTACAGGAGGAGTCATAACACTCTCTGGCAGCATCGAATTAACAGCAAACTGAGCTGCAAGCAAATAGGCTTTATCTTGCGAGCTGACAAAAGGAGTGTCATTGAAGACGAGCGTTGGAACCGAGGACGAGGTGGTATTACGTATGTTTTTTACAAATGACCAAAATTTTTTACTACCTTTGGGACATTGTAGTATTTTTTGCCGTAATTTTTTATCATGAAAAAATTTGGTTCGTCGAATATGAACGTTACAGGTCTTTCTAGCTTGTTGAAACTTTTTCCGGTTTTCCTCTGTAGGGTTGGCTTTATAACAACGGAAGCTTACTTCTCTGACTCTAATAACCTCTTTACAGCTCGAATCAAACTATGAGTTTTCTTTGGGTTTGATAGATTTCACCCTATTCGGGATAAAATTCCTCATTCCACAAAGAATTAAATTTGTAATCATATCTGTGCTGGAGTCTACGTCACTATCGAGGAAGCATAGTGACCAGTTAAAGTTACTGAAGAAACCGTTGAGACCGTCCCAGTTGGCTTTCTCGTATTGCCAAACGGTTCTCGTTGGTACTTTCTCTTTAACTGAGTTTTGTTGGCACAAGAAATTCGCAGATATGACACAATGGTCATATCTGATGTGCCTAGAGGCGGTAATACACTTACAGTATATTTATCAGGGTCAGAGGTAAGGAACAAGTCTAGAGTAGTCGCAGATTGACCTGTAACGTCAGGGATTCGAGTTGGCTCATCAACGAGCTGAGTAAGATGGTTTAACTCAGCAAAGATCTCAACATACCTTCCTTCGGGTGTTGTCTGGCCAGAAAAGCGGAGCCAACTAGAATTGTGTACATTGAAATCGCCCGCAATGACGATTTCAGTGTGAGGATTATGGGAAACAATTCTTTGGATGGAGTCGGACAGAGCATCAAATTCGTGAGAAGTTGAATTTCTGTCCAGGTTTGGACTCCTATAAATGAAGCATGTATGAATAATGTGCTTGTTTACCGTGAATTTCAACCATAGAAAATTAAAGTTTGTGTTAACACACGCACCACATAATTTTAACGTTAACTTTTTATGGAATTGTTTGTGTTTTTTTTTTTTTTACATACCCATTTATTGGGTTTTTTTTTGTTTTTTCTTGTTATTTTGTTTTAGTGTTAATCGAGGTTTCGCTGATGATGATCTGCATGTCAGTTCGAAATGCATTCGATTTTTTAAATTTTGCAAATAAAAATACGTTACGCTTTGAAAAATTAAATTTCGTGTTTTTATTGTAAAATTTTTAACTTTTGTAGTCAATAAAGGAAATTGATCTTTTTAATAATTTTGTAAATTTTGACTACAACATCGGTTCGCTACTATTAATATTAATATTAAATTTGAAAGTTTTAACATGTCAACTGTTTGTCAAAAAAATAATTGAAACTTAATGATATATTAAAATTTTGATAAATTAAAAGAAACGTCTCCTTTTTGGACCAGGTCCATTTATTTTAAATTAAAAATTCTATTTTAAAAAATAAAAAAAATTGTTTGGTTTCTACCTTCTTTTCTGTCATTTTTTTCTTGATCAGTAGACTCGTGTTTCAAGATCCATCTGCAAATTAATGAATTTTTGGATGAATTTTTCACATTGGGATAAACGTATAAAATAGTGTATGGAAGCACTGTTTTTACATTAGCTTTATTCTCAAGCAGAGATGTTTATCACCGTGAACTAAGCATATTTGTTGTTTATATTTAACAAGAATTTTTTTTAAAGCTAATATAGAGGTCATTAAAAAACGGCTAATATAATGAATGCTACGAGAACAAACTCTTATTAAATCGCTTTTTCAAAAATTTAATATTTTTGAATTTATATTTGGCGCTAAATTGGAAAGTATTTCAGCTAGCGCGGTAAAACTACCCACGGTATGAACAACAAAATTAAAAAAGTGTCTATAAAATTGCTAACCGATAAATGGGCTATGTCTAAGAAGAAACAATTTAAGTCGAAACGAAAATTTTCCGTTTGATTTTGTACAATAATGATTTGTTGGTAGTTATGATTTTTTCTTAAAACATTCCCTGATATGTAGTAAATTTACAACTCTGATCTGAGTTACTTTCGGTTGCTGTTATGTACTGCACTGCACGTTTTATCTTTTATCTGTAAGTTTGTTTGATGTAATAGTAGCAGCACATGTCCGCATTATTTTTCATCTAATTTGATTCACTTTGGACAAAATCCCAGAGGACCATTATAATTAAGTTTTGTATCATATTATTATATTTTCGTTATAAAATAATGGTTAAACTACTGCACAGAGCACATGGTCTGACAATAATAGTTGGTTGAGTGAAATTAAGTTATTGGCTTCAAAGGTTTCGCAAGTTATCATATTGTAACTTTATGTTTTTTTTTTTCGAAACTTATACATTTTAATTAGAAGGAAAAAATAAAAATATTTCCTAACTTAAACATTTCAACACCTACTCTTGCGCTAACGCTTCTGGGCCTGCTTCTTGGATCAAAGGGACTCGGTCCGTTAACTCGCGCTCGTCTTATATGCCTGCAACTCAACTGCAAAAAGCCTTCAAATAAAGGAGCAAGTGGCAACGGAAAGAGATAACTCTATCTAACCCATATTAATAGAAAGTACATGATGTAAGAGTACTATATACATATAAATTTATATATGTATTAATACGCTTAGCAAAACCTAACGGTACACTTTTCTCTGTAAATACTCAACGGAACTACATGAATAATATAACGTTGGAACTTTGTGCAGAACTATGTGCAAAAAAAAAACTTCTTTGAGCAGAAATTGTTGGTCTGTCAAATGTTAGGTTGATGCAAGACAAGATACATATGTATATTAAAGTAATAAAAAAAAAAATAAAAAATATATCAGGTGGCACAACGGCTCATGAAGAACCAGGTCCTAGTGACTAACAACTCGCAACCATTCCTGTGTGCGCCTTTCGACAGGAATGGAAGGGACCTACAATTTTATGCCGAATCAGAACGGCTAGACGAGAAGCACTTATTCGTGACAAGTGATATTCTTGGAGGATTTGTCAATTCCTCGCAAGAGGCAGTAGCCCTGAAAAAAAAACTTTTTTAGTTTTTAGGTGGACGAGGCTGGGAAGCGATCCCAGACCTCCAGCGTGACAGTCGAACGCACTAACCATTACGCTACGGGCTACTACATATTAAAGTAATATCACTAGCGTTTTCATTTTTGTTCAGTTCTGCGCATGTTGTCAAAATCAATGTAAAAAAAATGAATTTCAAGCAATCGCCACAAATTTGTTTTTGTTTACTGTGTACTTACACAAGGGGGGGTCACCCATTTTGAAATTTGACAAGCTGCGCCTGATAATACTTTAGATATGTGTTAGACTGTTGTTAGACTAGTCAGATCGATTTGCTTCACGTTGGAATAAGAAATGGTAAATACATAAATTAAAAGAATATCACAACAAAAACATAAATGTTAAAAAAGTAGCCAAGATCTTCTATACAAAAACCTTTGCGTCACAAGTCAGCCGTAAAAAGTACTGAGATCTAAAAGTACGTCAAGTCGCGTATTTTCCTTAGCTTGCAATGGAAATCTTGGAGTTATAAACTATGCAATCTGCTTTCGAATCATATCTTCCTTTTCTAAATGAAGGATCATCACTTTCTTTTTGGCATGGTTTTAAAATGATCTTGTAAAAAATAAAGGGTCCGCCATCTAACGTTTTTTTTTTCAACTAGTGCTTATTTCGTGAACGGTAACACTTAGCTCATGTCTGATTTGACAGATAATTAGTTTTATCCTTCCGCTGAACGAATATGGTTGTGTATACGCTTGAACAACGCTGGGAAATATTGCGACATTACTTTGCCGATTTCGCCAAAAAAAATCATCTTTTCAGATGAAGCTCATTTTGATCATGGCGGTTATGTAAACAAGCAAAATTGTCGCATTTGGGGCACAGAAAACCCGCACGCATACATTGAAAAGCCGATACACCCAAAACGAGTCACTATTTGGTGCGCATTTTGGTCCAGAGGCATAATTGGGCCATTTTTCTTCAACTGAGCAAGGAGTGGCCGTTACAGTCAATGGCGATCGTTATCGGGCCATGTTGAACAAATTTTTGTTCACAAAAATTGAAGAGGAAGATATTGGCAATATTTGGTTTCAACAGGACGGCGCTACGTGCCATACAGCCGAAGCTACACTCGATGTTGATGATGCATTTTCAAAAAAGAAAAAGTTATTTGGCGGACCCTTTATTAGAGTAAATAAATTGAACCACCAAATAAAATAAAGTTTGATATTTTGCAACTTAAGGCTTAACTACCAGAACATGTTTATTTCACACTTTTGTACTTTTTGCAAAAATTAGGTCTATGTTCTTGGTGAAAGGGGGAAAACAAAACAAATAACAGAAGGCGAACAAATGGGCGCGTTCAACTAAATTTAGAGGGTTGACACACGGGAGTCAAAATAAGATCTGCTTCATTTTATTTTGTCCATCAGATTTGTATTGCCTATGTTTTTCTTTTAAATTCTGAGTTCGGTGACTGTTTTAATTTTCGTAATTACTTGTTAGGGGAAAAAAGAGGACAATTTCTTTAAAAGTTGGAGGACGTTCCGCACAGGGGTGAAAAAGAGGACATGTCCTCCAAAAAGAGGACGCATAGCAACCCTAGAAGAAGGTCCTGCACTGCACAGTGAGGGGCCAGTGGCTCGCCGCGCGCCGGGGACTACGACTTCCTCAGTGACGTTGCCAGCTTCGAAAACTTCACTATTTTTGACGGATTCTACTCCCTAATTTTATCGAGACTAAGATAACCCTAAATTTCCGGGACTGAAAAACGTGTAGTTTGGCCGCCATTTTGCAATAAGGTGTTTATGCGATTATCTTTGTTCCTCAATTGAAGAATTATTTTTACTTGCTCTATGGGGCAAGTATTGGTTTCGTGTCAAAAAAGTGATTTTCGACAAGACGTCCGTCGGCCTGCCTGTACGGCTGAACTATAACAAAAACGGCTATATCGAGCTTTGATGAATTATTTTTTTCTTAACATACTTGAGTGTGTACAAATATACTAACTATGTAATTACATATACTATCTCTACAGGAAAAAAAAATGGTTCTTATTTTTTGAAGTTTGGAAACCCTTGTTTTTAACAAAAAAAAAAAAAAAAAAAACTAGACAAAAAAAAAAAAATGAGTTTCAGCATCTAAACAGCCAATTCCGAATCTACTCTCCAGCTTTCTGACGAAAATTGATCACACTCTAATACCCTGTTTAGATTGTGACTGCTTAGGGCGTAGTGACGGCAGTTTGTTGGTGAAGTCGGTGAGGTGTAAACGAAGGCGGCAGTCATGAAGAAAACAGAAATTGTAGTGAGCAGTCATGTTTCATTTCCAAATTGTTGCATTTTGTTCCAATTAATTCATAACTCCAATATATTCTATGAGAGTTCAGAGATACACATGAGTGAAAACTACAATAATGTAGACACGCAGTGACTGCTCACTAAGTAGCAATCTAAACAGGATCTAAAGACATACACAACATATAGAGTCATATGAGTAAGACCGGGCGAACACCAAACTTTCTCTCTAATCTCACGCCAAACGTCATAAATATTGAAATATCAATGAAAAAAAAACTTCTGCTGTCATCAGTTCCTCTTTTTTTTGTAGTAGAAACACTGCGTTAAAATTCACAATAACAATTCATTATTGTGTGGCGAAAATATTCCACCACCAGTTTTAACTGCTGGGCAAACTGAATTTTCCAGTTGGTTAAATTATTCATGAGAGGGTGATACAAAATTGGTATAGAGAGAGGGTGGATTTGGATGCAAACATCAAACCATCATATAACTCTCTCTGAAATTGTTGTCCCGCCAGCAGACAAGTGGCTGGTGTTATTTTTTTTGTTTACTATGACGAAACCGACCAGCGAGTATGATAAGGGTCAGAAAAAGTTTCATTGGGGCCTTTAGGCAGTCGGAAAGGGCCTCTATCATGGGTCTTATTTTTTTTTTTTTTTATTAAATGCGAGCATAACAGAATTCAGATTGTTGGATGCTGTACATTCCGGGTAAGCGCTTGGCTTGCTAAACTTATAAGCGCGAGGCAGAAGAAAAAAGCAACACTATAAAATGCTCTGTCTGAAATGGCTGGCTGAATGAATCGTCAGAAGCCTTGACGAGCCCATCAGAAGGATGGCGTACTCAGGGCACTCCTGTGATGAGACGGCAGCGGAAGAACTAGGGCGAAACTCTGCGAGACTTTTGTAAGTCTCGTCTCGGTTCCGTAAAATCGAAAATTTTCAGTCTGGGTCTCGTATAATCAAGCCTCGTCTCGGTCTCGTCTCCGAAAAATACGATTTCCGGCCAACTTGTTGATTATTGGAACGAAATATTTTCGATTATAGTTTAAATACGTGCAGAAGAAAATAAATATTTAGCTGAAATTGGATTTTTTAATTTATTAGACTCTCTGTAAATTTTGGTCCTCGTCTTGGTCTCGTCTCGGTCTCGTCTCGGTCTCGTCTCGGTTGCTTAAAAGCCAGTCTCGTCTCGTCTAGCCCAACATGCCAATACTTAGCAGAACACTCAATTCAACTTGGACGATGAGGCCAACAGTTTCTTCCACCCGAACTAACCGAAATGCAAGTGGAAATATCAAAACTTAAGTCGTGCAAGATTACTGGTGCTGATGGCCTACCAGCCGAACTATTTAAATGAGCAGTAGATGAATTGGTAAGAAGCATACACCAATTTATTTGTAAAATTTGGTCGGATGAAAGTATGCCCGATGAATGGAACCTCGGTAAAGTGTTCCTCATCCATATAAAAGGAGATTCTCTGAAATGAGACAACCACAGAGGATTTAGTCTCCGAAACGTTGCTTATAAAATTTTGTCGACTATCCTGTGTTACCGCCTTAAAACTCAACGATCTGATCGGCCGCTATCAGTGTGATTTAAAAACGCATAAAGTATCGTGACTAGGGACGAATTATACAGAGCCATGTAATATCTTGGCATCTCTGCCTGACTCGTACACAAGGGTAGGATGTCAATGGTGAAATCTCGCTGCTTTGTCAAATCCGGTAAGAACACCAACGAGTCCTTTGATGTTGGAAAAGGTCTACGGCAAGGCAACGCGTTATCATACAGCTACATTCTTGAATCAATTGTACGCAACGCACACGTCTCCACCAACACAGCGGTACAATTCACAAAAAGTCCGTTCAGCTACTTGCTTATGGAGACAACATGGATGTTGTCGGCAGAACGCTGAGACTGTCCCATTTGCTAGTATTGAATCTTAGGTGCTTAGAATGGGATTGGCGGTTAATGAGCAAGGAATCTCAACATCATAAACTCCGGCAAAATATCACGATGGACAGATATAACTTCGAACTGTTCAAGAACCTTGTCTACCTGGGTTGCACTATGACCTCTCAAAATGACATCAATGCAGAGATCAAACGAAGAATTACTCTTGCCAACCGCCGCTTCTACGGTCTAAGAAAGGCATTTAAATAAAGCCCTCTCTCAGAGAACCAAGGAGTCTTTAAACACCTTAATCATCCCAGTCGTGCTTTATGGGAAGACATAGGGCGAGTTCGTAATCGCAGAAATCTGCGACAGATCTGCCGCATGTCTGCTTAGAGTTCTGCGTATCGATTTTATTTTTCTTCTGCCGGCAGAAAGTAAGCAGGCGGCAGTTATGTTTTTTTTTCTGCACAAATTGCCCGATAGCGACTTGATTTCTGCGTACTTTTGATGTTTACGAACGTAATTCGTTTTGCAGGCCTACTGAAGTCAGATTTCAATTTTTGTTTACGAACACAAACTTTGCAGATCTAAGTTAGTCAGACGATTACGTATTCGCCCATAGACATGAAAAATATCGGGTGAAAGTCTGCTAGGATGCTTTGAGAGGAAGATTCTAGGTGTGATTTTTGGGCCTATGTGTATCGAGCAAGTGTGGAGAAGAAGATTCAACGACGAGCTTTACGGGCTAAACCCTATACAGCGACGTCGATTTGGTCAAACAACTGAAAATATAGCGGCGGAGGTTACTGGGACGTAACGCACCTGCCCGACGAGTCTTCGAATCCAACCCCGATATGGTGTAAGCAGCAGAGGAAGAACTCATAACAGGTTGCGTGCACAAGTGGAGAACGACTTGAACCAACTTGGTGTGTGCAACTGGAAGCGGCTAGATAAGAACTGAGCTGGCTGGAAAGGCTTGTTGGTTGAGGCGGTAGTTCATTCTGGGCTGTAAGCACCATCTCAATCTCAAGTAAAGTAAGTAAGTAGGTCCACCCGTTAAGGCATAGGCACTAGATCGATGTTCAATAAACAAACCGACGCGACAGAGGTGATAACGATAACTACTTCGTTGGACTTTCTTTATTACCGTTATGTTAGATTTGATTAAAACCTCTAATTATGATTCGACCCAAACCAGTTTGTACCTATACTTTCTTCTTACAGCACGTAAACAGTGCACTTCTGGCTGCCTCTGGAATTAAATAATCATCGGAAGGAGGAGCCCTGTTTAAGAGTCAAGATTCACAAACATATTTTCCCGATGTCCACTTAATTTAAAAATAAAACTGATCCATCACTGGAATTGACAATGACGACTTAACGACTAGAACGTTAACGTCTATGCTTGAATAAATGATTCATCTCTCGATTTGTGTCTTGTTTTCCTTTCAGTGCAATGCTGGCCTGTAAAGTGTATACCTACCGTTGTCAACCACTCAAATTTACCCCAGAAAATATGCTTTATTTTTTGTTCGCTTTGTTGGCAAAAAAGTTTTGCCCTGGGTAACGAGATTATGCAGACCAGAGAAGGACCCTCTAAAATTTACCAACCATCGGCATCGTCTCGTCACCCGCTGCCATCTACTACATATGTATGTTTATTATATCTACTGCCCACCGCCACCAACACCTTCGCCATCGTCATCGTTAGCGCCCTCCTCTCCAATCCACAAACAAACAATGATGAATAAATTTTGTTTGTATCTAACGGTGACAATTTAACTTTTGAATTAAATCGTTGGTTTCCGTCCTTTGTCGATTTGCAAGTGAAATCGTTGGAAAAAAAGAAGAAAAGATTCGAAACATGCAGTGAATTTGAATTTTTTTTTCTCACCCCGGATTTTATTTGCAAGTTACGAAAAAATTTACATATGAACGGATCTGCTTTAATTTTGTTTATTTTTTTTTTTTCAAAAAATATATTTGTAGATAGGTTCATCAGCGGATCATCGCCCTTGTCATCTATCTTTCCCGTACAAAAAATATTTTTGTATACCGAGAAAATCCCTGAATAATTTCATTATTTCGAGTACTTACCTGTTTACTGACTTGTATAGTTCATTCGCTTAATTTGATTTGAATGTTCGAATTAAGGAAAATGTAATTGATGGAAAATCTTTTTTTCTTTTGAAGAGTTGGATATTTTTGAGTGACAACAGCGACCAAAGGTAGTCACAAACAATAAAATTATTTTTTTCTGTTTAGGGACAATGAAATATAAAATACCTAAAAGAATTGTTTGAATTTTCTCTTGTGCTTTAAGAAGTGGGGGAATTTATTCCACTTTAAGTGGAAATCTGTTCCACTTTGCAAGTATTAACACTACCATTATGGATTATGAAGAAATCCAAAATAGTAATTTTTGGCATGACGTCCGTCGGTCGGTCTGTTTGTCTATGCCTCCTGATAGGTCTAGAGCCTAAACGAATCTACGAATTTGCTTCAAATTTGTTGTGATCAAATTTTGATGTGATTTCTAATCTTTGTTTCAGCTCATCTAGAACAGGTAGCTGCCATACAACGTTGTATCAAGATTTCTCGAAAACGACTCTCAGGACTTAGATTAAACTTCGTATAAGTAATTTCTTGAAATAGTTTCAATAATACTGAATACCAGGTTTTTGGCAAAAAATGCGAATAACGGAAATAAAGTTTTGACCAGTTTTTAGCAAATTTCTAATTTCACTGATTTGGCTACGATTCAATCGAGATCCGTGATTGCTTTGTCACTCGCCTCTAATGGAATGTTTCGTTGCTGGAAGGCAGCCGAACCATTTCTGCTTTGAAAGTGTCATTGAATCTTCAAGTGGATAAAGCAACATTTCAAAGAACTCTGCGAAGGCTGCCCGGGGTCCCGGGCAGCCTAGTCCATATCCCAATTAGCGCTGAAGTGCGGCGTGCCGTTTTGATCCCATAACTCGTTAGAACCTGTGGATGGAATTGAAATGGGAGATTGGGATTGGCATATCCTGGGGATATCATCCATTTTGTTTGAATTTGGAATAGGATTGAAAGGTTTAGCTGGAATGACTGAGAAGATTTTAGCACGATCATCAAAAAGCAGATCACGCACTCAACCAAACCAGCACCCTTACCCGCACCCTTACCCGCACCAACCACAGTTTAACCAACTATGCAGTTTGTTGGCTGGCACTGGAGCGTCCACTGATCTGATCGAATGATCATCCGGCTGCTCTACCACGAACCCCGGCAGAACCTGAGTCCGCTATCTTGCCATCAAAGGGAATCGACGGAAGGTGTGATGCAAAAGAAGCCAAAATTTATCCTTAAGGCATTTCGTCGCGTTGAGGAAAGAAATCAAGTCTTTGATATTTATTTCCAAAAGTTCGTTAATGTAATAATGCCCTTCCAAATGATTGTGTTCTAGCTTCTAGCTTTGGACAGAGCAGGCCATTTGCATTGGAAATGAATTACTGTTTCCTTTTCCTGATGGTCCCCACAGCTCCGACAGTGAGTATTGTGAGGTGTACCAAGCTTCGCTGCATGCTCTCCTATTGGCCAGTGTCCGCTACAGGTTGCAACCACCCTGGCTTATTATAGGTGGGCCAGATCTTCCTAGATATAACACAGTTTGATAAACTATTCCACTTGCGGTTTGATTCAGTAAGAAAAATTGAGAGAATATTGCCCTTCATAACTCCCAGCGGAATGTTGACTCTTTTGCAAATGAAGCCATTAAGGGCTGATCCTTGCCTGGCCAGCTCGTCAGCCCGTTCATTGCCCTCAATGCCACTGTGATGCGGAACCCAGATAAGAGTGACATTGAGGTCAGTGTTCAGACTGGCCAGCTCTTCACGGCGTTGCTGGACCGATTTGGAGGATGATGTAGCTGAATATAGCGTTTTTAATGATGTATCTTGCTTTCACCATAACAATTATAAAAAGTCGAAGAGACAGTTAATGTATTTTTATCGCATCAATATTGAATTCCCATGTTTCTCACATATTCAATTGTATGTGGCGTGCTCACGTGTCAACAAATATACCTGTACCCACATGCAATTGAAATGATCAAATATTGTCTACTATAAAACTCTTCAGTGAAAAAGCGAAAGGTTGGCCGACACGTCAATAATTGTGGTTTGATTGAAACACATCGACATTTTATTGTACTTCAGTTTGTTATACTTCAGTTATTTATTTTTGAATACAAGATTTGAATTGTCCGCAGTTTACCCTCCGAAAATTTTAAACCAGTTTGAAAAAAATATCCATCTTTAATTCAAATCCGTTTATTTTTATCAAAATGCATGATAGCAGTATACATCTACATACATAGGTATGCACATTATGTTCCTATATTTCATAATAAATATTGCCAAACAAAAAATAATTTGTAGGTTAAATGAAATAATTTTAAATTAACAAAATGGGCACGACTGGATCGCACAAAACTTGCTCTCGTAGCAAACAACTTGAACGTAGCTTAAAATTGTCAAAGTGCATATGTATTGGTTCTATAACATTATGATATCATTAAAAAAAGTTTTAAAAACAGTTTAAAATATAAATTATTACTATAATTAACTATAAATTTGTTTTTTTTTTTTGATAACTTAAACAGATAGAGCTAAAAAACAAGTATGCCATCTGATTTTTTTGATAAATGTGAATTTACGAAAAAAAAATTTCAAAAATCGTAAGAGCGGTTTTCTAAAAAATTATTTTTTTTTTATATAAAAATTCTTGAACATTTTTAAAAATAAAATTTGGTATGCCAACTTTTAGAATGAAATAATCTACAATTTTACAAAAAAATTAAAAAATATTCATTGACCCGTTTTCAAGATATTGAATTTTCAAAAAAAAAAATTTCAATATTTTTTTAAAAATCCAAAAATTTGTTTTCCAAAAAATGTTATAAGCCAAATTGTTAAAATTGTAAAGGACCACTTACATAAAAAATTTGGTTGAAATGGGTGTAGCCGTTAACGAGAAATTTGAAAACCAAAAAATCGGTTCTATGACAGGTACCGCTAATAACCGTTACAATTTTTTTTTCTAACAAAATATTTATTTAAGTAATTGTAGTAGCTCGTAATTTTTTTTTAAAAATGGCAGGTACCGTTATTTTTTGTGCTAAAAAAAATTCAATTTCCCCATAAAAACCTTAATTCAAAAGTTTGAAGAAAATCGCTTCACCCGTTTAGGCTGCATGTCGAAGTAAAGACAGACAGTCGGACATACGGACAGAAGACTAATAATGTATTACGTTTGTTATTTATTACGTTCACTTAAGCTTTGTTCAGCGACGTTGTTCCAAACAGTTTGGAACAGAAAATTACCTACAAGTTTTTGCTGTTCAATGATAATTTTCTGTTCCAAACTGTTCCGATTTACTGTTCAATAAGTCTCTTCCGAACAGTTAAGAGTAGAATAGAACAGTATTTCCTGTGATTTCTTTTTATGTAGAACAGATTAGAACCGGGCTTGCCAGATCGGGCTATTTATCGGAAATTGGCCTATCTTTTTCCAGAATTGCCGACAACAGTTTCAGTAAGACAGCCAAATCGTTATTGGGCTTTAAATCGCCCAAATCTAATATTGGTCGATATTTTTGTTCGTACAAATAAATCATATAAATAAAACACTGTTCTCCCCCTAAATATACCCTTTACTACGTTTTCACCAGACACTTACCCGAGATTTAGGTAAAGAAATTTATTTGGTGTTTCCACTGCACCAAAAGATCAAAAAGAGGATTATGACAAAACATTTAAATGGTGTTTCATTTTTTTGATATGAAGTGGAAGTGAGATAGATATGGCAGTCCTGATTAGAACAGGTTTTTCTGTTCTAGCTTGCCTGACGTTTCTCACGAATCCTTGCTGTCCCGTTCTGTTCTCTACTAAATATTTAATCGCTGAACAATCCTTTTTTGTGGTATTGTACTGAGCTGGAACTCGAAGCTGATTCGAACCTTTGTATACTTTCGTTGAGCGGTCCCAAACATTCCTACATTTTGTGAAACTCGCTGGTCTGAGATATACACCGTTTGAGGCCACTATTTTTATAAAAGTTTTTTTGTCGATAAATACCTGTAAGCAATATTTTTCCTGGAACTTTTTGATACGTGTGAGTAGGTATATATATTTTGCAATAAAAAAGGATAAAGTTAAAGAGTTAACTTGGAAAATTCTTAGAAATTTCCCAAATTATGTTAATGGACTGCAAAAAATGGATATAAAAAGTTGCGTCACTTGATTGAGGCCATTCCAAAAATTGCTTGACAAAAGTTAACATCGCTGATTTTTTTCAAACAAAAGTTTAAAATATTAAAGAAAGGATAGAAAACTATATTTTATATTAAATTTCAAGTTAAAATGTGCTCTGGAAACACGTCGACTATAGCAGAAAGGGGATCAATAGATGCTTTACAGGAACTGGGATTCTAAGGCCGAGAAAAAGCTAGGAGACCGAACAGAAGTAAGACCATTGTCAACAATTATCTAGCAGACACTTACAACTATGGAAAAAACGAAAAGGACGCACAGCTCAAGCAACAACAATCCGAGAAAAGCATCATTAAGCGGCTAGCTTTAAATTCCACACTATCAGCGCCTAAAAAAAGGTCAAAAAGTGGAGTATCAGCCAGTATTTCGACAGTTTTAATGATAATTAAAATCAGTGGTAACATCAAGAGTATGAAAATCAAAAAGAAACCGGTTCCACGGCTGAATTTCGCCATGGAGCATGTTGCCTATAGCTACGCATTGAAAAAGGTTGTCTTTTCGGATGAAAAAAAGTTTAATCTTGACGGACCCAATGGTTACGACTTTTATTTTCACGATTAAAGAAAAGAAGAACTTATTTTGTCAAGACATCACAGTCATACATCAGGTGTTATGGTGTGTGGAGCTATCACCTATTATGGAACAATTAAATTAATTTAATTTAATTTTAATTAATAACTACAACAGTGAACGGAAACCTATATATTAATACGCTTAGCAAAACCTAAGCAAAACATAACGGTACACTTTTCTCTAAATACTCAACGGAACTACATAAATTATATAACGTTGGAAAGGTTTTGCCCCATAGATGTGCAGATGAACAGAAAATTATGTCTGTATGAAGCTGTTAGACCATTTAATGGACATTTCAATTTTTGCAGTTAAATGATTTTTATCATTTTAAGGGTTGAGTTTAGAATCCATATCTTACCGTAAAGCTTAGAAAGTAACATTTTTATATATTTTTGACCAAAATTAACTTCCGTAAGAAATACATAAATATTAAAGTATAGTAGACAAAGCTTTAAAATCAAAAAAATAAATATTTTGTATGTACGACAAACATATGTACATACATACAGTAATGTTTGACAGTATTTGGAAAAAAGTGGAGTCTGTGTGAAATTAAAGTTTATTTTGTATCGTATTTCTCAATAGGTCTGTTCCCAACCTTGAACCAAACTACCAATTGTCAACAAATTTGGTAGTTTTGGGAAGAAGAGAGCGCTAATGAGAGATTAAAACGATTTCCCCTCCTGACATTCTGCCCAAAAAGCTTCTTTGGGCAGAAATTGTTGGTCTGTCAAATGTTAGGTTAAGGTACGATGTATACAAAAAAAAATGACTGTTGTAAGAGTAGTCAGATCGATTTGCTTCACGTTGGAATGATATTTGTGTGAAATTGTGTGGCAGAAATTTTTGCCAAGAAACCGGTCCAAACTTTTTCGGCAGTTTTTCTCTCTATGACAGAATTTCATCCCCACTCTTCAAAATTTGACAGACTGACAATTTCTGCCCAAAAACCTTGGGAAAAAACGTAATATACCTAAGCCAGTTTTTATTTCTGTCTTGCTCACGCAACTTTTTTTTAACCATTAAAAAGACCAATGTTTGTTTGAATTTTTGTAAGTACTCACCAAAAACTTAAATTTACACTCTCCGAAAAATATCCTTGTGACAAGAGTTATGTTTTTCATACTGTTTACTTCTAATAGAAATAGTTGACTTCTAATATTAATTTATGACGAATAACGATATACTAGTACACTCAAGAACTTTTGACTCTTAAAACATGTTTCGTGAACAAATTGTTTGTATGCATGGAGTTGCACTCTAGTCAACAGAGTAAAAGTTTTGTTCATGAATTGCAAAAGTTATAAACAAAAACGTTAGTAGCTTTTAGTTGGTAATTCGAAAATTGTTTGTCACAAACGTTTTACTGTGTTCAACAAAACGAAAAAGTTTTGTTTACGAGTTACCAAAAATTAATTAGCCTTGTAAATTCGTAAACTGTTTGTTACAAACGATATTCGATGTGGGGTCAAACAGACTTGTATATGACCCAGTCTGAAATGTACAGTATCACTTTCAAAGTGATTAAGTTTCGACATTGTTCATACATATCGTGCGATGGTCTGGTGGTAGCATGTTGCATTGCTGCCTGGAAGGTGCCAGGTTCAAATCCCAAAAAAATCAAGTAAGTGAAATATAAGTTTTTTTCAAATAAATACAATTGTTTACATTTCAGAATAAATAGAAGCGGCTGCAAAACCCATGAGGTGGACAAAATTAAAAAAAATAATAAAATAATAAATTACAAGTTAAAGAAAAAGATTGTTATTTGTGAAAAACACTATTCGCTTGTGGTTAATAATTTGTTTTTTTGTAGATAATAAATATATTGTTTGTCACGAGAACTTTTCTTTTAGCTGTTCGTAGATTAACTTTTTATAAGCAGGAACTTTTCTCTAATAGTGAAACCTTAAACCGATAGCTGGAAATAGGTAAAATGCTTGGGGCCTTTTTTCTCTTGCGGCTAACAGTTTAATTCTTGTGGGAATGAATTTTTTTGGTTCAGTGTAGAGTAATTTTTGCTTGAGATAAATATTGTATACAAATGTAGGTACTTTTAAAAAGGCAAAAAATTAGGTGAATTGTATCCGTCCATTTTGAACTTACTAAGCGGGAGCATGCTTTCGAGCCTGGCTAGCTCGAAAAGTTTCTGATGCTGGTAGACAGTGTGGAGATAAGGACGTCTTGGTCGAAGCTAACTGCGATGCCTGGAGCCAGATTTCACTGGATTATTCCAAAAAACTGTGTGATTTAATTACAAACCGACTATTAGAGCTTATTTCAAAGAATGGCGGGCATACATATTATTAATTGACAAAATCATAATACATTAATGTTTAAAAACAAAAAAAAAGTAAACATTTGTATAGTTTTGTTCTTTTTTTATAAGATTTTTCAAGTGGCCTCAATCAAGTGACGCATTTTTGTATACCCATTTTTGCAGTCCATTCTTATAATTTGTGAAATTCCTATGGAATTTTTAAGTTACCTCTTTAAATTTATAATTTTTTATTGCAAAATATATTTACCTACTCACAGGTATCAAACATTTCTAGGAAAAATATTTCCAACAGGTATTTATCGAGAAAAAACTTTTGTAAAAAAAGTGGCCTCAAACAAGTGACAGGGAGTGTATAAAAGCATTGCGATTTTTAAGGCAGCATCGTCAATGGATTGAGGGAGCTTTCTATTGAAGGAAACTCTACAACAAAAACAACAGCTTTTCAGCTGCATTCTGCTAATTACACAAATAACTTTTATAATATGTCTTGTCCCAATAGCAAAATACTCAGCTTATCTCGAGCCGGTTGTAAATATTCTCCAGTCAAAAATGTTAGACCTCTTGCCGCATGCACGAAATATGTGCAACAAATTATAGCACTTGCAAAAGATCATAGAGCAAATGTGGACTCGGGAATAGATGGACTTATGGCTGATTCGAAATCTATTTCACAAGAAATTAAAGTAGAACTTCTAAAACCTCGGACAGTAAACCGCCAGACGCATCGCTCCAATCATCCTTCATCAAATGCAGATGAATTTTTGAAGAGATCGCTCCGATTCCTTACTTAGATTCTTTAATTGCAGTATTTGAACGTAGATTCCCAGACGAAAACTTACCATCATATTCGTTATTTCTGTTACATCCAGCGAATATGTTAAAAATGTGTATGTGCAGTGCATACATAATTTTAAACAAAAATCAAAGAGTTTTTCCGAGTTCTACAATTTCCAAAGCTTTATTGGATTTTAGGTTTTCTACAATTACAGGCATGATTTTCGAGTTACAGACAAAAATCTAACGAGAGAACTGTGTTTTAAAAAAAGTACAAAATTTTGTTCTTTTTTCATCGTACTCTAGTGGCCAAACCGTTAATTCTACAAAAAATGTTTTAAAGTATTTTTGTAGGAAATTTTATGTTCTATAAAGTGTAGCAGGTAATTTTACTAAAAAAGTGTATATTTTGTGGACTTTTTGGCAAAAAACTGAAAAAAAGTCGAAAGTTTTTTGCGATTTTCGCTGTAAAGTCATTTCCGTAGGAAGTAGCAAAGTTGAAATTCTGATTCAGCAACCCCTAAAACATAAAAGACGAGTGAGAACAAAACTTCTATATTTTTTTCCTGGCCAAAACACCATTTGACTGGATAATAATAGTCGTGCAAGTACAACTTATTATTAAGCACAATGGGAACAAATCGAGAACTGTTTAGGGGAAGTTTTGCCTTTCTATACGTTTCCGATCTAGGTTTGATCATCAACATTTCTGACCGTGGATTAAAAAAAAAATAACTTCCTCTTTTATCAAAATTCAATCTTCCTTTCATCTCGTAATTTCTACTAGAATCCAATCCATATTATGAAACTCACAAAATGTTGCCACTGGGGCGTGGAAGAAATCAAAAAAATTTGTGGGAATTGTATGCTTGTTCCAACATTAAATCGTTCTGTTTTTTTTTTGACTGAGTAAATATTTATACTAAAATGGTAAAAATACATACAAACATAGGTACCTTTATTTACACATATTTCAAAAAAAAGTACCCAATCTCAACCTGTAGTTAAATTGAGTTGGAAAACAAGAATTTCTTTTTTTTCGATTTGAATGTTTTCCTTTACACCCATTAAGAGTAGGTAAACCTTCCACCTGGAAACCCTAACTGCAATTTAAACATGTTCCATCCATATTTTTTAATTAACAATAAACCACCATGAACAAAAAAATAACATTGCATAAATATATATTCTTTCCTTTAAAATCAACACGATATATAATTTGATCTGTAAAAAAGAACAAATAAACAAAAAAAAAAAAAAAAATCTCTTCCCGAATTCACATCCTCCCTTGACTCGCATTCTGCATGCCAATAAAAATATTTTTACCAGTTAAGCAACACTTTTATCCTGCTTGTTCGAATGTTCTGTTCTGTTCTGTTGCCTTCCACTTACACTCTCACACCGGAAATGACTTTATAGCGACAAAAAACAGCCACGATTTACACCCGCATTCGTACATCCAGGATCCAAAGTGAGAGGTCCCACATCACCCGCGTGAAACTTAATACATCCTTGCATACAGTTACCGGAGTTACATCCGTGTTCATTAAAGCGGTGATTCTGTGTAACAACTTCATTGTGTTCTCAAAATGGAACATGAGATAAAAAACAAAAAATAAAAGACCACGAAAAAAAATGTAAGGGTACACATACGAACTTGTATATACATATAAAATAGAGTATAGTAACATCCGTAATGAGAGTTCACACAGGGAAATTTTGTATCCTTGTCGGGAGATTACAGTTTAATGGGTAACACAAATCCATAGTGGTACACATAGTACTCTTATACTCTATCGTTTGATTTTTTTTTCTTCTACGTCCTTTAACTTTTCTATATTGTTTTTTTTTTTTTTTGTTTTTGTTGCTACATAATTGGTACTATTCTCCTTTGCGCTAAATGTAATTAGACTAAAGCAAAAGAAACGGAATATGGGAATGTGAATCGTTTGAAATTTGTTCGAAACTCTCGAAAAGTTACATGTGGGAAGTAAACGAAGCGAAAAAAAGATCCACAGAGAACAAATGTAAAGGGATTTATTTGTAAATTATTAC
Organism: Melangyna quadrimaculata; assembly: GCA_949320155.1. NCBI lineage: Eukaryota > Metazoa > Arthropoda > Insecta > Diptera > Syrphidae > Melangyna > Melangyna quadrimaculata. The sequence continues at coordinate 416,438,474 of OX439483.1, forward strand.
CAGTTTTCAAATGGGAACATTTGCAAAAATGCCACCATTGTTCTTGTAAAAGGAGTTAAGTTTTATTTTCCATAGTGTTGCCAAAGAGTTAGAAAAATTGATTTGTTTTTCACAAATGTTGTATTAGATTTTGGAGAAAGTTCCATCCTTAAAAGAAAAAACAGTCATGATTTTTGAAATGTTTTAAATTTGATGATTTAATGCTGACAACTCTGTTGAGCATCTGTTTACAAGAACACGTCGCCGTTTACGAAAAAGATAAATTTTTTAATAGTGTGATTCGAGCCATGCTACATTGTTCTTTTTGGAATACAAAGGTTTCCCGGGAGGGTTTACCGACCATTTAAAAAAAATAACCTAAAGGGAACATATAAGTTGTGAGCAGAAACTGTAAAATTTTGCGAAAAATGTACGATAAACCGAGGATTCTCATGTTTATAATGATTTATCTATGGTCAATTTCCAACGATTCTCATCTATATAATCAGTAGCGGATCTAGATTTGGCTTTGGGGGGGGGGGGGGGCTTGGAGTTTGGAGATCGAATTTGTTCATATGAAATTATATAACAGAAAACGAATTTTGACATTATCACTTTTCCTTTAATAAAAGCCATGGTTTTTGTGCCTTTATATCCGCTCATATCACGCTTTGAAATGTTTTTAATAAAGTTCAATAAGAAGAATTTGGAATTGATATCTGTTAAACATGGGAATTATTTTTAAGCGGAGCTAAAAGCCAATATAAAGGCTCAGCAAAACATGGTAGTATAACTAATTTTATAACTTTAATTTTTAGCCACGTTACAGCCTCAAACCACACGAACAAATTCGTTTATTTATTGCTTAATAATTGATTAGGTCCCAAGTACCTACATACCTACATTATGTACATAAGTGTTTGTTTAAATTAGATGAATGTATGCATTCAACTTCGCCTTTTTGAAAAAAATTACATACTGTTTGTAATTGGCTAATTCAGAAAAATGATATTTAAGTGGTCTTACTGGCAAAATCTCATTATGTGCTTTGACAGTATCAGTCCTCTGAGATCTCATTTTCTTGAATTAGAAAGAAACAGCTGTTCTAAAAAAATAATCTGGACGGCCCATTTCTGCAAGTGTGAATGAATTTTCGTGTACGCTGCATACCTACACTTTCTTTTCCTGTTCAAAAAATGTCTAATAGGAATTGTAAATATTCAGAGTAAATATTTAGAGTCCACAGAGTTTCTCACCCTTTTGGAAATTGGCTCCTTGACTAGAGAATTTGTATTTAATTGCTTAGCCCAAAAATATTTTGTATGTACAATTGCCTTTGACCTTTGAAAGTTTGAAAACTAAGCCCCAAAATTCTCTAAGCCCAGACAAAGCCATAAGAAACAATTCCTGTTGTATTAAATATTTACACTTAGCTTAACAGCCCGTTGTTTTCTAATTGTTTTAGCCTCAATTGCGTTTATTTCCTTAAATTAGCTAATTTTTTAGTCTAATCAGTTGTTGCTTTTGACATGTTAATGTTAACCCCTGATTAATTATATCTTCAAGCTTTGCTGTTGATAGTCCTAAGACTTAAGCCCCAAAAGCTCTCTGGAATAAGGTTAGTTTTTTAAGGAGTTAGTTGTTTAACCCTGATTACGTTGTTGTCCAATTTTCTCAGACCTTTTTAGTCCCAAGCTGTTTTTTTTCCAATTTTCTGGATTGTGTTTACGGAGAATTGTCATTGCATGAAACATGTCCATTATTCATAGCCCCCACCTTAGGGCTTAGAAAAGAAGTTACATAGCTTGTAAATTGTTCAGCTCCAACCGCGTTTTTTGTCCAACAAATTTCACATCTTAACAATATTTAAAACGAATATAAAACTCTACACTTTGATATGTATTGCTTTCCATATCTCAAATTATCTTAGGAATCGGCTGTGGGGGGTGGGGGCTTTAGCCCCTATAGCTACCCCCCTATATCCGCCACTATATATAATGATTTATCTATGGTCAATGTCAGTTGTAGCGGCCATGGACACCAGCGCCACCATCGGTATTTACTAGTCTCAATAGTAGGCAGCAGGTTAACTGAGGTTCAACCATGGTTGACCCTCAGTTTAACGGATTAAATATTTGTAATTTGTACAAATGACCATTAAATGAAATGTTACATTTATGGATAAATAACACTTTAGAATAATAACGGTCTTCTAACGAAGCATTAAACTTCGGCCTACAAATACACAAATTAAGAATTATTTTATATAAATAATAAGTTTATAAAATAAAAACAACCTCCGACAGACGCCACTGTCAGCTAAGGGGATTCGGATCAAGTCCAAGTGCAGATATGATGAAGTTGCTGTTCATCAAATAGTGGGTGTAATAGAGTGACCTACAAACTTCACAGTGAAGTAAGCAGCTCACATCGGTATATCTCGTGAACAAAGCGTTCTAGGAACTTCCAGTAAGGCTCCAAATTTTGCTAGGCTAGGTCAAAAATTAATAAGAGCATTAAGAAATAGCAGAGGAACAAATTAAAATCAAAAATTGTAACAACGAACATTTTTAATTCCGATATATGTACAAAGCTAACATTCATATGTACACAAGTACAATTTATGGATTCGCAAAAAAAAAATCGAACTCGACAGAATAATTATCCCTATAAAATTACAATGATAGAGAACGCGAAAATACCCTTCAAGCAAAATCACGGACCCGAATTTCTCGGTTCACTTTGGAATCACTTGGGACTCCAAAAAAAACTGAGTGTCTCGCACACATTAACAAATTTTCTGTGTATGCATGTAAAAAGAAGAACAAGAATCGAGAGAATTTTTTCATGCACGGAGAAATAATTTTGTTTTAATTTCCACCACTTTTTTTTAATTCCATTGCTTTTTTATCTTTTTTTCTTGTGAAAACTTAGGAAAGTTGTGAAAATATATATTGTACCTTTTATAATTGATAAATAAAAATAAAGTCTTGAAATTAACAAAATTCTGTTTGCTTTTTTGTTTTTTTTTGTATGCAATGTAGAAACTCGACTAGATGGGGAAGTTTCTTTTTAATACAATACAATTGGGTATGCCTCGATTCATTCATTTTTGTTGGTCCGTTTTGGATTCCATTTAGGCTCCGTTTTCTCGGAGTATGGTGAAAAGGAATACTCTCTCTCTCTCTTACAATAAATTTACATAATGGCTCCGTGGTGATTCTAATTTCCATACTAATTTGATCCGATTTGGAATCGTTTTGGATCCAGTTTTGGGTCAGTTTATGAACTGGTTTCGGATCCAAAACGGACTTGCTTGCTTGAAGGGTAGTGGGTCTCACAATTCTGTGTATCTGTTCACGCATCGACAGTCTAAACGGCTGAATTGATTTTCTTCAAACTTGCTACCTACTGATTTTTGAGTAATTTTCCCACACGTTTATAGGTTTTTTAGGATCGCAAATAACGCTACCTGCCATACAATTTTTTTTTGAAAGGCAAATATTTTTTTTCTCCAAACGACTCCAAAGATTTTCTTAACAAGAAATGAAATAATTATAATAGGAAAAAGCTAATTTTTGGTATTTTTTCAAAAAATGAAAATTTATCGTACCATTAAAAGAACCTTTTTTTTGATTTTTGATTTTTCCGAAAAGGGTTCAGTTGATATTCTCATTTTTTTTATGGGGAAGCTTCAAAAAAGTTTAAACAGTAGTGTTAACCAATAAAACTAAAAATTAGATAAAAAGATTTGTGAGATATTTAATTAGCACACTAAACTTTAAAATTAGAAAATAATAATTTTTGAGTTCTTATTAACAGTGTACTTCGTGTTAATAATAGTAGAAACACTTTTCATATTTTCGGCTTTCTCATTACCTAATAAAATAAAACCTATTAAAATAATAATTTATGCAGATGCTCTGAAAAAGTTCACATAATATTGCATATCAAAAATTTCAAAAAAATGTTTTTCCGATTTAAAAAAAAACAAACATTTTTTTTTTTGATTTGTATGTGTTTATAAATACATATTTACTTTCAATTAACTTTCCAAATTTTTTTTATTATTATTTTATTAAACCGTTCCAGCGATTTTAAAATAAGCGTTATAATAAACTCAAAATAATTCAAGTAATCAATTGACATCTTTTTTGATTAGCTACTATGGGTTAGGATTTTAAGCAATAAAAAAATAATTTCATGTTTTTAAAATTTGTTTTAATATACCGAGGTTCTATTCATCGGGTATAATTTCCTGCGATAAGTTGGTGTAACAGATAAGTTGATGTATGCTTCTTACCGATTCATCTGCCACAGATTTGAATAGTTCGGCTGGTAGGCAATCCGCACCGGCAGCCTTGTACTTCGACTTATGTTTGAATATCACCATCCCCACTTTGGTTATGTCGGATGCAAGAAACCGTTGGCCACTATCCTCCAAGTGGATTGGAGTGTTATGCCTACTACCGAAATCTCGCTATTTTCTCCATTAAACGGTCTAGAGAAGTGTTCTTCCCCGATCCTCAGGAGTCAGGACTGATTGTGGACCTACTACTATATTGCCACTCTCATCTCAGCAGGCTTCCGGTCTGGCTTTGAATTGTTTCACCCTAGATGGATCGTTTCACACTTTAATAATTCGAACATCACGCCTGCCGCTACAACCCTCAATCGACTCGCCCACTTCTCGTGCTCTCTCTTTTTTCTCGTGAGAATTGGCGTTCTTCTTTTATTTTCCGCCCGTAGATCTCCCGGGCTGCTCTCTCAGCAGCTCTTGTTCGAGTCTGCAGCATTGCTTGGTAGGCCTCGTTCTTAGCTGCATGCGCCAGCCGGCACTCTTCATCGAACCAGGGGTTTCATTGTTGTCGCCTTGTTTCACCAGCACATCAGAGGAGGCACTTCTAATGGCTTGAAGACAGTGTTTCCACTGGTCTTCTGCTCTTGATGCTGGTGGCGGACTTCCTCCGAGATTAAGAGTAACGTGGTCCGCAAAAGTTCTGGTGGTCCCTTGTGGTTTAAGCTTCTCGACATCGTACCTTTTCTTACGTAGCCTTTCCGCATACGTAGCCTAGCTACCACCAGGTAATGATCCAAGTCTATGTTGGCCCCTAGGAACGTTCGGACATCCAACAAACTGAAAGCATTGGTTGATCATGGGACAGGGACCACCAAATTCCCTTGTGATATTGAGGTGTGAAACACTGGTTGAGACGATGACATTTCCCATTTGCCAGAAGTTTCGTCATGCAGGCTGTGTCTCCCGCATATCGAACCAAAAATGCCCTCCTCTCTGAATTTTACTTTGAAATAACCACGAATAATCATCAAGGCGCATATCGTTCGTTGTATTCAAGAGGTCGTAGAATGCTCCCTTGGTTGAGTAATTTCTCTCTTCATGGGGGGTATGAGCACAGATCAGCTTTATGTTCTTGAATTTAACTTTGATACGGATTGTGATCAGGAGCTCGCTTACACTCCGGAAACTCAAGACTTCTTGCCTAAGTCTTCCTCTTATCACAAAACCACAACCAAAGAGCCGCTGACCCTGCTCCTTGAAGCACCCGCCGTAGAAGATGTCACACGATTTCAGTCTCCATATGCCCTCTCCATCCCATCGCACTTCCTGGATGGCTGTTGAGTAAGCCATAACCTGTTCAGATTCTCCACTGATTATTCGTGTACTGCATAAGGACAGGACGTGTCACATGCATATCCGAAATTGGTTGTCCTTGTTTCGTTCGCTTGGGTCGTCAATAAAATCCTCCATATCCGAGCCTTGTTATTTTTTCGGATGCGGATTTCTTGTATATGGTAGGGAAGATTCCCCGACGCACAACCCTCATCCTGGAGGACCTGAGTCTTATATAACTACAACAGTGGAGACCCGGTCTTAATAGACCAGAGCTACGAATATGTCGTATTAGCCCATATAAGGTGTTCACCAAGTACATAGTTCGCCCTTACTGAAACTTAGCTTAGCAAGTCAAGTTCGGATGTGGACGTCACCAGTACCCGATGTCTACCACTTTCTCGGGTAGTACAGCACCCAACCACCATTAAAACATCTCAAGTCTTCTTACATAATTTCACGAATCAAAAAAGTTAGAAAACACTTTTTAAAGGCAAAATTTACTATTAGGTAATTTTATTATAAAATTCCGTATGTTTTTTTCTTCTTCAAATTAAATGTACATTATTATGCATTCAGCATTCCCCTCAATTTGTATCTAGTCAAACACCTAAATACTTTAATTATAGGCACTTAACTTTAAAATTACGTTTTTCTCAAAATAAAATGCATAAAAGCTAACAACTCCGCATCGCTGATATCTAAATTGAATACAACCTTTTTATGACTTTCGCGACCCAACAAAGCTCTTCAAATCAAAATAGCCATCCCCGAATTAAGTACAGTTACCTATAATAGATAGGTACCCAACCGAGAACCCAAAACCAGACCTAATTATTCCCGTATATAGGTACCTAGTAAACTAGGACACGTAATTAAATCCCTAAGGCCATTAGTGAGTTACTCTATGTTTAAATGGAAAAACAAAATTAACAAAACACAAAATGCCCTCCCTATGATGGTGGGGATGGGGACTTGCTAACATTGAACCTGGAATGAATTTTATTTGCCCTGGGTTTTATTTCTGATGACAAAATAAGGTGGAAATGCTGTTTTTCCTCCCAAATCATTCCATGCCGCAATTTCAGCGGAATTGTAATAAATCTTTTCACAGCAGATGTGACCTCCTCCACCTCACTCCTTAACTACACTTTTTTCAGGTCAGGCATTTGATTTGTTTCATACTTTCCAATAAATCGGGCTTAGATACACATTTTCAAGAGGTGGGTGGTGCTATGATGCTGTTGATGTGTTTTTGTTTTAATATATCTGCTGATTCTGAGGTAGTAATAAAATCGTGTCAGCCTGGTTTCTAGAATTATGTCAGGTCTATCGCAGAAATATAAATTTCATTGCCAATAAATACAATAGGTTCATGCTCTAGTTTCACCGTCGTCGTCGGTCGTTGATTACTTACTGACGTGGACGATACGAGAACGGTAGAGCTACCTTACCTAACTATACCTGTATTAATGTATTACTTGTGTTATTGTCTATTTGCAATCTGACGCCTTATAGCCATTGACATTTTAACATTCAGGATTCAGCATTAATTGCTGTGAAGAAAAGAACCCAAGTACCTACCTAACCAACTTTAAAAAAAAAATATAATTCTAGTGTCCTTCAAATATTTACTTTAATGTCTTATTTTTATGAGCAGTGTTTTGAATTATGTTTGCTTTGGTAGCCGAGGACATTTTTAAAGACTGTTGGGCACTTGATTTAATGTTGTATATTTTTGAAATATGAAGTCGTAAATTCCAGTTTATGGTTGGTCATATTCCTAGGGGTATTGTCATCGTTTGAGTAGCTCATAAGTAGCTTAAATCTAGGCAGGGTTTCCGCCATCTTGATTTAAAGAGTGAACTCGTTATTTTATTAACGAAGCGAGGAAGAGAAATATTTTGATTCGAAGTAGGTACATCGTGCATCCAGTATTATTCCTCCCAGTGTTTTGTTTTTGATGTGTAATATCCTAACTCTTTAAATACGGAGGAGCGAAGTGTAAGATAGGGTGCATTCAGCATCTACAATACATACATATACAGTGTCGGACAAAACAAAAGCACTCAATTTCACCTGGTTATATTTTGCTAAGGTAAATTTCTAAACATGAATATATTTAAACAAATTTTATTTGGTTAATGTAGGTATACATTAGCTCTTCAATCGCAAAGAAAAAAAAAATATTGGTTACACAGTAAAGGAAATACAATAAAAAATTTAAAAAAATATAAAAATCAATTGCGACAAAACTAAAGCACATAATTAAATTCTGTAGTTGTTTTCCAATATTTTGTTATGAAGCCACTATTTTTAATAACTGGTGCTTGACAACTACCAGGCACTGACTCAATCAAGTTCTTTATGATTTCCTGGGGGTTTTCAAGCAATTTCTGTTAGAATAACAAAAAAATCCTTGTTTTTGCAGCTATCAGGTTGAATCTGACGATCTTCAATCTCCAATAGGTTTTTTTATGGGGATGAGGTTAGGTGACTGTGTCGGTCACTTCTAAACGTTGATTTTATTTTCCAAATCCAATTTTGCACTAATTTGGCGGTATGTTTTGGATCGATGTCATATTGGAATGTTCATTTGAAGGGAATTTCTACTTCTGCGTGTGGCAGCATCATGTTTTGAAGGACGTCATAATACACAAAAAGATTCATTATACCATCTTATGAGTTGGGCCAATTCTTTGACTAGAATTCCCAGGCCAAAACATTTCCTCCTCCGTGGTTTATTGTGCCTTTGTGAGACGTTGGCTTAGCATTTAGCCTTTCGGTCTGCGGACTTGCTTCATTCAATCGGACCCATAGACTGGACTGTTGCCAAATAGAAAGCGGTGTTATTTTCAGACGAATCCAGATCTGCAATGTTGTGATGGTATGACGCAAAAGGCTAAACTCACGTTTCACAAAGGCACAATAAACCACGGAGGAGGAAATGTTTTGGCCTGGGGATGTTTTTCTAGTCAAAGAATTGGCCCAACTCATAAGATAGATGGTAAAGAGGATTGTTTTTTGTATTATGACGTCCTTCAAATCATGATGCTGCGACTCACAGAAGTAAAAATGCCCTTCAAATGGACACTCCAATATGACATTGATCCAAAACATACCGCTCAATTAGTGCAAAATTGGATTTTGGAAAATAAAATTAACGTTTTGAAGTGGCCGGCACAGTCACCTGACCTCATCCCCATAAAAAAACCTATGGGAGATTGAAGATAGCCAGATTCAACCTGATAGCTGCAAAAACAAGGATTTTCTTGTTGTTCTAACGGAAATTGCTTGGAAGAATCCCCCACGAAATCATAAGATTGAGTCAATGCCTTGTAGTTGTCAAGCATCAGTTATCAAAAATAGTGGCTTCTTAACAAAATATTGGAAAACAACTACGGAATTTAATTATGTGCTTTCGTTTTGTCGCAATTGCTTTAAATAATTTTTCAAATTGTTTGTTGTATTTCCTTTACTGTGTAACTAATATATATTTTTTCTTTGCGATAAAAGAGCTAATGTATACCTACATTAACCAAATAAATTTCATGTACTATCAGCTCCATATACCCCATCTTCAAAAAAGGTGATCCTATGTCATGCAAAATCTATCGAGGGATATCACTGCTAAACATCGTCGTCGCATATAAGCACCTATCAAACGTACTTAGTTAGCATGTTAAGCCGTTCTGCCGTTCTCTTTCTGGCCCGGAAGATCAACCATATACCAAAGCTTCGCTTATCTTTTCATCGACTTTAAGGCCGCATATGATAGCTTTCATGTTTCATTACCAGGAGCTCTGTATAGCGATGACTGAACTCGGGATTCCGGAAAAAACTAATCCAGTTGTGTCACGTGACATTAGAAAATGTGTGGTAAGGAAATAGCTCTTCCGAATTTTTCAAGGGTTTCGGCAAGGAGATACGCTACCATGTGACTGAAACCTCGTTCAACAGATCCGTTAAACAACTGGGATATGTGGACGATTTAGACATCATCGGTTGCTCCCATCGTGCAGTTAAAGAGCCCTCCCCTGCAATTTAAGAATTGGCGAAGTTCGTTGATTAATGACACCTTAGTGGAAATCTGGCGGAGAATTACCCTTCAAAACCGCTGCTACTTCAGTTTGGCGAAACAAATGGGTTCAGAAATCTTTACGCGTAAGACGAAGCGTATGCTCAACAAAACATGCTGCATGGCGCGCGGCGCAAGGTGCTGGACCAGAATCAGAAAGGAAGTACTATTTTTTTTTATTTTATTTTGTGCGCGTACTGAAGGGGTTGTTACTACCATTACTTTGATTGAACACAGTTCGAGTGTTAGAGCGATACCGATTCGTTTTGAAATTCTGAATATTAAAATAGGAGGTCTATACTGGGCACTTTTGCGAAAAAATTCCTTGATGAATATTTGGTCCTGCGTGCTATGATCTGTTAAAAGATGTCAATGTAGTCAAGAAAGTTAAAACGTGTCGACTACTCTAGCTAGGTCACATCGAGCGAACTGACAACAATGCTCCAGCCAAGAGAATCTTTGAATCCCAGCCCCCAGGTTCGAGCCGTTTCCAAGAAACCAAAAAATGACAAAAGTGGGTGTGGCAGTGGTTGGCTAATTAGTAAAAAAAAATTTTCAGAGTTTGTGTTTTGGTTAAAAGAACAAAGTGTACCTAAAAATTTTATCAAATGGTTGGAACCGTTTCCAAAAAAAAAAAAAAACAGAAAAGCGTGAAAAGTGGACGTGTTAATAGGCGGATTTGATTTTAACCATTTGCCTTTCCCACATAAATAGACTCTGAAAATTTCACCTAAATCGTTTGGGTCGTTTTCCTGAAATCCATCTGTTTTCGTGAATTCCACGAAACAAAGAAATAATAAAAGATGGCGTGGTAGTAGACGGATTTGACTAAATTTTTTGTTTTAATTTTCTCTTTTTGTTTTAATTTTGTCTCGTTTATTAAAACAATCTCTAAAAAATTCATCCAAATCTGTGTAGCCGTTTCCGGGAAACCAAAAATGGTAGGAGTGGACGTGACAGCAGGCGGATATTTATTCAAATAGGTACTTTCAATTTTTTGTTTGCTCATAAAAATAAACTGTGAAAGTTTTATCAAAATCGTTGAAGCCGTTTCCGAGAAACAATAAAGGTTGTAAAGTGGGAGCAGCTGTGGGCGTATTAGCTAAAATTATTTTTCGATTATTTTTTCTTGCTCATATAAACAGCGATTAAATCTTTGGAACCGTTTCTGAGAAAGCAATCAAAATGGTTAAAGTGGGCGTGTCAGTAGGCGGATATTTATACAAAAAATTTTATAATTTTTGTTTTTCCTAAAAGTACAAACTGTAAACATTTCATCAAAATCGTTAGAGCCGTTTCTGAGTAACAGAAACGGTTAAAAGTGGGTCGTGGCAGTGGGCGGATGCCACCAAAACTATTTTTCGATTTTTTGTCTAGCTTATATTAACAGATTTTGAAAATTTTATTTAAATCTTTTATGTAATTTTCTAGGAAACCAGACATTTCCGCGAAATTAATGAAACAAAGAAATTTAGAAAGGGGGCGTGCTAGTGGGCCGATTTCACTAAGAGTATTTTTTTATTCAAAGGTGTTTTCTCGTGATAACACTTGCAGTTAGGCTGCATAGCTTTCGCTCCGTCATATTTAACATTGAAGGTTTTGAATGAACAACAACCACTTGTGTTGGCTACCACAAAGTATGACATTTGGCTGGAATTATTGCAATTTCATGGCTGCCATACCAATCATCAGATTCCTTTTAGTGGTGCTTAGTCTATAGTTTCAATTTTAATTTATATGTTTTGCCGTCAACTGGATTCGAACCTAGACCAACTTACCTCAGACGCCGTTGCACTACGCATTGCACCACCGAGGTCACCTGATCGTTCTCATTCAAATGAAGGTTTTTCTAATTACAATTGCATTTGGACATTCGAATCCAGTTGACGGCAAAACAATTTATAAATTCAAATTGGAACTATAGACTAAGCACCACTAAAGGGAATCTGATGATTGGTGTGGCAGTCATGAAATTGCAATAATTCCAGCCAAATGTGATACTCAGTGGTAGCCAACAGAAGTGGTTGTTGTTCATTCAAAACCTTCAATATTTTTTTATTTTTTTCTCGTTTATAAAAACAAACTGTAAACATTTCATCCAAATCGTAGGAGCCGTTTTCCAGAAACCAAATATATATACATATATATATATATAGGTACTTATACTTATACTCACGGTTGCCACTTGGAAATAAAATTTGGGACCAAAATTGAAAATAAAAAGGACCAAAATGAGTATAAAGTGACCAAAATAATTAAAATCTGAAAACTTCATAGTACACAGAAAATTAAAGTTAGCGATATTTTTTTCATTTATTATCATAAACAACTAATTAGAAATTAACTAAAATAAATAAACAAAAAGGTACAACATAATTCACAAAATAACTGTAAGGGCAATGTGATCACTTGATCACCCGCCTTCTTCATAATAAGAAACATAAATAAGTAAACATAAATCATAGAACTTTTTTTCAGCAGCAGCTGAGCTGTGTTGTAATGGCAATAAGAAACCTTTAGTAATGTTGTTTTAATTTTACAAGAAACATTTATTGATACCAACATCTTTTCATTTACCAATCCATTTTTATGTTCTGTTTTCAACAAGAACAAACAAAACCCACAAGCGAAATAGACGGAGGGAGACGCTTTAACGTTTAAACACACAAATATTTCAAACTATCCATCTGTCAATAATGGTGGATTTACAAGTATCTTCGTCCGACTTCTGCAAAAAAAAAGGATGCTTAATTAAAACGTACATTTGTTGGAAAATGCAGAAGATCTTCGTGCATGAAGATTAGAGGAAGTGCCATAATGCAGATATGAAGACGAACATGTTCATCTTCTTGATGGTTCTCTTTCACACGCTCGGAGTTTTGGCATACATCTGTACCGCTCTACTTTTCTTTATATTTGCAGACGAAGGTACATGTAAATCCAGCATAAATTGTCAAATGAAGTGGTCGTGGATAAGTAATGGTGGATTTACATGTATCTTCATCTGCATAATGCAGAAAAGTAAAGCAGGACAGATGTATAAAAAAAATCCGAGAGAGTGAAAGAGATCCATCAAGAAGATGAACATTTGTGTCTCCATTTCTTCATTATGGAAACTTTCCTATTATGCAGAAACGAAGTTCTTCTGCATTTTGATCTTTTCTTTCTATCTAACAAATATACATTTTGTATTTGGCATTCCTTTTTTTGTGCTGAAACCAAATGCAGATACATGTAAATCCACCATAATGCAGTGCGTTCAATTTAACACATACATCGTTTACATTAGGCGATGAAAAAAAATTGCGCTTCATTTTGAGAAAATGAAAACTTAAAGTCAATTTTTTTTATATATCTTCTTCAAAAAAAGTGACCAGATGGAGAACAAAATGACCAAATGACCAAGTGTAAAAAAAATGACCAAAATTTGGTCATAAATGACCAACGTGGCAACCGTGCTTATACTTATTAGGTATACACAATTTTAACTCGTTTAAAGTAAAAACAATAAGAGATAATGGCAAATACAGAATGGTTGACATACATGCATCAAAGCACTGGTGCATGCAGGCTGTAGAGTAAGTCCCCTTTCACACAGGGAAACTAGTTGCTGGAGATTTTTTTGACGTTTTCCTTTAATTGCCTAGTAGCTTTCACACAAGGAAACTGAATTGCCGGAGATTTCTGTTTTTCCATATAAAGTCAATTGGCTAAACGCACATTACGGACAGTGTGAGAAGGAATGTGATAAAAATCTCCTCAATCGTTGACCGGGGAGATTTTTTTCATTCCCCTTACTTCTTGCCCTTCTCGCCAACAAACTCCCAGTTTCCAGCAACTCAGTTTCCTTGTGTGATAGCAGTCTAAGAGCCCAGGGCCGCCAGACATACGTTATTTTATCAAAGCTAAGAGTTTTTCTGCGAACAGGTACTATGGTAGCTAAGAACAAATGGATACTAAGAATCTTCAATCCGGGTGCAATTAAGAGGTAGCGAGTGTTAAAGTTGCATACAAATGTTGCAATATTGCGTTATTTTATCAAAGCTGAATATTTTATATGTCTTAGGGGATGGTGTCATTTACTTTATTGGACACTTGCCAGACATCTACAGTGGGGCCTAACGTGAGCCAGACACTTAAAATATGTCAAATTAATCGTGCCATTTACGTTGTAGTGTTTAAAGCTAATATTTGTATGTTTTATGGGCAACTGTTTAAAAATAATTCTCCATCAGCTATAAATACATCTACAGTGGGGCGTATTCATCAGCCAGACATTTAAAAACAGCTAAAATAAGCGAAAAATCACGCTTTAGTAACAAAGAATTATTGTTTTGACAGTTTTAAGGTGATATAAGGCCCCGCCTTATATTAGAAAATATTGTAGAATATTTGCCCACGGAAAACATAAAATATTGATTTGATTCTGTTATGTAAATAGCACGATTAGTTTGACAGATTTTAAGTGTCTGGCTCACGCCCATAAAACATATAAATATTAGCTTTAAAATACAACAACGTAAATGGCACGATTAGTTTGACAGATTTTAAGTGTCTGGCTCACGTAAGGTCCCACTGTAGATGTCTGAAAAGTGTCAAATAAATTAAATGACACCATCCCCTAACACATATCAAAAATTCAGCTTTGATAAAATAACGCAATGTTGCAATGTATGCAACTTTAACAATCGCTACCTCTTAATTGCACCCGGATTGAAGATTCTTAGTATTCATTTGTTCTTAGCTACCATAGCATCTGTTCGCAGAAAAAATCTTAGCTTTGATAAAATGACGGCTAAAAGAAAAGAATAATCATACTAACTATAAGGGTGGTCTCTAATATACACCCGTTTAGATGGGAGGGACAATTTTCGAAAAAAATGACATTAAGTAGAAACAACACTATTGAAAAATTTGCAAATTAATTTCTCAAAAACTTTTGATTAAAATAACTTTATTTAAAAAGAAAATTCAAGAATGGGTTTCTGGGTTTTAAATAAGCTATAGGAGAATATTTTAGGTGTCACCATTGTTTTTCAATAGTGTTGTTTCTCCTTTCAGTCTTTTTTTTAGCAAATTGCTCCTCCCAGCTTAATGGGGGTATATTGACCACCCTTCCAGTATGATTGTTCTATTCTTTTGGTCAAACCTAAACACGCTCCAGTGCAGTGCTCTTATGCATTTTTGTTTCACTTAATTTTAAAATGCTGTATTTTGGAAACCATATGGTTTACAGAGATGGTTTTGGATTCAAGTTGAAGCAAATTTAGTTACTTTTAAACCGTACAACAAATAACTGAAAAAAAAATTCGAGGTTTTGCTGATTTTTGACCATGAAGCGGTCGCCACTCGAGGTTTAAACTTAGGTTATTTATTAGGCCAACATCCTGAGCAACTGAGCAAAAATCAGAACTACCAAATTTGACGCATACGTGGGTGAATCATTCTTAACGATAGCCTCGATTACCGCGCAAGAATTCTAGACTCCAAGAGATTCCATTGGTCTTCCGTCAGTTTCCGTGATGGGTTTCCAAAGTCGGCAATTACCGCCTGTTGGCCCTCCAGCTAAACGAGTATTACGGCGGAAAGTTTTAAGGGGAGAAATGCAACTGGAAATTTCGTTAGAGCATTGATGATAAAAAAAGCGATAAAACAATGTAAGACAGGAAACATTACGACGGTGTTCTTGGGAAACAAAAGTTTCAGTAATGGATGTGTCTCCTATAATTTTAAGCGGTCTTTTCTGGATCCTATCCAATAAGTTCAGATGTGTTTTTTTTCTTGCATCTCCTAAGGAAACCTAAGCACTTCACTGCGATTTTGGCTACATGGAATATGTGATCATTCCATAGGAGATGGTCAGTAATACACATACCGACAATGGAAAGCTTTTCGGATTCATCGATGCAAGTGCCATTCATGAATAATGGCATGGATGTTATGTTTCTCTTTGCTGATACAAGACAGCTTTGTGTTTTCGAAGCATTAAACTCTACGCAGTTTTTAACACCTTACTGTATAATGCTGTCAAGATCGGAATTTAATGAGCTTATCATACGCTGCCGGTGCATTTCCACAGCCGAAGAACAGGGTTGTGAATCAGGAAATGAATATGAGAAGCTGATGGAGCTGTCATCAGCGAAACAATGAATTGGATTAGATGTTACAGACAGATCAGATCACAGATGTACGGAGAGATCATTTATGAAGATGAGAAAGAGGGTCGGAGACAATACGGAGCCCTGTGTAACGCCAGCATGAACATCTGACTTGAAACCGTCCAAGACAACTCGAATTGAACGGTCAGAGAGGTAATTTCTCATCCAACGAAGTAGGGTCCCATCGATACCAAATGCATGCATTTATGATAAGAGAGCTGCGTGTCAAACTCTCTCAAATGCTTTTGATATATCAAGAGCAATAACCTTAGTTTCTCGCAAAACGATGTAAGGTTTAATTCCACTTCTCGGTGAGCTATGCCACCAGTGGACCTATTGCTATGAAAACCCTACTGCCGGTTATTAAAAAGCTTTCGTTGTATTTCTTAAGCTGATGATTTATGAGCGTTTCCACGACCTTACAAAAAAGGGGCGTAAGTTCAATTGGTCGGTAATTAGAGGGGGAGGAAGTTTCGCCTTTTTTCAGAACTGGCTAGACAGGTGCCGTTTTCCATCCAATCCTTTCAATAAAAAGTTATTTTCGAAAAACTGCCAAATATTCGAGTCAAAAATTTTTTTTAAAGTTAATCTCATCCAATGTTCACCCGAACCAAAAAAATGCTTAAAAAACTTTTAATAGGGCCCCCAAAAATTAATCTTGCACATGTCTCATTTTTAAATTGGAACGCTACTGCTATCAAACAAAACAACCAATTTCAAGAATTTTGACAAAAAAAAAAAACAAACTGTCCTTAAATGAAAATTACAAACTTGTTACGTGTCAACACAAAACAAATTAAATCATTTGATAATTTTTTTTAACGTTATAATCAAAATTGTTAATGAGAAATTTTACTCTTTCAAATAGCAATACCTCATATCTCATATCAGGCTATGTGTGTTGTTTTTTTGAGTAAAAAATACATAGGTACAAAGATATGTATTTGTTTGTTGTAATTGTCAAATCACAGGATACTCGAATTCATGTTAAAGGGAAATTGTGAGGTAAGGTATTATCTTACACCTTGCATGCATACCAATATACCTAGTCCCTAGATTTACATTTGAGATCTTGGATTTCAAGAAAAAAAAAAAATAAGAAAAAACTAATTCACGTAGATATAATAAATATGTGTTCTTATGGATGTAATGTATGTTTGCATACCTACCAATATTTCAGTACGAAAAGTAAACTGGAAACAGAAATATCTCAGGAACACCTCGTTGGGATGAAGTTCCTAGGATTTCTCTGACGAAACACATTTATTTCGAACAATATTTGCAAACGTCTTCCTCCATCCATACGTATACAGAAGATATTATTATACAACCAACACATATTCGTATTCGTATCTGCTCTTCATACATATCTACAAAAGTATCTAATTAAATTGGGATCTTGATGAGAGAGAAAAATTGAAAAATGACGTTTGCCATATGAAGCACAAGAGATGCTCTGCCATTCAGTGTTGAAAGTGGAGTGCGAGTTTTTCTTCTAACTTTTATATTGCAAAAGGATGCCACCTTCGAAATCCAAGTCTTTCAGTACCGGATTAAATGATACAGAAACTAATAGATCAAGGGCCTATTCTTGTGATGGGAAAATATCCAGTCGTATAAATCATGAATTTATTTTTACTTATAATCAAAGTTCGCACTTATTTTTTTAAAAGGTAAATTATCCTTAAAGTCAAATAATGGAGGTCATTAGACTGCTATATTGCATTTCGTGTCACCTTCCAACGAAGAAAATCTCGTGCAAAAAAAGTACTATCGTGTCACATCGGCAACGCTGTGTTTTCATGTTTTGATTTAACATAACTATGCATCATGAAAAGGGTTGCGACAAAGTCGATAGATCTAGCGACATTTCAATTTCTTCCGTGACAGAAATTATTTTGATGTCGCTAGATTGTTTCTAGCGACTTTTCTAGGGACTTTTGAAGGTAAGCACTTGTGAGTCCTGGGGATTTTACATTCCTGGCATTTAAATCAATCTGACATTTTCTTTTTCCAATAATTGGATACTGAAATTCATCACACACAGGCACACACACATCAAAACATATATCGAGTGAGCGCAGTAGTCTGATTTAAGCAATATATCTGTTTTAATTTTATTATAGACCTTAGGTTTTTATTAATCTACTTTAAAGTTTTGAACAAAAATAAGAGACATTTTTTGTCCCCCGAATTTCAGCCAATCTAGCGACTTTTGGAGGTTGGTTTAGCGACTTTTCATTTCTGCTTGCGGCAACACTGATCATGAAAGTCAGAAACTATGCACAAGTGTTTCGTGTGCAGCGCTGCATGCATAGATGCGTGCAGACTTGCTGCACATCTGTTTTAGCCATTAGAGTAGGTTCTGATATTGCAGCTTGATGAGCTTTTCACACAGGATACGGATTATGAAAAAATCCCAGTAGTCAACCCAAAGATCTCATCTGCCTAAGGACTTCATGGGTGGTGTCTGCCATCCTCTGGAGTACGTTAGCCGTCGGATATTCTATGTCAGGGAGCCGAAGAAGCTGCCTAATGTGCTCGCGCCCAATCAGATATTTCTTATCATAGACCTGTACAAGCCGTTCACAGGCTTCGTTGTAATTCTCTACAGTTAACTGCCATTCTCCCAGAGCTCGAGCAGCACGACCTAGTAAGGAGCTCTTAAGGTATGAGAACTTAAAGGCGGGCGAAATCTTGGGGTTGTCGTGGATAGCAGCCTTGAAAAGGTCATGAAAACCTCTCCACTTGATGTATGTCCCATCGAACTCTCCCCACGTATTCTTTAAGTCTTTCTGCTGGAACGGCATGCTGACTTCAACTTGAATTTGACGATTTTCGCCACCTGTACTGTCCGTTCTGCTTCTTGCTTCTCGGGTTGATTCCTCAATCTTTTCTTGCAATGCAGCACCAGCACTGAAGAAATTGTCGCGGACTTCAGCAATTTCTGCCATTATCTTCGGCAAATCTTTCTTGCTGACCACATCTAGAGAATCGTCAGCCAAGTTCTGGTATTTCAGCCAGTCCTCCTCTAGAGTGGCCAACCTCAACTTTGCTTGATAAATAGTTACCAACTTGAACGCCTGAGAAGCAACGAACTCTTTCGCTTGTTTGATTGCATTGGATGCAGACCTCGCTCTATTTGTAGACATCTGTACAAATTTAAGAAATGGATGATTAAGAATTGCTCCACTGAAAGTGGCCTGTACACCATTTATTGTATATATATTATAATGATTAATCTGTACATTGTATCTATTATTTTCTTGAACATTTTGAATTGCCTGTACTTGATAATTGTATTTAAACAAAAACTCACCCCTTATCGTATTGAAATAAAATGTATGCTATGTTCTGGGTAAACTTTAAATTATTTTCACAATTCACATTTCACATTCTATATCTGACCATCGACGCGAGCGAGTTCGCATCATTCAGTAGGTAAGTTAAACAAGTGAAAATATTTAGTATTTTATTATAATTATAAGAAACTAGATCGCACTAAGTTCACAGTTGATATTTCGCGACATGAGAAATTGGACCCCGATTTTCAATTGCAATACGCGGCAGATCGAGTGAATTCAAAAATTCTGTGGGATAATTAGCTGTTTCATCTGCTTCTAAGACATCTAGGCCTATTCTGGCACATCTTTTATTCTGCTATGTATTTTCTGTTATGATGCATAGCAGATACCATAAAAGATATTTTGTAATTGGTATACAGGAGTTCGATCTTTTATAAAAGTCTATTATGGAACTTCGGAAAAGAAATATTTATACGAACGCACCTAAAATCTCCTATCAAATTATCAGCCAAAATAAAATTAAACTGCGGAATGGTTGTGTTTTGTTTCGCGTAGATAAATAATTATTCGATGTAATTTGCCCATTACAGTTCTTGAATTTAATACATCACATTTAAAAATTTTTACGAAACACACGCCGGCAATATTAAGGCAACTGTTTTTTTTTAACCTTTCTTCATCCATCAAAAGTGTTCTGTGCTTTCGTGTGTACCTACAAATAATTTTGTTTTTTATTACTTACTAGCTGACCCAGCGAACTCCGTTCCGCCCAATTTGTTAATGTAATAAAAACAATAATTCCGAGCCTGGCACATTTAGCTTAATGTACCTACTTAATTCGGTCAATTCAATTTCTGTATTCAAAAAAATGTCGACGTGTTTGAATCAAACCGCAGAGATTGACGTGTCAACCCTAATTTTTACTGAAGAAAATATGTTTTCCGTAAGAAAATAAAAATGCAAAACCACTCTTTGTGAAATTGAAAACGATTGTAATTTTATTTTGTTATAAGACCTACTGTGTAGTCCATCAGAATATTTCTTTGCATTAATTTTCTGAGATTTGGTAAAGTAGCTCAAATTCGTGGCCTGTGTTGGGTATGTTTGTGTAGCTCTTTTTTAATAGTTCATTTTCATTTGCCAATTTAGTATTTAGCACTTGTGCAGTACTTTGTGGTAAACAACATTTTTTCGTTCTATTCTCCGCCGCGTACACGTACAATGCGGGATGTTTACCGACGCGTGAGCACGCCACATACAATTGACCATGTGAGAAACACGGGAATTCAAGATTAATGCCACAAACACCCCGCGATTGTCCTTGCGACTTATTAGTTCTCATAAAGCCAAATTTATGAACGTAGAACAGGGAAGGGTTAACCATATTCAATGAACTAAGTACAAAATGTTACTTAAAAAACAAAATTTCGTCTAAGTGACGTTTCAAACAAGTGATAATAACTTTGACAGAATTATTAAATGTGTTCGGTAACATGATCTACTTTTTAAAGTAGATTTTCGCTTTGTTTTTATCAAAAGGAAATTTTATTCCATTCACTGAGGGAAAAATGTATGGGCTCAGTACAGAGATATTTATGTTAAATCTATGTACTGAAGTTTGCATAGGATTGTCATGAAAGCTTTATTTACTGAGTAAAGTTAACGTGTGCTGGTTACATTTGAAGATATGTACCAACTGAAATCCGCCCTCAGTGAGCAGAATTTATGTAGTCAGTCTATAGAAAAGATATAACTTGCATTGAATACAGTACAGGCAATATTGACTCAACACAGAGATATACTGACTAAATAAATTCAAAAATCCGAGAGCAAGCAACGTATGTTCATTCAATACTATTGTAGCTGCATTTATTCATCACATAAAGTTATGTGTTGAGTACAATGCAACGTGTAACCAGTCTATATTTTATGTGTGAATATCTTAGACTCGGAAAGTTCCAAATAAAACAATGCACTCATCACACGAGCTATGCGATGAGCCTAAGCAACGTGTATCCACTCAATATGAATGTAGCAGCTTTAATTAGGTTAGTCCATGGACGAACTCCTATTCTATGGTTTTGTAAACTCATGGTATAAAGGTGGAATAAGCGATTTTTATAATTATGGCTGATAGCGAAAGCAGGATGCTTAAATACGAATGGCAGGTCGCTCGAATGGCAAATATCGTGATATAGTTTGTGGCTTCGTTTCCATCCATCAAGGATTCGATTGCAATTTCTTCACAAATCCCTATAAGGCCAACTACTTCGGGCAAGTGTTCAATTCATCTGTCAGATTTTATGTTGAAATGCCAGGAAGCCTATGAAGAAAATAACCTGACAGCATAATCATTGCGCCACTGAAACATCTTTCATCGTTTCGTATATCTTTCAACATACGATTCAGGGCTTCCCGTGTACGTTTGCCAGCCATTTGGCACTTGTCATAGCTGGTAATGTTACATTGTTGCAATACTTTCGCCATCGCAGACCTCTTTGAAATGTTGCATGTAAGTTCTACATCCACTTGAAGATTATGGCAATTTCAATGCAGAACGTTTCGACCCCCTTCTTACAACGTAGAATCAATCCCCTAAGAGGACAATACCAAAGAAATCTCGTACGAATCGAAGTCAAAATCAGTGAAATCAGAAGAAAAAAATCTTTTTCCACTGAAAGCATCAAGAAAGAAAATGCCACCATTTCCGTTGTCGAATGCTTACATCAATTAATTGAACATCTTGACTCAATACGAATCGATTTAATCCATTTCTCGGTCGAGATCTCAATGTCACTTTGACAGATGTCACTTAAACATCTGTCACTTTAACATCTGTCATTTTGACACCTGTCGATTTGACATTCAATTTGACATATGTAATTTTGACACCTGTGACTTTGGCATCTGTCACTGTGACTGAAAAACGAAATGTGCACATACAGCGCCACCTGTTGAGAATTTTAAGAAGGATGCATCCAATTTGGTACACACGTTTTCAAGTTTTAAGCAGCCGCACAAAACCACAATTCATTATATTAGGTCATAACTCATAAGTCCACAATTGTTTTTGAGGGAAGGTTAAGATGGTATGTCTTTATATTCGCTTCATGCAGATCCAAATGTCAACAGTTTTCTTGGGCAACAGTATCTTGGAGGGCGGGCTTAGGAATTTAACTTCCTCCAAGGACCTCGGTCCCGCTCAAACAAACACACACATATCTGTACACGTACAGTAACAAATCACTTGAAGCAAGCATTTGTTATTATTCTATTGAAAAATAGTTGGAATAGCAAAAAAGGCTGTCGAATTTATTATACACTTTCAGAAACTCTTTCGCTTTCATATTGTGACGACCCGAAAAGTGCTTTCAAAAAAAGCTGAAAGTAAAAAGTCGCATTCAGAAAGCACTTTTCTTTCATATTGTGGCTCTCTCTCGAAGCATTTTCAGGAAAATTTCAAAATTGCAGCTTCGCATCGAACCAGTCGCATTCGCATCGAACCAAGAGCCTTAGCTTGATGTAGCTTGGGGGTGGCCCTGGAGTCTTTCTATCTTTGCGTATCACACCCACATATTCCTTCGTCGTCGTCGTTTTTTTTTTCTTCAGTCTCATATGACTTAATGTCATGAATATTATTTTAATATTTCATACTTTTTTTTCCTTGCGACTGCAGCAGATACTCTTCATCTTCCAACATCCAGGAATTCAGAGATCCTTTGATCCCCTATATGTGTTTCTTTTCTAATTTGCCGCCTGAAAAGTTATTTATCAAATTAAGGAAAAGCCAATTTTTGTTGGTAGTGAGAGCTGAGAGAGTGTTGGTTCTTGGTGTGGGTGCGGTTAAGCGTAAGCAAATCCCTTTTATTATACAAATATGCGAGCTACTTACTTATATTCCTACATATACATTTATGTATGTATATTGTATATGTATATGTATACCTATGTAGTGGAAAGGCGGAAAGTTGCACCTGCAACTTATTGCACACTTCATATATTGCCCAAAAGTTTACCAACAAAATTATAGTTTGTGAGGCTTTTGTTATTTAACTATGTCTTCACATCACTCTAACTTTTCTTTCTCCATTTCACTCCACTTCTAAGAATATGCTGAGTTATTAGTATATTTGACTAGTTTTGAAAGCTTCAAAAACTTTTATGGAAGATAAGACACTTTTGGAGGTAGGTAGGTACATAGTGATGCTTGATATGTATGTATGTCTGGCTATAATTTTAAGTTGTCCAAGGAAAACAGAAGGTATCGTTTGTGTGTTTAAAAAGTTGGAAACAAAACTTTGCTTTGTTTCACATTAGATTACTGAAATGAATATGATTTAGAAAGGAAAGTTTATTTCTAAGAACATACTTCTAATTTAAAATAAAATTATTAAAATCCTAGATTTTGTGCGAAGCTTAAAATATACTAATTAAGTAGGATTTTCTAAGAATTCTACGATGAAATTTAAAGGGCTTTTATAAGATTTTTTTGTTTTAATTGGTTAGGGTGATTTTTTTTTAAACACTGAAAATGTTGTGATATAATTATGTACCTATGTATTAGGGTGGATCGTTTTTACCATCCTCTGCTAAATAACTTCGTGCAAATCCTATTTTATGCTTATAAGCTTTATAAATTCACCCTCATCATTTATTTTAAATCGCCCTTGGGAAAATCGGGAAGCCATAGAAAATTGGTAGTTTTTCATAACAAACTGATAAATTATGAATTCGGGGTACGAATATTTGGCGACAAAAAATAACGGATTCTTGAAGAGGGACCAAATACAAGTATTTTTTACTATAGGCGGAGGGGTCTATCTGCTTCAGTAATGGCAGAAGGGGCACTTTTATAATCAAATAATTTAATACAGTTGCCTAGTAGTTTTTGTGATTTTAGGTTTTTTTTAAAAAATTTACGACATAAAGTCATCTGGTTTTCATGTGCTTGATGAAGAATTAATAGAAGCACTTATCTACAACACTACAGCACTTATATCCAGACTTGACTTGCCAAACAAATAAGCGCGAGTGTTGAACAAGAGACAAAAATAGCAACACTATAAATACTCTGTCGGAAATGACTGGCTGTATAAGTCGGCTGAAGTCCTAGACGAGCCCATCAGAAGGAAGGTGTGCGGCGGATGAATTCATCAGAATCAACGGTGTCACCAACAGTATGGACGACAGAGACCTTACGTGAGCTACTCTGAAATATTTAGAGCTGAGGTCGGTAAGGAATTTCAGTACTAGCCAGGGTGCTGAAAAAGAGATGGTGGCGGATGAACCCTTCAAGGGTCAACGGCAGCACTCATATCCCCGTAGTGGGCTACTGGTATCGGATTATCCGGCCTGCTGTCCTAAGGCTACACAAGGATCCGGCCCTCCGGGTCTGGGGGTCGTGTGACAGGTTGGCAACCTACCACATGTAAAGAAATCAACCGCTTCGAATCGGCAACTACAGCCTCGGATAAGAAATGATCAAACGATGACGACTTTTGGCTATCGAACAAGGACAAAGATTGGATTCTGGAATGTTAAAACTCTTCTCGATAACCGCGAAGAAGGCCCTAACAACGCCAGATTCCTCCAACTTGAGAAAGAATTCCTACGGTACAACCTAGACATCTTGGGTCTGAGTGAAGTGAGATGGTTGAGCGCAGGGCAGGTGGATTCACCTTCGAAAAGCACTTTCTTTATTTACTCCGGAAAACCAGTTGGAAGCTCCCGATGTTCCGGCGTAGGTTTAATGTTGACTCCAAAGGCGCGGCAAAGTCTTATAACCTGGAAACCCATCAACGACAGGATATTGACAGCCAGATTCCAGAGTAAATTAAGAAAAATCACCATCATCCAGTGCTATGCCCCAACTGAGGAAGCGTCGGATGCCGAGAAGGACGAATTTTACAGCCAACTTAGCGCGGTTTTCAGAAGCTCGCCGAATGGAGACATCACTATCGTAATGGGAGATCTTAATGCTAAGGTTGGCCAGGACAACACAGCGTTGAAGCACGTTCTGGGTAACCACGGTATCGGGGAACGGAACGACAATGGAGAGCGGTTTGTTGACTTCTGTAACGCAAATCAGCTAGTCATTGGAGGTACTCTGTTCGAGCATAGGATCTCGCACAAGATAAGTTGGTTATCCACAGATCGTCAATGTACAGCGAACTTAATCGATCACTTTGCTATTAGCAAGCGCTTTAAAAATTGTCTTCTCGACGTCCGAAACAGACGCGGTGCTGATGTAGGGTTAGCTCGCGATCACCATCTTATGCTTGCCTACGTTCGTCTTCGAATTGCTTCAGTGGATGGAAATCGGCAAAACTTCCTGCGTACACCCAGGTACAATACCGACAGATTACGGGATCCTACAGTGCGCCAAAGATATAAGGACCGCCTCGCCGCAGAAGCAGAAGTCATCAGCATTGCCACGCCAGAAAATGCAGACCAACACTGGAGCAATGTGAAAAAGGCCTTTGCAACTGCCGCAACTGAGTCGGTGGGTATAAGGCAGAGAAGCCAAAGCACATGGCTTTCTGCAGATACATGGAGCAAGATTGAAGAAAGGAACGCGATTAGATCCCAACTTGCGGCTGCCCCAGTAGGTGAGAGATTTAACATCGAGTCTCAGTACCGTAGGAAAAGGAAAGAAGTGCAGCGTAGTGTCAGACGTGACAAAAGGAGGCGCGTAAATGTTCTCGCAGAACAGGCAGAGGAAGCAGCATCAAGGTGCGACAGTGGTACCGTCTACAAGATAACCAAGGAATTGGTTGGAAACAACAACTCCCGGAAACAACACCTCGTCAAGGATGTAGACGGCACCCTGCTAGTTACGGATGAGGATCAGCTCAGGAGATGGAAGGAACATTTTGCTAGCGTGCTCAACCACATAGGCGATAGCGGAGGTGTTCCAGCCCCTAACCCAAATGAGCTATTTGTAGAAACTAGTTCCCGTATTCGCACCTAGCCTCCCAGTTTAGCCGAGATAACATCAGCAATCAAATCCCTCAAGAACAACAAAGCGGTAGGTTTGGACGGAATTCCCGCTGAGCTCTACCAAGCAGATCCACAAACATCAGCGAAGTTGCTACACCCCTTAATAGCACAGGCATGGGAGAACGAAAGTTTCCCCATTGAATGGAAAAAAGGGATGATCGTCAAACTGCCAAAAAAGGGAAATCTTACGGATTGCGGAAACTGGAGAGGGATCTGTGTCCTCCCCGCGGTGGCAAAGATAATGGCGAAAATAATCTTGGAACGAATCAAAGAACATCTCGATTCTACTCTCGACAAAGAGCAAATGGGATTTCGTGCAGGCTCATCCTGCATTGATCACATCAATACCTTGAGGATCATAATAGAACAATGCGTGGAGTTCCGTTCCCCTCTTCATTTGCTCTTCATCGACTTCGAAAAGGCTTTCGATAGTTTGAATCGAGATTTCATTTGGTCAGCTTTACGTAGGAGAGGAGTACCCGAGAAGATT
Organism: Melangyna quadrimaculata; assembly: GCA_949320155.1. Lineage (NCBI taxonomy): Eukaryota > Metazoa > Arthropoda > Insecta > Diptera > Syrphidae > Melangyna > Melangyna quadrimaculata. The sequence continues at coordinate 416,465,115 of OX439483.1, forward strand.
ATCGCCATTATAAAGGCTACCTACGAGGGTGGATCGTGTCAAGTCTTACACAACGGAAAGGTATCAGAGGACTTTGATATCCATAGCGGAGTTCGTCAAGGATGTTTGCTATCTCCGCTACTTATCCTGGTGGTTAAAGGGGATGTCCTTCATGCAGCTCTAGCCGAGCAAGCGCGTGGAATTCGATGGACGATGTTTTCGTTCCTGCAACATCTTGATTACGCTGACGATATTTGTTTGCTCTCGCACAACATTATGGATCTTCACCATATGGTGACTAATCTGGAATGCGAGGCAAACAAAGTCGGTTTGAGGATCAACACCGGGAAAACAAAAAATCCTCAACATTTCTGAATCTTCTTCTCAGTTGCCGTTGCGGGACAGCAGGTTGAAGCGGTGGACAACTTTCTGTACCTCGGTAGTGTTGTCTCAAAAGACGGCGGTGGTACGGATGAAGATGTTAACTGCCGAATCGGCAAAGCTAAAGCTGCTTTCGGCATGCTGTCTAAAGTTTGGAGGAGCAACGTCTACAGTACGAAGACCAAGCTGCGACTGTTCCGGTCGAACGTAGAGTCAGTACTACTATATGGGTGTAGTACATGGAAAGTGACCGCCTCTGTCACAAGGAAGCTACAAACTTTCGAAAATAGATGTCTCCGAAACATCCTAAGGATTTTTTGGCCGAACACCATCTCCAACCAAGAACTCCTTCGGAGAACGGGCCAAAGTCCTATTGACATCGTGATTAGGAAAAGAAAGTGGCAGTGGATTGGTCACACCCTACGTCGTGGTGCAGACTCTATTGCAAGACATGCAATGGAGTGGGATCCACTCATCCAAGATGGCAGAAGACCTGGAGGCCAG